>JALGQZ010000001.1:81595517-82183017 GCA_023105745.1 Austropuccinia psidii
TCTTGCCTCTTCCTTGTCCACATCCATCTGGTTTGACTGAAGAGTTGCTTCCATTTCTGATATGTACCATTTTCACGTCAATTTAAAGATAAAAGGTGAAAGTATAAGATAAAATACACACCTTTTGGTGGTAATTTAGCCTTTTCTGAGTTAAATAAGGTGCCTCTTTTAGCAATTTGCACCTCAATATTGTCTTCAGATTCTGCTTCTGAAGATTCTGGACTAGTGATATATCTTTTACTGAGTCTGTTGCCAGATGCACAGTATTTGATTAAAGACACTAAGAAGAATTATAAAAGAGAAAAAATTATTTTTATACTTTTTAAAATGATTTTAAAGATTTTTTATAAGTTTTATATTTTTTAATATTAAAAAGATTATTCTTTTTAAAGAAAAAAATTTAAATTTAAGATTTTGAATGAAAATTAATTCAGAGTAACTCAAAGAATAAATTTATAAGTTTTTGGATGTGAAAAAGCCACCTGTCAAAACAATATAAAATTAAACCAAATTCCTCAATGAAAAAGATTTCCAAAACAATTTCACAAATAAGAATTATTTTATCTTCAAAATGAAAGAAAAAATTATTCAATCAATATATTTTAGAACTTAAAAATATATTAATTAAGGGTACAAGGTTCAAAAACACGGCAAGGCCCCCAAATGTAAGATGTGACTATGAAACTGATGATAGTATCACTATTAAACAACAGTAATGTGTCTTTTCTTATTATTATAACCACAATTAAATAATTAAAGAATTATTTCTTTCACATGCTAAACCCTACTAGTGATTTTAACAGTGAGCAAGTAATTGTCTACAAGAATCAATTACAAGAAGATTTTAATAATAAAACTTCTTTTATTAAAATAATAAAATTATTTTAATATATAATTATCTTTTGCAAGAATAATTATAATGATAATTCTTGAAGAAAACTAGTTTTAGAGAAAGACTTTAAGAATTAAAGATAAATCACACACTAATATTCCAAAGAGCTTATTGAAAGATAAGATAGAGAGATTTGACATGGAATTGTGGATTTTAAGGATCAAAATGGATTTATAACAGTATTACAACAATATATAGTTGGATTCTATGATTTCACGTTTTTCTGATTGATTCTGAAAGATTTAAAACACTTAAGAATAGCTGTGACTAATACTTACTTGTTGGTAATAATGATTTAAAATGATAATAAGATGATTATTTGGAAAAAACAGCAAGAGGAGGCCTCTTTTAAGTCAAAAACAGCTCACAGAGGCGTGCCATTGAGAAAACTGAAAAACCAGTGAGTGAGAAAACAATAAAACTTTTTGAATTATTGATTGCATCATCTGTTGTCACATAAGATTGTCATAATTACTTAATTGATGCTTTTACGTGACTACCAACCCCAATATGGTTAAGAATAAAAGGAGTAAAATCTGTAAATCTTCTTTTATTCCAAAATAATCATTGATTTCTCAAAGGTATCAATGTTATTGCCAATTTCATCACAGGTTTTAATTACTGTGAATTTTTGAAGATTCAGTGTTTCACGTAGAATAGTCAACAATAGACTGTAAGTAAAACTTTTAATTTTACCAGTAAGTCTATAATTATTTTTGGTTGTACCATGGATATTACAGTTCTCCATTAGTCCTGAAAGTTTAAGAAAGATTCATTAAGAATTGTATTTTTAATGAATCTTTGAAGTTTTTACCTCATTTCTATGTAGAATTGCAATTATCAGTGTTTCACTGGTTGCTATGAGGTAAATCAATGGATACAAGTCCAAAAAGGGTTTTAACTACTCTTTTGGGGTTTATTCATTGAAATTCATTAAGAATTGACATGGTTACAGGAGTCTAAGTAGCTCTTTACCTCCTTGGCACGTCAAAATAGCAGGTTATTTCCTATCTTCTTAAGTTTTACTGTAGTTGTGACATGGTAACCAAGTTCCCAAAAGGTTTTAGTTTACCAATTAGGCCAAGATCAGCCATGGATCCAAGCTTTGGAGCTTTCCATGCCTCTGAGGCCTCAGAAGTTGGGTACCCTGGCTCTCTTTGATGTCTTTTGTCCCCCTTGCCTATTTTTCACGTCAAAATAGAAATTTAAGCTTCAAGTGAGATATCCACTATGGGTGTACCAAAAGTCCATGTAAGAATACCATGATATTAAGTGCTCAAAACATGCATAACACTATTCTTAGTGTATATGTAACATGGGATTTCTCACATTCCCATTATTTTGGCGTGAAATTAAGAAAAACAAAAGTTTTCACGGATCTTTTATGTGGTATTGAAGTATTTTCCATTTTACCACCTCAAAGAGTGAATTTGAGCTTAGTCACTCTGTGGAGCTACCCTAGGTGAATTTTTGTGTAGAATCCAAATCTGGCCTTAAATCCATGGATTTACTTACTCAATAAATAATTATTCATCTTTTCTGAAATTAAAAATGATGAATTTTGGATATATGCATGATTTATGAGTTATGCATAATTCAAAATTTATTTTTAAGATAATTGTGGCCTATTTGGGTATGTAAAATATACCTCAAGGCTCACATCCACTGGCAAAAGACTTCGAAATATGATTGAGATCCAAGAACCCAGAAGACCTTGGGAAACTGTCCATATGGATTGGGTAACTGGCCTGCCACAAGGGGGTGACAGAAGTTATAATTCTTGCCTAGTGATTGTTGACAGATTTAGTAAGACTCCAATCTTTCTACCATGTCACAAGGATGATACAGCCATGGATACAGCTCTTCTGATATGGAATAGAGTAGTATCATGGACTGGCATATTCACAAAAATCATCAGTGACAGAGATCCCAAACTAACCGCAGCACTATGGACAAATCTTCACCAACTATTTGAAACAAAATTATTGTTCTCTACAGCCTACCACCCACAAATTGATGGTTTGGCTGAAAGGATGATCCAAACCTTAGAAGATATGGTAAGAAGATTTTGTGCATATGGCCTTGAATTTAAAGATTGTGATAGATTTAACCATGATTGGTGTAATCTTTTACCAGAACTAGAATTGGCATATAAGACATCTATTCATTCCAGTACCAATCAAACTCCTGCTATTCTAGAAAAAGGATGGAATCCCAAATTGCCTCAAAATTTCTTGAGGAAAGAAGTGGTTGAAATACATCATACAGTTGCTAGCTTCAAAGGAATGCTAGACAAAGCTAGAAAGCATGCAGTGTTTGCATATGCTAAGGACAAATGGGACAGGTCACATGCCACTCCAGATGTCAAAGTGGGGGATTTAGTAGTTGTATCCACCATGAACTTCAATAACATCAAAGGATGTAAAAAGCTCAACTATTCCTTTGCAGGACCTTTTGTTATTAAGTCCCTCCATGGAGAAAATGCTGTTGAAGTATAACTATCTGAAGGACTTAGCAATAAGCATCCTACATTTCCAGTGAGCTTGATAAAGCCATATGAATCTAGTGATTCTGAAATATTTCCTTTGAGGAATAAAGTTCCCCAAGTTATACATCCTATTTAAACATCTGGTATTCAAACAATTACCAAAGTTCACAAAGGAAAAAATTTAAGAACCAATAAAGTAAGGGAATACCTTGTTAGGTACAGTGACCCAACTTGTGAAGATGAATGGTTAGCAGAAAAAGACATACCTAGAGCTACTTAACTTCTCAGAATATTCAGACACACTATAAATAAAAATATTGAAAAGTAATATTCTTTTTTTAGGGGGAGGGAATGTGAGCCTTAGAGGTATTTTCATATACCCAAAAGACCACAAACAACAAAATAAGATATAAATATAAATAAAAAAAATTTATTTACATTATCAAAATAAATATTAAAGTATAAATACAAATTTATTTACAAAAATAAAAATTACATTAAATTCTAAAACTTGTGAAATTGCATTTTTACTTGAAAAAATTAAGTAAAAATGAATTTTTTTATTTTTTGTAAAACATTACATAAAATATATTGTAACTTTTTATCCAATAAATAAACTTAAGAAAATTACTTCACCATTGGATTCCTCATAAAAAATAAGGTGGGGTCACCTGTGGGTAAAATATCTCTACCTCAACTCTAAATAAGCTTAAATTAAGTTTTTAGTATTTTCTGTACAAAAGTTGAAAATCCTCGAAACCTTAATTTAATTCACACCACATGTGGTGTTAACCATCAATTTTTGTGTTCAAATTGAGGTGTTGTGTGTAGTTTAGAATTTATGAGCAATTGAAGTATTTTCAATTGAAATGTCAAAATGTGCGCATGTATTACATAAGTGAACTGTAATTTACATATGAGGTATCAATTATTACAGTTGTGTACTGTAAAACTCAATTGAATTTTATGTGTAAATTGCAAGTGTATTACATGATGAGGAATTAAAGAAAAAATAAATTGGAAAGAAACATTCTGGGGGAGAAAGGAGCTCTAGCTCCAAGGGGGAGCCAGACCCCAAAAATCCTTGCTGACAGGCATGGGATGTCAAAATACATGCAAAGGTTTGTCACTTTTGGCCTGGAACTGAGTCACCGGGTCTGTGACTCAATTGATAATGAGGTTTTGATACCAATCAGGGTAATTTTAACTGTTGCCAAGAGGGTAAAACTAACCTTCAGTTAAAAAAATCTTAGTAGAAACAATTTCAACTGGTTTATACGTCTCTTACACACACTATGACGTGTTTTGAAGGCTCTAGACCAGGTATTACTATAGCAATGGCTGACTTAAGGGTCTAAAAATGGCTAAAACCAGCCCATTTTTGGTCTAACGGAGGTTTCAATGATGCCATAATTTGCTTTTCTGTTTTCAGTCTTTTTTTCACGACTGACAATAGTAAACTTTAATTTTGAAGTAAGAAAATTGATGGCTATAAAAGAATGTCTTCTTTACCCCACTTTTCTCTTCATGTTAGAATCTGTTCCTTTTATAATTAGTTTAAACACTGTAAAGCCAATCAATAAAATATTTTAAACACCCTTTTTAGATAATCTTAAACCATTTAACCATGTGCAAAAATCATTATAATCATTGTTTGTAACTCTTATAATCATTTTTACCCCTTGAGCCACCCCATAAGTTAATTAAAACATCTTTCATCACTGTTTACTTTGTGACTTTGTTTCCAAAATCACTCTGGTCACTTTTGGGAATTTTTTCTCTTTAAATATCTTTTTAAAAACCTTGTTCTTTAATTAATTGCTTTCAGTTCTTTTCTCAATTAATTACAATTGAAATTGCTCTTGAAGAAATTTCTTTTGTAGCCTTAAATATCTCTTGTAGAGTATTTTTGGATAAATCTTTATTGTTTGTAAAACAATAAATCTTTATAATATTATTGTTTTATACTTATAAGGTTAAAAAATAAAATTGGTGTGTTTTCTCTTAAAAATGCTATTTCATATTATTTCTAATCATTTCTTACCTTATACAAATTTTGAGGGTAGGAAAAGTACTTGATTTTTAATCAAAGTTTCATATCCACACCTTACAGTATCACCACTATTTGGATGTATTGTTCAAGGTGAAAGCAGAGAAACATCCTCCACACCATGGCTGTGATCATCATATTGAACTGGGGGGTCTCTACCTCCAGTTGGTGCTATCTAAAATCTAGCAAACAATGAGTCAGAAACATTATGGGATTACATTTCAGAGAATATGGAGAAATATTTCACAAGGAAAAACTCCTCTTTAACAGAAGAGCCTATCCTTTTTGTCAGGAAAAAAGGATGGTGGCCTTTGTTTGTGTGTTGACTACCACAAACTCAATGCTGTCACTAGGAGGAGCAGGTATCCTGTTCCTCAAATTAACAAGCTTCTTACCATCTTGAACAGTCCCACTATATTCTCCAAGATAGATCTGCATGGTACTTATGGTCTCCTGATAATTAAAGAGGGGGATGAGCACTTAACTGCCTTTGGAACAAAATATGGTAGTTATGAGTATTTGTTATGCCATTTGGCTTTACCAATTCTCCTTCTTCATTCAGGAATCTTTTGAATGATATCTTTGAAGATTTTTTGGATATTTTTGTAGTAGTCTACTTAGATTATATTATGGTCTTTTTGAGTTCTGAGGAGGAACATGCCAAAAATGTGGCTTCTGTCCCTCAAATACTGAGGTATAATAGTTTGTTTTCTAAAGCCTCAAAGTGTGTATTTCATGCCTCAAGTGTGGAATATTTGGGATATGTTGTTTCAAGTGATGGCCTCATGATGGATTCTACAAAATTCTAACAAATCCTCAATTGGCCTCAGCCAAAGAACGTCAAGTCCCTTCAATCCTTTCTTGGATTTTGCAATTTCTATTGTTTCTTCATTAAAAATTATTACAAAAAATTACAAATCTCACCTCCCTTCTGAAAAAACATTCTCCTTTTATCTACAATGAGGAAGCTCTTAGCCAGTTTCAAATACTCAAAGAAGCTTCCACAACTTCTCTTATCCTCTCTCATTTCAATCCTTCTCTACCAACTATTGTAAACACTGGTGCTTCTTATTACTCCTTGGGTTCTGTACTCAGTCAGGCAAATGACTCAGGAAAGCATCCCATTGCATTTAATAGTTGCTAGCTTCAACCAGCTGAGCTCAGCTATGAAGCTCATGACAAGGAACTCCTTGGCATAGTTTGGGCTCTCAAGCACTGGAGAGCTTTCCTTCTTTCTCTTTCCAGTACTTTTAAAGTATTGACAGACAATTCCCTCTTAAGTATTTTATGTCTTCTAAAGTTCTTACTTGCCATCAAGAGTGTTGGGCTGAATTTCTCTCTGAATTCCATTTTACTATCACTTACCACCCAGACAGGCTGGCAGCTTTACCAGATTCCTTGTCACCTTTGCACAACATGTACCCAGAGAGAGGGGTGGAGTTCATCAGTAAGAATCCTCAAAATCTTTATCAAACATTTAAGCAAGATGACATTAAAAAATCAAGATTCTTCTCAATCAAGGGGGCTCAGATTCACAAAGAAGTATGGAAAGATAAAGAATATAAGGAAATACTCAAGTGATTAGTAGGAGGTGAATCAGTTTCAGATTATTCTCTTGAGCCTCAAGCCAAATTGCTATTGTTCAAAGATAGAGTGGTTATTCCAAGAAATAATTAAATTAAATTGAACATTCTTCAAAAACATCATGATTAAATATTGGCAGGAAATCACTGCCAGGAGAAGAACCTCAAGCTCATTAAGAAAGGTTTCCATTGGGTTGGAATGAATCAAATCATCAATGACTAGGTGTCCTCATGTCAGAAATGTTCAAGAAACAAGAAAATTCACAATAAGAAGTTTTATTACTAAAGCCTCTTCAAATTCCATCTGGTCCTTGGAACTTCTTATCAATGGACAATGTCACTCAATTGCCACTGTCCAAAAACCTTTATTCAATCTTAGTAGTTGTGGCCAGATTCTTAAGAATGGAAATATTCACTCTAACATATTCAGCAATTACTTCCCTGTAATTATCTCAAATATTCATTAAACACTTCTTTTCCAAGAATGGACTACCAGTCAGTATTATCAGTGATAGAGGTTTCTTATTTGTTTAATCATTATGGGCCCAATTATGTCAGAAGCTCAAGATATAAAGAGATGTTTCAACTGCCTTTAACCCTGAAACAGATGGGAAGACAGAGAAGTTGAATCATATTCTAGAACAGTATCTTTGGATGTATGTCAGTTACAATCAAGATGACTGGCACATTTGGCTCCCTCTGGCTGAATTTGCCTACAAAAGTGCAGAACACTCATCAATGAAGTAATCAGCCTTTTTCACCATTCATGGACTAAATCCCAGTTTTTATTCCATTCACATTTCTCAAAACACCTTCTGGAAAGGTATCAAAAAAGCTCCAATCAGTACAGAAAATTGTCAATGAAAAGTTAGAGTCAGCAATAAAGTTTTCTAAGAAGTATGCAGATAGAATTATGACAATTCCATATTGTTTCCAATCTTGGGAAAAAGTATGGAAAGGCTCAAAGAATATCAAGACTACAAGACCCACAAAGAATATCTCAGAAAGATTGTTGGGACCCTTCAAAGTCTTGAAGAAGATTGGAAGTCATGAATATCACCTCAAGTTTCCACAACAATTGAATTCAGTTCACCCTGTTTTCCAGGTGTCCTTACTACAACAAGTAAAGAAGTCAGCTACCCCAAACAAACATCAGTTTCCACCACCACCAGCTATAGTGGAAGAGCAAGAGGAATGAGAAGTGGCTCAGGTTCTGCATTCAAAACTCAAAATAGGTAAATTAAGGTATGTTGTAGAGTGGAAAGGATTCAGTGAATACCTGGAAAGATAAATTTTGGAATAAGCTTACAAACTTACCAGATCACCAGAACCTGTCAAGGATTTCAATACTTTGTATCCTGAAACGCCTGGTCCAAATTCCTCAAGAGTTTGAATTTATGGTGCTTGCTGGGGCCTAGAAGTCATGAAAGTAAGTTCCTCTCCTGTAAGGCACCTTTAAGGGGGTATTCTACCCAAATTTGTTGTAAAAAACAACTTAGCCACATTGTGAGCATTGGTAAATCCTTTGGAAAGATTCAGAAGGCCTTTCAACATCAATACCCCCAAATTTGGACCTTTTCTTCAAGATATGGCCAAATTCCTTTTTTTATTTCCTTCTTTCCTTATTTATTCAATTAATAATTAGTCAAGACACTCCTTACATCAATTAAATTTATGGCAGAAGGTTTTCTGTTCTGTTATGGTGCTTTGTGGGGAGTGGAAGTTATTAAAGTAAGTTCCATCCCCTGGTATGCATCTCTGAGGGTTTCTACTTCTTGTAAAACATTACCTGGGCCATTCTGTGAGCATCAAATGCTTGGATTTATCTTCTGAGGAAATTTATGGCCAAATTCAAGAAAATCACCTCAATAGGGACACTTCTCAGAGAATTATTCATTTTTTTCTTTACTCTCTTTTCTCTTAATTCTTTCAATTACTTTTCTTTCTTTTACTTGTATATTTCTTGTTTCTTTTCTTTCTTTTTTAAAGCAGAAGCATTCCCTCCCATATCATGTATTGGGTGGTTCCATTTCTTATCTTTTTATTGATAACAGTGGGGATAAAATACAACCAAACACAAACAAAGCCAAAACACTAGTCATCATTGCCAAGATTGGCAAAGGCTCTCTTGAATTAATTTATTAATTTATATTAATACCAGGAAAACTTGGAAGCCATCTCTTCAAAAGCAGTTCCAGGAATAATCTTATCATTAGCATATACAGTCACCTCCCTACTATTTCTTTGAACCCTTCTGAACAATCTGGCCACAGAATCTTGACCTTCATTCACCACAGTTGGAGCCTCTCTGGTAACCTTGATTATCCAATGCCCCCAATTTCAAAACACTTGAGCAGCTGGGAATGAAAAAGTCGACCAATCTTCTCTTCTGCTGGCTCTGGCCACAGCTTGTTATTGATGGGAGGTGAGGACTGGGAGATGGCTTCATTGGTGAAGCTAGGATTCAGGTGAAGGAAGAGGAACTGAAGACAGGACAGTCTAGAAGCTTCTTGGATTACTGGGAATCAGATGGCTATGGAGCTCCTTTGCAGGAGGTTGAGAGGGTGCAGTACTTGAAGAGTGGCTAACCAATGAATTTATCACCTCAACTTCTTCACCATCCAATTTTTCACTTACTTCAGCCTCTGCATTGGTTGGTAAATCAGAAATTTGTGTTATTCTTTTCACCACCTCTTAATTGACCCTCCAACATTGGTCCATCTTGTAACCTCCCTCTTCCTGGCTCCAGTCACTAAATCAAGCCATCAGTATCAAGTCAAACAAGAAAATCAAAGCACTTACAACTAGAATAATGTGAAGTACCATCAGGATTAGGGGCCTCAGATACTGGGAAATCTTTCCCAAAAGGCCCCTTATTATTGCTTCACAAGTATCTTTTGATTTTGGAAAGTAGCACTGCTGGATGCTGACATGGTTTCTTCCCAACAAAACAATAGTGGCACTTTGAAAACCTAGGGTTAAAGTTTTGGAAGCACTCTTTACCCTTCATCAAACACTCATTACAAGGTGGATCCAAGAGCTCAACTGCTTTGTACCCATCATAGGTTTGAGAAGGATCAAAGTGGCCAGAGGAAGCCATGGACCAGGGTGAGCCCAATCAACTGAAGATGACAGACCCACAAAGAACAGAAGGGGAAGATTCAGTGAGTTCAGTTGGTTTTGAATTCATTTCTAGAGTTATGAAAGAAAAAAGAGTCATTTCAGTCATATTAAGATATCACAATCCTGAAGATTGTCAAGATTCTTGGGCCATAATTCCATTTACGGCCCCCTCAAGGTCCTCAATATGGGGCTTAAATACTGTCTTAGGCCACAATCAGCAGACCAGGACCTCCCCTTCAACTCTGGGGAGTTCACCCTTCTTTATGGTCCTGGACCACCCTCAATGGATCCAGGACATATGGGCCAAAATCATCCTGATTTGCTCCCTTGGACCCCCTGGAACCCTAGAAAGGTTATGCCCAGGGGAACTCCAATAGCCCCCACAGACTGCAGACTGTGGGTTGTAGGAACTAAAAAAGGCCAGAAAGGCCAGAAATTCAACATTTTGCATAGAAGGGGCAGGGACTCAAAAGACCCAGAAGACTCATAATTACCCCAAAATAAGTTTTTGGCCAATTGCCTCAAGGACCATGGGGAAAAAACCCCTTATATCAAGAATCCAAATGCACATAATCAGGATTTGGATGCAAGGAAAGGCCTCAGAAGAGATTTTGGCCAATTATTGCATGGCTATGCTTCCGTATAGCCATCCTTCACCGATTTTCAGGCTGGGGAAGGTGGCAGCCTTCATTTTGGAATACAACCCAAGGCCAATGAGACAAGAAGAATTGGATAGAAGTGACTCAAGAAATGAATAAATTGAATAAGCTAAAATTCTACTTTAAGGAGGGGGAAATTTATTATGGGAGAGAAAAGGACAAAAAAATGGAGCAGAGTATTTTGAGAATAAAGATCAAGAAGGAAAAGATTTTAATTTTAAAGATTTTTGAAAAAATATTGAGATATAGGGATAACACTCAACAGTGGCAGGCTATCATGGTGTTCAGTAGCCCACAAGTTTCAAGAGGGGGATACTGTCACAGCCACTATCTAGGGGTAAGGGTATTCAATATTAACCCCACTCAAACTCACCAAACCAGCAATCCAGTATGTGTATCAGTAAGCAGCTTCAGAAAATCTTCTTGCTGAAACATTCATATGGTCTTGTTCATCAATACATCCTTTCAACACTCGTAGAGGTTGGATTAATGAAATACAGTTTTGTATGAACAAGTCTGAAACTGTATGATCACGCAGCTCCACCCTACCTCTTGTACAGACCCTGTACATCCATACAGGGGATTTATTATCCAAATAACTTCAGATAAAAATTCCTCTCAATACAATTAACTCTTTGGATCAGGTCTGGTGGATTATCACATAGACCAGCCCCTCTTTCTCCCCCTGGGGACTTTTCCAAGTTAATTAATATATTTTATTTATTATTTAATAAATATTATTATTCATGATTTTTTAATATATTATTTATTGGTATTAAGTCGGTCTTTGAATTTCCTCATCTGTTTAGTAGAATTGTGGTAGCTATATCCTTATCAAACCTTCTCTTTCTTTCTGACAGGTTGAAACAGTGGACTTGGACTTGTTTGTGGTTGGTTCTTTTATTATTTACTCTTATTCTTCTTTGTTTATTCTTTCTTATATTCTTTGATTATTTAGCTTGATGATAGCTTCTTTCAATAATATAACACTACTCTACTCCCATGATAGTTATTTTATCTTATAGTTCATAAAATTTCCTTTTAGTAACCAAAGTATAACTTTATAAAATTGAATAATCCTTAAGAAATCCTTAAGAAATGACTAAAGATTCCTTTCCTTCTTTTCTAAAAAATGCTTTTATTTATGATAACAAGGTGAATTTCTTCTATAAAACTATCGTTTCATTCTAAAGTTATGATATTATCATATAAAGCCTTTTATCCTTTAAATAATAAAGTCTTACTATAAGACTTTTTTTAGTGATAAGACTACTTTTTTGAATACTTCTTTGCTTTTGTGAAATTATAAAACTATTATGTATGGCCTTTTTATCCTTTTATAATATAATTATATACTTTTAGACTAGTTAACCTGATAATCAGGGATCAATTTAAATCCACTTTTCACTTTGGGGGACAAAATGCATGAGGGAAAGAGGAAATAATTGGGTAGAGAGGCCTTCTATTTATAACTTTTGGGTTCTCCATGGAAAGTGTTCAAAACAAGGGACTTGGAATTTTTTAGTTTCTTTTGGTTGAGAAAATGTTTGTTTGGCTCTCCCACCCAAATGATGTCATTTATGTAAATCATTACATAATTTGCTTGGATTATGATTCAATTTTTGGGTTGCTTACTAATTTGAGATATTTCTTCTGGTACCTATTTAATTTTGAGGGGAAACTTTTATTTTTGTTTCTATAGTGATAAATTAATTATGATGTCATTTATTCAGTCTATTTGAGTTCCTGGGGGCCCTGTTTCCTGATTATTACTGATACTTATGCTTTCTGACTGATCCTCCATTGTACCTGTATCCCTTAATTCCCTAAGTATTACTAATCAAGTAATTCAATTACTGATACTTTCTTAAAATCCTCATCCTTATGTAATATATGCATGTATTTCCTTTCTTCTGTATTTAATTTGGAATTGTGATTTTGAGAAAAACGTATGGGTTGAAACCTAATTTTCTTTTAGTGTTAGACTTCAGGTATTTTACACATTTATAAGGATGTTCCAAATTTTGACTTTTTCAAGTTTTAATCTTAGTTTTTTTATCTTGAATGTGGCTTGAAACAATGACCTGGCACTTTTTGTTGACACAAGGAATCTCCTCAGCAGCCACCACCGGCAAATATTTGATGTAGCAGGTCCTGTGACACACCGTCAGGGGCCCTGGGATGAAAAGCCTACAGCTGTTGCAACCTTTCTTCTCATGATATTCAGTTTTTTATATTTTTATTTCAATAATATTGCTTAAAACACCTTGTCTTTTTCTCACAATATCAAAACTTTTGTATTTCTTATTTCAAAACTCCATATAATTTCTCATTAATGTCACAGTCCTTTTTTGTTTTGTCAACTCTTAGATCACCTCCTCAACCATTGTCATCACAAATCATCCGAGGAATCCCACAATACCCCTTTATTGGCTAACCTATCCAATAGAAACCCTTATGTATTAGCGCCTGGACCTTGGTATGTTTCTTTTTGTCTTTTCAATCCTTTGATATTTTTTTATTCTCATACCTCTCTAACTTGTTGCTTTTTTGATATTAATAATCATGAATTCAGAAAATCATAACTCTCACCAACCAAATTCACAGGGTGATTTGATGGATGTGGTTACTCAGCAGCTCCGGAATATCTAGAGGCTCAAGGCTGAACTCAAAACTTGTGATCAGGCCTTTCAACTTCTTCTTGCTAAGGTAGAAAACCTTCAACTAAATAGCACAAATTCAAACAATTGCATGAATGAATTCAACATATTAGAAGCTCATACATCCTAAAATACTAAGAGGATCTTACATTTGGCTACTAAACATAGCTCAACAAACAAAGTAGTTACAAGCAAAAGGAAGCCTTGCAATGCCAAGAGAGCAACCTCTAAGCCATTTCTTAGTCCCCCGCCCAAAAAGGTCTTCATAAAATGTTCACAAGTGAGACACCAGAGGGATTTCAGAAAATTAAAGTATGTTCTTTGAGCCCTGTAGTATAACTTGGGTTAATATGTTGTTAGAAATTTTGATCCTTTGCAGAGCGCATTCTTTAGACACATCAGAATGATATGGGGCTTTATTAAAAATATTTGGTACCAGTAGCTCCAGATCCAAAATTTCTTCATGAATTAAACACCCAATTCTGACAGCTCGATAAAATTGAAGAAGTTTCCAGAAGCACCAGTGCAACTGCGTTAATTCCTCAAAATGAAGTTTCAAGGCAGGAAAGAACAAAATTGCACATGGAATTTTCAACATGAAAGACTTTTTATTATAAATGTTCAAGAATTACTTTCAAAGCTCAGAATACAAATTTGGTCACCTGACCTTGATGATGCCAGTGACTTTCTCTACAATGAAGCATGCCATGTGAGTTCAATACAAACCTTTCTCCAAATAGAAACTCCTGGTGAATATGAATATATGGATATCAATCTATGGTATTCAAACTCAATAAAATTACTGGAGGTCACATAAAATCACTTTTTACATTGGGTAATGGCTCAAACTGATTGTGCAGAAGTTAAAGAAGCCAGAAAGCATAAAAATATTTTGTGTCAGAGTGCAGTTTTAAAAAGAAGAGAAGGAGTAAGTGCATCACCTTTTTTTAGTAAGCAAGGTAAATTCTGAATTGCTTTTTTATCAGCTTCGAGATTTCCGCCATGATTTTGGAGTAGCTCAAGGGTTCCCAAGAAGATACTTAAAGATTGTCTCAAATATTGATTCTCATAGTGATGATGAAAAACATGTGAACAAGAAGACTTACCTTATAAAAAAACTGAAATTTCAATCTCAACAAGCAGAAGTGTTCATGCAATGGATTAATGAAAGGTGAAAATTGCAAACGCACTCAAAGACAAATACAAGAGGAACCATTTTTTGAGATAACATCTGTTTGCAACCGAGTTCCAAAGGGTATAGCTATTGATTTTCATGACACTGCATGGTTCAACAATTGTACACCTGCACAGAAGGTCAGTCTTTCAGATACAGGCAATGCCGAATTTTTGGCCAATGCCTTGGACTCAATCAGAGGAAACCAAGACACTTATGAGAAATTGAATAGCAAAAACTTCACTAATATTTATTGCGATTTATAAATCCAACAATACAATCTAACACGTTGACATGGAAAAGAATCAGAAGCAGGGAAGAGTAATATGGATAGCAATGAAGATAGTGATGATGTGGGTTACTTAATAGATGAAGAGGGAGACCTACTTGATGATGATGAGGTTGTCAGCAATGTGAATATGGCTCATTTGGGTTATACATCCTGCTTTGGGGTAAGAAATAATACTGCTTGGGAAGGATGGTAAAACATAACTAAAACAATTACTGCACCGCTTTTTGTACATAATTATTTCTTACAATGGAAATCTGTTTAGCAGATGTTTTTTTGCTAAAACCTCTTTAGAACATACTTATTTCTTAAAATGGCAAAGGGAGCTCTTTTTTAGGCAGTGCTCCATGTTTACAATTCACATCAAAATCTTTGAAAGCAAACCGAATAGACTTAGACTTTTTGGAGCACAAATCAGTGAGAGAAATGTGAGAATTAGATGTGAGCTCAAATATTGAATTTAACATGGTTTCTTAAATTCAAAAATTTTTTGTGCAAGTAATGGTGATGAAGCTCATTTTAGGGCAGCAGGGTGGGTCATTTATCTCAGGGATAGGGTGGGGGGATGGAAAGCACATTTTATTCCAAAAACAAAAAATCTCATATCATGGAAACACAACAGGTAAGAAAAAAATGAAAAAATAAGGAGAAAAGTGACAGGAAGTTAAAAAAAGTAAGAAAAAACAAACAAAAATGAGGACAAAAGTGACAGGAAGTTAAAAAAAGATATACCTCAAATAGTTAGCTCATGGATTCATAAATTTCCATAACTACAAGCTTGTTGACTGATTGGACAATGAGGGTGACATTGGGGGACCCTAAGGCCCAAGCTGGGATATTCAAATACACACAGAGCCCTGGAATGTCTGAAAGGGGTATGAAACACTGACCATGTGTAGGCTCTAAGCGGCTTAATTCCAAAGAGATTAGGAACAATTGAAGCTCTTCAAGCTCACTTCTGTTGGGTGCACTAAAGCAACTGGTCCCTGATGTAAGTCAGGGCGTTCTAAGTCAAAAAGGTGCAGAACCTTTGCAAAGTGAATTTTTTCTTCTTTTAGCCTAAAGATCATATTGTTTTGTTTTTCTGATGTTGCCTTCAGGCCCATCTTCCAAACAACACTTTTGAGATCAATTACATAGTTCCTCAAGATTCTCTTGTTATTTTTGTGTGATAATTGTTGATAATGTTTTAAACCTGGGTTACCATCTCTCAAGTAGTCCAAGAGCTCCATGTAAGCTTTATCATCAATCTCTTTACAGTTTTGGCTATGACCTTTTTCTTCTTTACAATTTTGGCTACAACATTTTTCTTTTTCCAACCCAGATGTTGTCAAGTGCTCTTTCATTCTATGCATTTGTCCAAATTTTTTCATTTTGCTATCTTCCATCATACCTGTACAAAAAAACACCTTGATATTAGTATTCATCTTTCAAAAGGAGAGTATGATACCATGCCATTGAGCCCATAATTTTTGAATTTTTGAAAAATTCCCACCAGTTATTCACCTGATAATTTGAAAACCCTCATCATAGGTCCCCACCACCTTAACTGGTAAGGATAGTGCATTGCATAATGATGGTTTGGTGTCATGCATAGATTTCAAAAGAGAAATGTGGATGTCTTTTTGTACATATCATAAGCTTTCTGAAATAGTAGAGAATCTTCTTTTTAGATTTCTGAAGCTCCCAATATGCTAGTGCAATGAATGAGTGCACCAGTATTGATCAAGAGATTGTATTTTATATTCCCCATATCCCAAAAGAGTTGAAGAATGGCCAGAGATATATATATTATGAAAAGGGCTTGCCACTCACTTTCCTTGAGTTTATCCTTGCCCGCTGAGCCTACTTCACCAGGTATGCATGTCCCCCCTTTTTGTACAATCACCTCTTGAATCTGCTATCTTATATTCACTCAGATACCCAAATTTTCCTTGCAGACCCTCTTCATCCTCCAGCTCCATTCCATCACTCGAAGCAAAATTTTAGAAATCTTCTGACTCTTATGTACTTTCTTTTAAAATTTGTGGCCAAAAATCCAACACATTGAAGCCACAACAATATCTGAAATGGTGCTGCAGCACCCCTTCATACCAGTTATGCATCCCTCCCAAAGGAACATTAACCACTGGATTCAGCTTGGACCAACAAACCCCAGTTTTTTTTCCACTTGATCTCACAATGCTGATTATTTGTATTCCTTCTACTTCTCTCCGAATTCCACAACCTAGCGTCCACTTCCCAAGTGCCCCAGATCTAAATTCCCCCATTTGTGATCTTCAACTTCACACCATGAACACAACTTCCTTTCAGTATGAGATTTGAAGCCATCAACCTTGTGGTTTGCAACTGTTTCCCCAATTAAATTGAACATCTTGATGACAATCTTGCAACCCTTTGCCTTCTTTTCTGTGCAAATAATCACCCCACGATTCAATTTGGTAATTTCAGTAACCAGAGGCATGAGCACATTGTTCATAGCATTCATGTCTGGCTGATTTGGGGAAGGAATTATTCCAGAAAGGCAGGTATACTGAGGCTGATTGTGGAGTAAAGGGGGAATTTTAGAACAGTTAAGGGCAATTATACCCATCAACATTTGGTTACCGGAAGCCTTATTTCCTGCTGTATTAAACCAGACAATGAAAAGAGAAAATCCAAGGTGCATTTCTGAATCAGTGTTGCATTTATGAAAGAGCTTTTACCACACCTCTCCTTGAGCAACATCACACACAAGTCCTGGCTCTGCAGAAGATACCTTGTCAACCCATTTTTCTATTGCATCTTTAATACCTGTCCGATTCAACAGCCAGGTGATCCATGTGAGCAATGGCTGAGCTATGAAAGTCGCATAGAGAATTTTAAGCCAGGGCCAGTTGGGTAGCTGAATGCGAGGGTATTTATTCTTCTTTGTAGAAATTTCAAGTTTCTTAGAAGGGAATTTTATATGTGGAAGAGGCTTGAATTTTGAAATTCAAAAGAGCTCAGCACCACAGCAAGCGCTCTTGAAGGTTTCTTGATAGTTAAATTCTTCAGGTGCTGTCTCAACATTATACAATTAGTAGCATTGGGTACAGAAGACAAATTTTTCCAGTGGAACTTCCAGCTTGAGGTGCTTAATGACTGTGCGAATTTCTCAAGGTAAATTAGTTTCCAAATATGGGTTTGAGGCATGTTTTGTGGAAATGAGCTGGAGTATGTGGGCTAGGTTGTCCCTTATGTTTTTACAGATGGATTTGCTGAGGCCACATGAGAGATATAGCCACATCATGAATGATAATATTGCAGCTATCAAAGACAGGTGTTTCAGCTCCTGTTAGCTGAATGGTAGTCCAAAATAGTTACTTACTGATTATTTGAGAATCTCTATTTCTAACAACATCAGTTTCCTCAACATCTTCAGTATTACTCCGACTCTTTTGCGGGTAAGCTTTAGTCAACACAAGTTTTGGGAATTTTTTTTGATTTTTCTTTCTTCAGCCTCAGACACAAGTTCAGCCCAATTTTTTTGTTGTGTACTGTGATCCACTAGCAGCCCTTTCTGGATGCTACCATTAAAATCAGCTGTGATATGTTTTTTGCATTTCGGAAATGTACAGAGTTCAATTGGCATTTTTTTATAAATTGTTGGTTATATCAAGAGACTATTTCAAAAAAAGAAAGAAAATGAGGTGAAGTGATAGTACTAAGATGAAGCAACACTTAAAAAAAGACACATTACACATTCAAAATCTTGAAGTTAGACTCAGCACTTGTCATGTTCATGGTTGGTTGCATGAGTGAATGTTCAAATGGTTGAAAGAAGATCATTGACAATTTCCAGCAATTGTGATTCAGCTGGCCAACAATTATCTTTTGGTCATTTTTGGGTGATATCATTGATAGAGTGGTAGTGTGGGATTTTTAAGGTGATTTATGATGACAATTGTTGAGGAGGTGAGTTAAGAGTTGACAGACCAAACAAGGACTGTGACATTGATGATAAATTATCTGTAGTTTTGAAATAAAAAATATAAAAGGTTTGATATCATGAGAAAAATAAAATGCGTTGTGAGAAATATTTTTGAAATAAAAATATTAAAACCAAATATCCTGGGAAGAAGTTGTGACAGATGGAGGTTTTCCACCCCAGGGCCCCCAACACTGAATTTCAGGACCTGATACATCACCTATTTTACAGTGGTGAACTAGGAAAAATATTCTTATTTCATTTCAAACAGAGGGAACCCATAGAGGTACTCCTGCTTTTCACTCCCCAAAACTATTTTATTAAGTTGATAAGGTATGGAATACAATAATACTTGTCCCAAAAGCTTTTGAATTAATCTTTTTAGTTTTATCCATGGAAAAGAATTAAGAATGAAAATTTCTACAAGAGTCAGAGTTCCTTGTTACCTCCTTTTACAACAAAATAGAAGCTTATTTTGTATTTTCTCTAGATTTGTTGACATTTTTTCTCAGTAACAAGATTACCAAAAGGTTTTAATTTACAAATTGGTGAGTATAACACATATATCCAAGATTTTAGGCTTCTTAAACCTCATAGTTCCCTGAAATCAGTGTTTCCTGGCTCTCTTTGATTTCTTTTATTGTTGTCAGTTATTTTCACCTCAAAAATAGTAATTGAAGGTTAAACACTGATATCCAGTATTGGTGCATTGGAGATTTACTTAACAATCAATTAGCTTCAAGTGAAATGAGCATGCATAAAACTGATCTTAGTGTATATGTAACATGGCAATTTTTAGACTCCCCTTATTTTGGTTTGAAATTGCAAAATAAAAAAAATTAACAATTTTCTTATATGGTATTGATGATGAGTTTTTGGAGTATTTTCAAAATTTCCACCTCATAGATTTAATTTGAACTTGTTCTTTCTAAGGAGTAACCCTAGGTGAAGCTTTTTGTAGAATAAAAATCTGGTGTTAAATTCATGTATTTACTCACTCAAAAACATTTATTCATATTTTTCTTCATGAAAAACAATTAATTTTGGATATGCAATTTAATTATGGGTTTTTTATATTCCAAAAATTGTTTTAAGCCATTTTTGGCCTATTTGGGTATGTAAACTATACCTCAAGACTCATATTAAAGTAAGGAAAATTTTTCTTGGGATTAAGGAATCAATTTCATACAAACACATAAGTTGGAAATTTGATCTAAGTTAGCTTCAAAAATGTATATCCAATTCCAATCATTGCACACTCTTTCTTCCTCTAAGACTTTATATGCTCACAAGTTCATTCAATTTGTCATAAATCACAAAAATTTCCAAAAAAGGATTCATGTTTATATTCAATTATTTTTTCTCCAAAATTTGAGCTTTAAGGAGAATAAAGCCTTTCATACTGGCTGTATTGATACAATAAATATTTGGAAGTCCTTTGAGAGCTTCAAATTGCATATTAAAACATTTTTTCATGCACCTACACCAGCCTTTGGAATTCCAGTAGCCAATTTGAAGGACTTTAGTGTGTTATCAGATTAGAAATATACCAAGGTGATGGAGAAGATGATTTAAGCTCTATTCACTGTGATAACTGGTCATTCAATTAACTAGGATAGAGATCAATTTAAATATAAGGAAGAAATATTTTCGTAGATATTCTCATACTGTAGTAAAAGCTCTTTGTTTTTTATACTCACTGTGAAAAAAATGCATGAACTGCTAGAAGGTAGGTTAGGTTGAACCCAGATGTAGCCCAGATCCAACTTTCCTACAACCTGTCCTTCAGTAGCAACATGTCTCTTCATGTATCAAAGGTCACAGCTTTGGTTTCTTAGATTTTTAATTAAATAAATTGAAGCTTACTAGAATTTTTAACAAACAAAACGTTTCCTACATTACTAATAAGAAAAATTTATTCTTTGATCTTCTGGAAACCTCTCCATTTGTCTCACATATGATGATTTTTTTTATTCTTCTCCCCAGTTGGTAAAAAATCTGATATGAGTTAAACATTTAATTTCTTTCAATTTGGTAAAAAAAAAAATTCAAATATCCAATCAAAATGTGGTTTTCTTTTTGCCACAAGATTAAGGCAATATTTTTACATATGGAATAAATATCTAATTAAATTTCTTCGAAAACAGATTCCAAAAAAATATCTTCGCAGCATTTCGTTTTAAAGGATATTCCTTTCTTTATTTTCTTTTCTTTCTAAAAATAATCTCAAACCCATCAATTCTTACATACAAGATTTTAATAGAGTTTTTTCATCAATCTGGTTATACAAAGAAATTTTCTAAAGCATTTTCCAATCCCTTGGAATACGTTTATGATTTGGGTTGTTTTTTGAGAAAACACAGGCTTTTTATTGGTATTCAAATTTAAATCTCAAATTTGCCTGTATGTCTAGTGTGAGTTATGAAAGTATTTCACATATTTTCCATATATATTTTATTCTGTTTATTACTTAATGCAGCTTTAAAAACTAATTTATGAAATTGAATGCTGATAGTGTTTCATTTTCTTTGTTAGTTTGAATTATCATTCAAAACGATAGATGCAAGAAAGGAATAGCTGTGTCTTGAATAAACTATTTTTTTCTCTATCATTTTTCATAAGTTGATATTTCTAAATGACGATTGGGAATGTTAATTTTGATAAAAGTGCCAAAAAATTGAAATATATTTATTAAACAAGCATTGAAAAACTTTTGGATAAACGTTAATAGTGCATAATGTATTAGAAAGATTTGTTTAAATCTTTCTTTGTGAAATAGAAAACAAAATCTGGGAGAAAATATTTGAATAAGTACTGAAAAGTATGATCTCCATTGGAAAGAATTTAGTTTCTCATGAAGAGGAAATTTCCCAATTGTTTTACACAAATTTGAATGAATCATTCCTTTTTTATTTCAAATAAGTTATTAAAAAAATACAAAAGCATTCCAGAAACAAAAGCGAAATATTAAAAGCTATATCATTTCAATTATTTTTCCTGTTTTCAATAAGCTCACATGAATTTTTTTCGTTTTTTATGTTTTAGAGACCTATTTTGACTACAAACTCATATCAGCATCTCTCAATTTGTCTTCAAAATAAAGTTTTTACTTTTTTCCCTTGAAATATTTTTCTGTAAAAAAATGTCAAGTAAAATTATTCAATATAAAAATTGAAATCTATGTTTAAATGAAATCATAGGATATACTTTTCCTTATTTAGAAGTTAATCTCAAAATTTATTATCTGTTCTTTAAAAATCTCATTTCAAAAAAGATAATAAGCTTTGATAAATAATGTTCAAGATATTTTTCTCTTCCTGGAGGCTTTGGCCTGATAGCATATAGATATACTTCTAGGAAAATAGATACAATATGATATTTCTTATAGGAAAGGAAATAGCTAACCACTTATAATTGTTTTGAAAAAAAGAAAATAAAAACACTTGATTGTGATAATTTAGTCAAGAAGAGGTGTATTTTTTAAGAAGAGTCAAATTTAAAATAAAATTATTTCCTTTGTTCTCAAATAAAAGATAGTCCTTTATTTAACAATTGAAAAAAAATTAAAATTTTCCTCATTTACTTCTTAAAACAAGTCAACAATCAAATTTCTTCTTTTAAATGAACTTCATTTCCAAATTTCTATACAGTTGTTTATATAAAAAAATCTGATAATTAGGATAAATATTTTTCTTAAAAATTGGTATGAATTAAAATTTGTTTCTAGGGAAAGTTATAGAAGTGCATTTTCAATTAAACAGGAAATTGGGAAGAAATAAAGTAATAATATCATTTTTAATTTACAAAACCAAAGCAAACTCCTATTTGAGAAGAAGAAAAATATTAAAAACTTCAAATGTAAAGGTATTCAATTTATGTATTACTAAAATACCAAGTATTGAAGACAATAATTTGAAATTTATAAAGTTTTTCTGATTTGTTTGAGGTGGATAGCGCAAATATACTTCCATAAAATTTAGTAAGCTTCTTTTGCAGAAATATTTCAGCTTGACTATGAATAGAAGGGGTTTCATCTTGAGAAGTTGGAAATACTTTTTTTTAACAATTTCCTGGGAATTGTATTTCATACAAGGATACTGATACAGAAATACTTGATAAACACTCCAATATCTGATTGACCCATGCCAAAGTTTATTTCAAGATCCATAAATCAGTGCATTTGATTATAAGAGTGGAAAATCAAGACATTCTATAATTAAATATTTTGAAAAATAGGGAATGGAAGCATAAACATTTGTCAAGTTTTTTCATACCTTAAATGAAATTTTAAAAAAGTAAATCTTCAAATACAGCCTCATTATAATATTACACTGAAAGTTCCCTGCTCTGACCCTGGTGGAAGGTTGGGGAATAGTTGAACTTCAATTTTACTTGAGCTGAATTTATGCTACTTTCTATTCAATTTATTATGAAAATGTAAATTTTTAGATGGAAAATCTTTTCTCATATGAAGGATTTTTTCTGTTCAGATAAACCAGAAGATTTTATATTCTTCAGAAAAGCTACACATAAATGTAATATACACAAAATTATGCAAATTACCTCTTCAAGAATCTTTTTAAGCTTTATTAATTCCTTTTAAAATCATTGGATCCAAAATTTCTTTTTCAGGGGATTGGATTAATTATTTCAAAAAAGCTCAAAAAACCAAGGAATCAATCATTTGTAGAAATTTCCTTATTCCTTGAGTTTTATTGAAATTTTTAGACAAGTTGGCTCAAATTTGTATGAAGATATTTTATATGAAATAAGTCATCCATTCTAATTTATAAATCAATGTGGATCCTCAATATCAGCAAAGATTATGTAAAATGAATCTAATGGTGAACATTGAGAATGTGCTTCTATGTATAAATCACTAAGTTATGCACCTTTATCCAGCTGACCAGCTTAATAAAAAATGAATGAACATTTTGACTCAAATGGGAAAAAAACTCATATTAATCTCTGGTTATCTTTCACTACTGGCCTTTCCTTCCCAATTCTCAAGTGAAATTATTGAAGTCAAAATTCTCAGCACACAAGCTGAAATGAATTTGTTTATTTCTATAAAACATTTTCCCTTTTACAAATATGGGATAAGATTATAAATTATCATACTTGGCCAAATCTTGTTTTTAATAAGTTTAGTTGATAATGAGAAATATTCACTATAATGGAAAATTGACAATAATCTAAATCCTAAAAACACATTTTTCATTGATTTTTTTATTTTCTCTATTGAAACCATTTTTCCTTATTTGAGATACTTTAAGTTATTCTAAATTTTGGATTCCTTTGTAATTATTTCTCCATCACTAAGGATTCATATTTACCAAAGAATCAGGCATGGAATGATAAAAACATTCTTCAAAAATACATCTGTGACTTCTGAATTATTATATAACTAATGTAATTATTATTCACCAATTACAAATTGTAAATAATGAGATGTAAATATTTTTATATTGAAAAACAAAAAAATCATCATCATGCTATTTATCTTCTATTTTTATTATTTTATGGTGTATTTTGATCAAATAAGGACCAAAAAGTGAAAAATAAAATAAATGAAAAATGTAAACCTCTCATTAGTAATTCTATTATTCAAATACCATAATACTAATAATAACAATAGTGATATGAGAATAATATAATAATAATAATAATAGTATCATCATTATGGATATTCTCATTATAGTTATTTTTGAAAAGTTTATGTTCAAAAGTGGGAAAAATTTGAAAAAAAGAGTTAAATACAATTAGCTCTAACCAAAAAAAAACCTTTTTCATATCACGAAAATGATGATAATAGTAATTATTATAATTATAATTATTTTCTTTGCACATTTATGATCCAATTTCACAGGAGCTTTTCTAAGAAAAGAAGGCCTGGCACTCAGTAAGCTATGGCTCATTTGCAGAGGGCTCATAAGGGATAAGAAGAGAGGCACTTAAATAGTGTAAATAGAATGGTATTGATAATAATATATAAATAAGAGGCAGCAACAAACAATAAGTAACAAGAAATAAAGGGGTCAACCACAAACAAGTCCAAATACACTTTTTGAACTTTCAAGAAGGAAACAGAGGGAATAACAAGGATATGGCAACAACTCTACTGAAAATATGAGGAAAGATGCAGATACTGAATTAATATTGCTGGATAAAATATTCCAATGAGTAAGACTAAATATTTATTAATAATGAATCCAATATATTAATTAATTGGGAAAAAAGTCCCCAGAGGGAAAAAGAGGAGCTGGTATATGTGCAAATCCACCCTCCCAGGTCCAAATAGTCTAATTCTTGAGAATATTGATTGCTTTGGACAATACAGGCTCTTTACAGAAAATGTGGTATAGCTGGGTAATCCTACAGTTCCAGATTGGTTTATCCAAAACTATATTTGGTGAATCCAGCCTGTACTAGTAATAAAAGGCGGTATTTGTAAATACAAACTCTGTGAGTTTCTCAAAAGCAGATTGCTAAAGCTAGATGCTCATTCACAGAAGTAAATTTCTGATTTAGTGAGTTTGAGTGGGGATAAGGTTGAGCTCCCTTACCCCTCACGGTGGCTGTGACAGTAACATCCTCTTAAACTGAAAGCCTCCTGAAAGCCATAATAGATTGTCAATCATAGGCTTCACTGCCTTTTCCCCAAATGTTTTGAAAATTTTCAATTTGTTCCATTTTTCTTCTCTTGATCATTATCCTTAAAACATTTTAGTCTTCAACTCTGTGATATCCTTAAATAAATTTGAAATTCCCTTAAAGCTGATTAATTCTTCTTCTTCTGTCATTTTCTTGCTTTATTGAGTCTTCAAGTATGAAATTCTAGTCAAACAAAAATATTCTTTGGGCATGTCCCAAAAATAAACTGTCATCTTCTTCAGCATCAAAATTGGTGCAGAATGATTATATGCATTCCCAATTCCTTGAGATGACTATTCAAGCCTTTTCCAGTTCTTTTGAACCAGTATGATTCCATCGCTAAGCTTTAAGATCTTTTGAATAAATTAAACTGCTTAATTTCCTGAAAATGGCTCATTTTATCGATTTTGGGGGCTTCACAGTCCGTAGGGGCCATAGGGAGCCCCCTGGGCCCAAAATTGATGGGGTCTGAGGTATTTAAAGGGTGCATATGACCCATTTTCCAATCATATTCCTGGGGCCAAATGGGTGGTCTGGGAGGCCTCTTGAGGGGTCTTCCCGATGAGCTGGGGAAGGCCTAGGCCTACTGGAAAGGGGTCCAAAGACCACAGTATTTGGAAATAATACTTGAATACTTTGATGGTGCCAAGACAGAGTTTCCAGGACAAAAATTTTGATTACCTTTACATAGATACTTTGACCTTTTCTTACTGAACTCCTTACTCTTCTTCCCCCTTCCCCACAAATGAGCTCCAAACTGACTGAACCAAATTAATATTCCACTTCTATTCCTCATGGATCCAGCACATACAGTAAATTGATTTCCCTCAGGTTAGTAGCATCTTCTGGAGTTTTTTATTCTTCCCAAAATTATGAAGTCTCAGATACTTCTTTCACTGAGTTTTGGGAAAAGGGAAAGTCCTTCTTTTAACATTGGAATCCAAGGTCTTCAAAGTTCCATTTATGTCTCATTGGGAAAAAGCTGTTCCAGCTCCAACAGTGAGAATATATTTGTGGAGAAATAAAAATGGTCCATCTGTGGAGGTATCCAGCCCCTGAAGCCCCAACTTTCAGCCTGTGACTCAAAGCCAGAGCACAAGCATGATAGCCAAATACCATAAATCAATGGTATAGCCAAGAAACCACCAAAATATGGATCTGAGCCAAATCAGCTCAAAAGGTATCAAGCGAAAGAGGAAACTCACTCCTTTCCAAATATACAAGTCCCATAACCATAGGACAAAGAATAACAAAGTTATTCCTGCTCAAAGTTGTTGCTGAGCATAAACCTTAATTTTCACCTCTCCTCTGAAATACCAAGTAGGACACTTAATCCCATCAAATGAGTATTAAAAATAAAGGTCTAGGTCAGGCCTATCCAATGGTACCAGCCAAACTGAGATAGCACCAGTATTACAGAAGTTATGGCCAAGTTCAGGCCAAAAAAGGGTGAATAAACCATTCACCTCTCATCTAACTTCTACAGTTTTAGTGTGAGATACCTAAAGTGGGGTCCTTTTGGAAAGCGCACAGTCAGGGCTATCTGATGGTACCAATTATTTCCCCATATGCCATCTAGAACAAAAGCTATAAGACAAACAAGCCCAATACAGCTTTTTACCTAAAATATGCATATGTAAAAAAATCTTGTATATGGCATACCATTGCCATATTTGATGATAACCATATCAAATGAGGTACCATTGTGTATAACATATACAGGGCTACACACAAAACCAATCTTGAGGTTGATATCTCAAAAACTGACAAAGTCATGGCTGTTTTAAGGCCAAAATCCCACAGTTTAGCCAATACAGCCTTACCATGGGGTAATATCCCATACCTATGATTATGAGGTGTCAAACAAACAAAGAAGCTTGGTTTTACTTCAATACCTCATATTTCATTCCATACTGGGGTCCCATACAGGTTCTGTACAGCATTCTACATGTCATACACATCAGAATTGGGCTTTGTGGTCCCCAGATGAAACCTTTCACCCAGTATTGGTGAAAACTGCCGAGATGTGGTTTCAAAACCACATCTGAGCCCTATACAGGCTATACAGGCCTTTTTTGAAACCACAAGCCTGTCTTTGAGAGTGAAAAAGCTTCACTTCCTCTGCATGAAAAGGTCTAGCAGCCTTTTCACCCCAATTCAGGATAAAAGGAGGCCTTTTCACTGCCAGAAAAGGACTCCCCATCCTGCTCTTGAATTCCAACGTAGTGCAACTGTCAAAAACAGTTATACTCTGGGAAATAATCAGGTTATACTTTAAGCTTAAGTATTGTAGCTTTTATTATTGTAATCCATCTGGTAAGACTGCACCCAGTGTCAGCCTTTGACTCAAAACCAGAGCACAAGCATGACAGGCAAAATACCATAAACCAATGGTATAGCCAAGATACCACCAAAACATGAAGCTGAGCCAAATTAGCTCAAAAGGTATCAAAAGAAAGAGGAAATTAACCCCTTTCCAAATATACAAGTCCCATCATCATAGGACAAAGAATAACAAAGTTATTCCTACTTAAAGTTGTTGCTGAGCATAAACCTTAATTTTCACCTCTCATCTGAAATACAGAGTAAGAGGCTTAACCCCATCAAATGGGTATTCAAATTGAAACTCTAAGTCAGGGCTATCCAATGGTACCAGTCAAACTGAGCTAGCACCAGTATTACTGAAGTTATGACCAAATTCAGGCCAAATAAGGGTGAACAAAACATTCACCTCTCATCTAACTTCTACAGTTTTAGTGTGAGATACCTAAAGTGGGGTCTCTTTGGAAAGAGCACAATCAGGGCTATCTGATGGTGTCATACATTTCCTCATATCTCAACTAGAGCAAAAGGTATGGGGCAAACAGGCCCAATACAGCTTTTGCCTAAAACACGCATATGTACAAAATATCTTGTACATGGGATCACTTTGCCATATATAATGATAACCATATCAAATAAGGTCCCATTGTGTAGAACACATACAGGGATACACACCAAACCAATATTGAGGCTGATATCTCAAGAACTGACAGAGGTATGGCTGTTTTAAGGTCAAAGTCCCACATTCTGGCCAATACAGCCTTACCATGGGATAATATCCCATAACCATGATTATGAGGTGTCAAACAGACAAAGAAGCATGTTTATACTTCAATAACTCATAATTCAGTCAATACTGGGGTCTCATAAAGTTTCTGTACAGCATTCTGCGCGTCATACATGTCAGAAGGAGGCTATGTGGTCCCAAGATAAAAGTCTTCACCCTGTATTGGTGAAACCTGCCCATATGTGGTTTCAAAACCACATCTGAGCACAATACATACTATACAGGCCTTTTGCAAACCACAAGCCTGTCTCAGAGAGTGAGAAAAATCTCCACTTCCTCTATGTGGAAAGGTCTAGTAGCCTTTCCACCCCATTTAAGGATAAAAGGAGGGCTTTTCCCAGCCAGAAAGGCTTTCCACATCCTTCTCTTGAATTCCTACGTAGTACAACTGTCAAAAGCAGTTATACTCTTGGAAAATAACCAGTTATAATTATAATCTTAATTATTGTAGTCTTTATTATTGTCATCCAACAGGTAAAGCTGCACCCAGGCCTTTCAACAGCGCTCACCACCACTATTTTATAATAGTAAAGACCTTTAAATTTTATTATAAAATCCTTATTCTCTATCAACACCTTTACTTTAAATCTTTTATCATGTGTCACAGTCACAGTTAAAGCTGTAAAAAGCCTAATTTCTACTTCTACATACACTCAACCTGACACCCAGGGCTTTCAACAGCGCTCACCACCACTATATTATTATAGTAAAGCCCTTATTACCATCAACAAACCTTTTCTTTACCCTTTTTACCATGTCACAGTCATAGTTAAAGCTTGTAAATACAATTTTACACCTTTATCATAGACTCAGCCTGACACCAACTCATGATAGTACTTGAAGATATTCTAGTTTTAAGTTCCAAAATATTTTAATTGAATTACTGACTGGATCCAGGTAAAGGGAAGTTGAATTATGGAACGATGTTTGAGGAACCAACCACACTTGTGGAAGATCGGTGTACTCATGCTCTGAATTCCCAATTGAAAGGATCAATAGCCAGGTTATAATTAAGAGTATCAGAGCAATTTCTGATGTTGCAAATGATGTAGCTGTTGATAAAATTGAGTAATTTCATGGAGAAGGAGTTGAAATGGTTAATCATTCCATTGGCCAGCTTCTCAATTCTTCCCTTACTCAACCTCCTATGAAGAAATTCCAGAGTAAATTGATACAGAGTACTCCCCAATCCTTTAATCCAAGATTTTGTGCCATTCCAACTTCTAGCTCTGTCAGCCTGTGACTCAAAACCAGAGCACAAGCATGACAGCCAATATACCATAAATCAATGGTATAGCCAAGATACCACCAAAACATGGACCTGAGCCAAATCAGCTCAAAAGGTATCAAAAGGAAGAGGAAACTCACCCCTTTCTGAAAATATAAGTCCCATCACCATAGGACAAGAAATAACAAAGTTATTCCTGCTCAAAGCTATTGCTGAGCATAAACCTTAATTTTCACCTCTCATCTAAAATCTAGAAGGAGAGGCTTAACCCCATAAAATGGTTACTCGAAATGAAGCTCTAAGCCAGGGCTATCCAATGGTACTAGCCAAACTGAGCTAGCACCAGTATTACTTGAGTTATGGTCAAATTCAGGCCAAATAAGGGTGAACAAAACATTCATCTCTCATCTAACTTCTACAGTTTTAGTGTGGGATACTTGAAGTGGGTTTTTTTTTGGAAAGAGCACAATCAGGGCTATCTGATGGTGCCATCCACCTCTTCATATCTCAACTATAACAGAAGCTATGAGGCAAACAAGCTCAATACAGCTTTTTGCCCAAACCATGCCTGTGTACAAAACCCTTGTACATGGGATAGCTTTGTCATATTTAATGATAACCATACCAAATTGGGTATCATTGTGTAGAGCTCCTACAAGGCTATCCAATGAACCAACTTTGTGCATGATATCTCAAAAACTGACAGAGCTATGGCTATTTGAAAGTTATAATCCCACAATATGACCAATACTGCTGTATTATGACAGGATACAGTTGTACTCTGATTATGAGGTGTCAAACAGACGCTGAAGCTTATTCATAATTTAATACCTCATAATTAAGTCAAATACAGAGGTCCATACAGGTTCTGTACAGTTTCTGACGCTTCAGGAGCACCAGAATACACCTGTAAACTCCATTGGTGAAAACTTTCACCCTGTATAGGGTAAAAATGACTACTTGTGGTTCTAAAACCACATTTCAACCCAATAATAGCCTGTATTGAGTGTATAGAACCACAAACCAGCCCACAGTAGTGAAACATTTTACCCTGTGGTCGTGTACAGAGGTAAACCACCTCCCACTACCCCAGAACAAGATAAAAAGGAGGCTTTGCCTCACCAGGAAGCAAATCCAGCATCCTGTTCTTGATATTCTTATGTGGTATAACTTCTTAAAAAAGGAAGTGATACTCTTAGAGTTTAACAGGTATACTTTAAGCTTAAGTATTGTAGGGTTTGCTATTGTAAACCAACAGGAAAACACTGTACCCAGGGCTATCAGCCGTACTCACCATCACTAAATTATTTTAGTATAGCCCTTTTCAATCATATTCTCACTCTAATATCATCATTATTTACGTGTCACACTCAGAGTTATAGCTTTCATTATCATTCTGAAGCTATATCATAGAGTCATCCTGACAATTTGGGGGCCTGGCCAGGTTTTTTACCTATTTTAGACGAAATTCTAGCTTGTTTTCACTATTTTTAGCTAATTTCCATGCCTTTTAAAGTTATTATACTTGTTTTCTTGCTTATCTTAACTTTTTTTTAAACCATAAGAAGCCCTGAAGGGGATTCATTTCGTGGTTTTTCTCTATTCTGATTTTTTTTACTCAAAACAAAATATATTAAAAACATAAAGAAAATCAAAAAAATAAAAAAAAACTGTATACATATCCTTTTTGAAAAAAATAATATTTTTTCCATTTTTTTTAAGAGTTATAAATATATAATTTATATTTATGAAGTATTCTCTTTTATAATAAAATAAAAACTGTATTTTATTATTGGTTTTTTTCATAGTATATACAAAGTATATATTATTTGAATTTTTCTTGAAGAAAAACTCTGATAATTCATTTTTTCACCCAAATTGGCGTGAAAAATTGATTATTATCATTATTATTGATAATACCAATAATAATACTTCATAATAAAATAAAAACCATATTTTATTATTGTTTTTTTTCATAATATATACAAAGTATATATTTTTTGAATTTTTCTTACAGAAAAACTCTGATAATTAATTTTTTACCCACATTGGCGTGAAGAATTGATTATTATCATTATTTTTGATAATTTCAAAAATAATACTCAATAATAAAATACAAATCATATTATATTATTGATCTTTTTTTCATAATATATACAAAGTATATATTATTTGAATTTTTCTTACAGAAAAACTCTTATAATTCATTTTTTTACCCAAATTGGCGTGAAAAATTGATTATTATCATTATTATTGAAATTATCAATAATAATACTTCATAATAAGATTGTCAGGGTGAGTCTATGTAGTAGCTTAAAAATAGTAAATACAAGCTAGCACTATGACTGTGACACACAAAAAAGTAATAAATCAAATCTTCAGGTCCTACTGCTAAGTGGTAACAGTGGTGATGAGTCTATTGAGGACCTGGGTTGCAATGCTCTAATATCTTTGACTGTAAAGAAACACTAAAATAATTAATTATTTTAATTATATCAATATAATCCTAAGAGTACTACTGGTATAAGACAGTTTTACTACGTAAGGATGTTAATTCATGATTAGATGAGTCTTTTCCAGTGAGGAAAGACCTGCTTCTATCTCCTCTGAGGACTGTGAAAGACTGGTAGGCTCTTCACACGTCTACAGAGTGAAACTTTTCACTCTGGAGGCTGGGTTGTGGTTCTGTACCATCAATTCTGACGTCAGCATAGTCAGAATTGTGGTTTTTGGACCACAAATGATCATTCTGGATCAAATCAGGGTGAAAAAACTTTTCACAGGCCACGTCAGCACCATTGTGACGTGTCCAGAGTGTCTGGATGACTAATATTAGTCATTCTGGGCGGGTTTAAGCTTTAAACAACCATTATTTCAAGTATCAAGCCAGTACTGGTTGGTACAGGTTTGGTACAGACCAGTATTGGTCAAAATACTTCCAACCAAGATATCTTAGTCAGTTTTTGAGATATCAAGAAACCAAGAGCACAGAATTGAAGGGCTTAATGAGCTCTTCAATTTGGTATGCTTCATGTTTACCCTTCTTTCAAATAGCAAAAGGTATAAGGGTTTTAAGTTTTTGGATGTAATTTTGTACATCAGTATGAGGCTTCAAAAACTTCCATGCCAGATATCTTCTCCAATTTGAAAGATATCTGTATTCTGATGATACAGTTTTGTAGGGCTTGATTAGCTCTACAGTTTGGTATATTACACTTTACAGTTGTATGAGTGTATGCCAAAGATACAGGGGTTTGTTTACTTTCTTGTTTTCAGAATATCTGTATTTTTGGTTGTTAAACCTTTGAACCAAGATCCCTCAGTCAATTTAAGAGATACAGAGGTCTAATGTATCTCAAATTAAAGCTCTTGTTTATATCTTTAATTTGGTTATACTTTTGTACAGTTTTGTACAAGCCCTCCTACACCTTTGAGGGGTTGTTGGTGAAAAAAGGTGGTATAATGGTATCTCCTGATTTAGGAGTGCTACAGATGAATAGATGATACCATTGGATAGCTCTCCATTAGAGCTTCAAGAAAAAAACCATTCTGGTTGGGGTTTGATGAAATATGTATAAGTTAGATGAGAGGCTAGAATAAGAGTTTTTGATTATTTGGTCTTATCTTTGATAGGGCATATCTTTGTCCTTTCTTATTATATTTGAGGAGGTTTCCTCTTTATAATCTACTTGTATTGGCTATATTTGTCCAATAATGCTCATACCATTACTTATGGTATGTTGGATGTCATGCTGGTGCTCTGTTTTGAGTCACAGGCTGACAAAAATACAAACCATATTTTATTATTAATCTTTTTAATATATACAGAGTATATATTGGGGAGAGTTGATTGATATTTTCAATAATAACTTGTCCAAAGTGACTTATAAATTCCTAACAAAAGGATTCAATCAGCTAGCTGAAGCTCTCACTTTACAAATCTGAAATGATACCACCTAATTCCAAAAACTTTGGATTTCCAAGGTATTATTCCTTACAAAGAGAAACAACCATCAGTTGGAATAGAGGCCTGGAAAATAGAGAAGTTGAAGTTGTTCAAAGTCATAATACATGGCAAAATGAACCTTTCTACACCTTCCAAGATGGGTTTCAACAGCAAACCTCCAAGAATGGCTTGCATAGAACAGTTTGTTCTAACCCATCAAATATTCCAAGAACTTCTCCAATGGGTAATGACAGACAGGGAATTCTAACCAGATTCCCACTACAAAGAACTTGTAAAAAGTATTGAGAAGATTTCCCTCAAAGAGATATTCTTCAAAGAACTTATCATAGACAGGAAATGGAGCAAGAGCTAACACACTCTGACCCTTTCAGGCTCATGAGGACTGGTAACCCAACCAGACTCCCTAGTGGTGTCACACCACTCAGGCAGCATCAGATCAGTGACCAAGAGTCACTATACTTTCCAATCCAAGATAGAATCCAGGAGAGGAAGAGGATCATAAGGCAAGAGCAAGACTTCTTTCAACCAGAGGCGGAGAGAGTCAGATCGTATTATCCAGAAATTGTTGGACCTGTTGCAAGAAGTAAAACAAAACAACAAACAGTTGTAAATACTTCTAATGCACCTAGCAGCCCTATGATAAGGAATGATATCTCCACTCAGATGAAACACAATGTTGTGATACCTGAGAGTACCATAAGTAGTAATACTCTATGGTTACAACTTTCCCAATTTGTAGAACAAACTCAAAAAAAGTTTGAAAGACTCCATGAAAGTATTTCAAGTTTACAAGAGGTTTGTACCTTACAAACCAAAACTATTCATACTCTTCAAGAGGACTATATTGAATTGTATAAAGCCTAAGAAGATTCCAAAAGAAGACTAAATCAAGTCTTGGAGGATCAAAATCACTGCAAAAGGGACAGGGAATACCTGGATCAAGATATTGACAAACTGTTCAATTTCTGCCAAAAAATGAAACCCCAAACACAAGGGCATGTTTCTGGAAACACCCCATACCACCAAGAAGAAATCAAACCAGATTCTTTATTGGTGAATAAGGCAGGGTCTACATCAAAATACCAAGATGGAGATAATATGTCTTATACTGAAAAGGAAGCCTTAAAACAGCTTCCTGAGGGCTCAAGCTGGCCCAAATTCTCTGGAACTGGAGAGTATGATCATATGGAACTCATAGATTATATTGATGGACTCTTCACTGATGTACCAAGTATACCAGATTACTGGATTACTGCCAGATTAAATACAGCTTTCAAAGGAAATGCTAGTATTTGGTACACACAAATGAAAGAAATCCATGGCAAAAGAAACTGGCCATGGTGGAGGAGCCAAATAATCCAAAAGTACAGAAATGATACATGGATATGGAAGAAACCCCTTTCATTTGGAAATGATAGATACATAGTGGACAAAGATCCATATGATTGGTGTCTGAGACAGTCAAAAAGGTTAATAGCCATTGACCCTCACATAACAACAGAAATGAGAAATCACAAACTGTTTACCAAACTGCCAGGACACTTAAAACATGCATTAAAATGCAGATGCTCCAAAGAATCCACCTTGGATCAAATATCCAATACTTTGCAAGAAGTAAGGATTAGAACATCTATTGGTAGATACAATAACCATAGTAGTGGTGATAACAGGGAGAATCCAACCCTGGAAGCCAAAGAAACTCATGATTCAGATTCTGAAATCACAACAGGATTTCACAATTGTGAATCACCCAATCACTATGCAGAAAATTCTCCCAAAGACAGGGAAGAGATATTTGCAAGAGAGGAAGAAACAACAAAAGACAAAGAAGGTCATGAATCTGACTCTGATAGTGTGGGGAATGGCTGTGGAAACAATTCATACAGTGAACCCAACCCGCATGAGGAATATTGTATGGAATTTAAGAACCATGGAAGAAAGGAAATTGGTTCAGTCCACTCCAGAAGGAGGAAACCAATGACCAAACACCTGGATGGTTTGAAACATAAGCCACCAGACAGGGAGGGTATGACCACAAGAAGGTTGTTGGCTCCAGTTCAAATTAATCATGCTAGTACCTCCAAGAGGAGAGGAAAGTCTCATCAATGATGAGCCTTTTTTTAGAGGGAGGGTATGTCAGCCTGTGACTCAAAACCAGATCACAAGCATGACAGCCAATATACCATAAATCAATGGTATAGCCAAGATACCACCAAAACATGGAGCTGAGCCAAATCAGCTCAAAAGGTATCAAAAGAAAGAGGAAACTCACCCCTTTCTGAAAATATACGTCCCATCACCATAGGACAAGAAATAACAAAGTTATTGCTAAGCATAAACCTTAATTTTCACCTCTCATCTAAAATCTAGAAGGAGAGGCTTAACCCCATAAAATGGTTACTCGAAATGAAGCTCTAAGCCAGGGCTATCCAATGGTACTAGCCAAACTGAGCTAGCACCAGTATTACTTGAGTTATGGTCAAATTCAGGCCAAATAAGGGTGAACAAAACATTCATCTCTCATCTAACTTCTACAGTTTTAGTGTGGAATACTTGAAGTGGGTTTTTTTTGGAAAGAGCACAATCAAGGCTATCTGATGGTGCCATCCACTTCTTCATATCTCAACTATAACAGAAGCTATGAGGTAAACAAGCTCAATACAGCTTTTTTCCCAAACCATGCCTGTGTACAAAAACCCTTGTACATGGGATAGCTTTGTCATATTTAATGATAACCATACCAAATTGGGTATCATTGTGTAGAGCTCCTACAAGGCTATCCAATGAACCAACTTTGAGCATGATATCTCAAAAACGGACAGAGCTATGGCTATTTGAAAGCTATAATCCCACAATATGACCAATACAGCTGTATTATGACAGGATACAGTTGTACTCTGATTATGAGGTGTCAAACAGACGCTGAAGCTTATTCATAATTTAATACCTCATAATTAAGTCAAATACAGAGGTCCATACAGGTTCTGTACAGTTTCTGACGCTTCAGGAGCACCAGAATACACCTGTAAACTCCATTGGTGAAAACTTTCACCCTGTATAGGGTAAAAATGACTACTTGTGGTTCTAAAACCACATTTCAACCCAATAATAGCCTGTATTGAGTGTATAGAACCACAAACCAGCCCACAGTAGTGAAACATTTTACCCTGTGGTCGTGTACAGAGGTAAACCACCTCCCACTACCCCAGAACAAGATAAAAAGGAGGCTTTGCCTCACCAGGAAGCAAATCCAGCATCCTTTTCTTGATATTCTTATGTGGTATAACTTCTTAAAAAAGGAAGTGATACTCTTAGAGCTTAACAGGTATACTTTAAGCTTAAGTATTGTAGGGTTTGCTATTGTAAACCAACAGGAAAACACTGTACCCAGGGCTATCAGCAGTACTCACCATCACTAAATTATTTTAGTATAGCCCTTTTCACTCATATTCTCACTCTAATATCATCATTATTTACGTTTCACACTCAGAGTTATAGCTTTCATTATCATTCTGAAGCTATATCATAGAGTCATCCTGACAAGCTCTGGGCCTTCACCCATTCCTTCCACTTCTAAACAGCCAATAAGACCTTCAACATCCCAGCCTCCAACCATGACACCCTCCAATTCATTACAAATAGTGGGAAGTTCTTCACACAGTGATGCATTTGAGAGATCTTCTCTGATTCACCTGGCCTCCCAGGTATTCCACAGAAGATATGTCGGCCTGGGACTCAAAGCCAGATCACAAGAATGGCATCAAAATACCATAAAACAATGGTAGAGAAAAATTCCCACTAAAATGTGACCTGAGCCAAAATATCTCACAGATGCATTGAAAACAGAGAGGAAAGTCACTTGTACCCATGAAATAAAAATCCAATAACAAAGGGACAAGGAATGAAAATATTTTTCCAGCTCAAAAAAAGCTCAGAATGAGCCTTACTTTTCACCTCTCATCTAAGATTTATAGAAAAGGGAAGAGCTCCTTGAAATTAGTCTTCAAATTGATACTCTTAGTCAAGGCTACCTCATAGTATTGGCCAAATTAAATCAGAATCAAAATTACAGAATCTATGGAAAAGTATAAGCCAAATGAGGGTGAAAAAATATCCACCTCTCATCCAGCTTTAAAATCTTTAGTCTGAGAGACACAAAGTGGGGTCATTTTTGAAAAATTTGAATATGAGATTTTCAATGTTATTTTTCATAGTTTTCTACCACATCTAGAGCAAAATTCATTAAAGATAATAATTTAATACAGGTTCTATTAAAAACCAAATTCCAAAATGGAATTTGAAACCTGTATAGCTTTTCCATATTGAATTTTATGCATACCAAATGTGCAACCACTGTGTAAAACCCATCAAGGACTACAAAATGAGTTACTTATAAGCCCTCTATTCTTAAAACTGACAAAATTATGGAAGTTTTAACTTCTAAATCCCACAATATTGGATAAATCCCAATACTGTGGGATACTATCAAATGAATATAAATATGAGGTTTCAAAATGACAGAAAAGGCTTGTTTATACTTCACTACCTCATAGTATGAATAATATGAGGTCCACTGAGGTTTTCTGTACAGCTTTCTATGTTTCTGGCCTGTGGGGACCTGGAGGAAAATTTTCACCCTTTATTGGGGAAAAGTAACCAGATGTGGTTTCAAAGCCACATATCAGGCCCTTCAGTTCATACAGTGCTTTTTTGGCCAAAGGGCCCCCTTGATAGTGAAAATAATTCCCCCTTTGTATCATCTTAGTCTTGATAATTTTAGTACTTGTTATAAGTAGTCAATTGGCAATGTCTTCAAATTCAGGGCTTTCAGAAGCACTCACCAACACTATTTCTAGTCAAGCCCTTCATTTTTAAACCCAAAATCCTTTCATCAAATCTTTCACAAATGTCACACTCAGCAATCTAGTCTTGTAAATACTCTATTATAGAGTCACCCTGACATTTTGGGGGCATGGCTGTGTTTTTGAACCCAAATTTTGGACTTTTTGGTGCAAAAGTGAGTAATGTTTTACTTTTAGAACTTCTTGATTCTTTATAGAATAAAAATATCCTTGAAAATTATTAAAATATTACATATTATATATTTTTATTTTCTCAGTATTAGATAATCATATACTACTGTTTTTTCCTTATTTTTGAAATGGTACATTTAGCATTTAGCTGCAAAAGTCTCCTTGTTGGGTTATTCTTTGTTCATACAGATATACCATACCACTAAAACATTTTGTTGATAAAAAAAATAACCTCTGTACTGTAAATAACAGTTTCAGAGGCATGATTAAATAAATTGATAGTTTGAATTTTTCAGGTAAAGCCACTAAATTGAGATTACTTTTCAAATTAAAAAAATCCATAAGAGTCTGGGATACAGTGGTATCTCACATATCTGCCCTGAAAGCAATCTGGACATTAATTTAATATTAACAATTCAATTTCATAATAAAGTGGTACAATACAGCCACATATTGTAAAATTGGCCATTCCTTGACATGAAAAGGCATTGTAAGAAGTCAAAACTGACATTACGCCCTTGCACCTTTATTTTTAGCTGAAGGGAGCTTCATACCAATAGAGAAACATACTGTAAGGTGTGGATATGAAACTTTGATTAAAAATCAAGTACTTTTCCTGTCCTCAAAAATTGTATAAGGTAAAAATCAATTAAAAATAGTAAGAAATATTATTTTTAAGAGAAAACACGCCAATTTTATTTTTCATAACTTTATTGGTATAAAACAATAATATTATAAAGATTTATTGTTTTACCAACAATAAAAACTTATCAAAAAATACTCTACAAGAGATAATTAAGGCTACAAAAGAAATTTCTTCAAGAGCAATTTCAATTGGAATTAATTGAGCAAAGAACTGCAAGCAATTAATTAAAGAACAAAGTCTTTAAAAAGAATATTGAAGAGAAAACACGCCCAAAAGTGACCAGAGTGAATTTTGAAACAAAGTGACAAAGTTAACAGTGATGAAAGATGCTTTAATTCACTTTTGGGGTGGTTCAGGGGTGAAAATGATTATAAGAGTTACAAACAATGATTATAATGATTTTTTCACGTGGTTGAAAGGTTCAAAATGATTTAAGAAAGGTGGTTGGAATCTTTTATTGATTGTTTTAACAATGTTCAAACTAATTATAAAAGGAAAATATTCTAACATGAAGAGAAAAGTGGGGCAAAGAAGACATTTTTTTATAGCCATCAATTTTCTTACTCCAAAAGTAAAATTTACTCTTTTCAGTTGTGAAAAACAGTCTGACAACAGAAAAGCCAATTATGGCATCATTAAACCCTGGTTTAGACCAAAAAAGGGCTGGTTTAAGCCATTTTTAGCCATTTTAGACCCTTAAATCAGCCATTACTATAGCAATACCTGGCTTAGAGCCTTCAAAACACGTCATAATGTGTGTAAGAGACGTAGAAACCAGTTAAAACTTTGTTACTATGATTTTTTTATCTTAAGGGTAGTTTTACCCTCTTGGCAACAGCTAAAACTACCCCAGTTGGTATCAAAACCTCATCATCAATTGAGTCCACAGACCCTGTAACTCAATTCCAGGCCAAAAGTGATGAACATTTGCGTGAATTTTGACACCACACGCCTGTCAGCAAGGATTTTGGGGTCTAGCTCCCCCTTAGAGCTGGAGTTCCTTTCCCCCCCCCCAAATTTGATCTTTCCAATTTATTTTTCCTTTAATTCCTCATCATGTATTATACTTATAATTTAAATATGTAATTCAATTGAGTTATACAGTTCAATACAGTAATAATTGATACCTCATATGTAAATCAAAGTTCACTCATGTAATACACGCGCACATTTTGACATTTCAATTGAATTCAATTGAAAATACTTTAATTCCTCATAACTTCTAAAATATACACAACACCTCGATTTTAACACTGCATGTGATGTGAATTAAACTAAATTTTTGAGGATTTTCAATTTTCATACAGAAAATACTTAAAACTTAATTTAAGCTTATTTAGAGTTGAGTTACAAATTTTTCACTCAGAGGTGACCCCACCTGATTTTTTATGAGGAATCCAATGGTGAAATAATTTTATATGTTTATTTATTAGATAAAAAGTTATAATAATTTTTATTTAACTTTTTTCCAAATTTATTTATTTTTTTACAATTTTGTTAAAAATTCATTTTTACTTAATTTTTTCAAGTATAAATGTAATTTTATAATTTCAAAATTTAATGTAATTTTATTCTTAAATTGTAATTAAATTTTTAATTTTGAATAGAATTTTATATTTATATTTTGACTTTTATTTTAATAATATAAATAAATTTATTGTATTTATATTTATATGTTAATTTTGTATTTGTGGTCTTTTGGGTATATGAAATTACCTCTAAGGCTCCAACATACAATCCTCAGAAGGGGAAACACAAGAGGAACAGTGAATCCCTAATCACAGACAAGAAGTGGACAATAATTTCCACTCAAAGACCTAGAAAGACACATAGCTCTGCCTCATTCCAAGGTAACCCAAATTTGGTGACTTTTGAAATGAAAATAACTATTATTAACCCTTTTGTAACTTCTAAAGGAAAATTTCTAAAGACAGTAGATGTAAAATGTGACTATGAAACTGATGATAATATTACTATTAATCAACAGTACTATGTCTGTTCTTATGAAATATAATAATAAAGATTATTATAACCACAATTAAATAATTATAAAATTATTTCTTTCACGTGTTATACACTACTAGTGATTATAACAGTGAGCAGTAATTGTCTACAAGAATCAATTACAAGAAGAATTTAATAATAAAAACTTCTTTTATTAAAATAATGAAATTATTTTAATATATAATTATCTTTTACAGGAATAATTATAAAGATAATTATTGAAGAAAACTATTACTAGAGAAAAACTTTAATAATTAAAAATAAATGACTCACTAATACTCCAAAGAACTTATTGATAGATAAAAGTAGAGAAATTTGACGTGGAATTGTGGATTTAAGGGATCAAAAGGATTTATAACAGTATTACAACAATATATAGTTGAATTCTATGATTTCACGTCTTTCTGGTTGATTCTGAAAGATTTAAAACACTTAAGAATAGCTTTAACTAATACTTAATTGTTGGTAATAATGATTTAATAAATTGATAAGATGATGATACGGAAAAAACAGCAAGAAGAGGCTTCTTTTAAGTCAACAACAGCTCACAGAGGCGTGCCATGGAGCAAACTGAAAAACCAGTGAGTGAGAAAACAATAAACCCTTTTGGATTAATGATTGCATCATCTGTTGTCACGTAAGATTATCATAATTACTTAATTGATGCTTTTACGTGACTACCAACCCCAATATGGTTAAGAATAAAAGGAGTAAAATCTGTAAATCTTCTTTTATTCCAAAATAATCATTGATTTCTCAAAGTTATCAATGTTATTGCCAATTTCATCACAGGTTTTAATTACTGTGAATTTTTGAAGATTCAATGTTTCACGTAGAATGGTCAAAAATGGACTGTAAGTAAACCTTTCAATTTTACTAGTAAAACCGTAATTATTTTTGGTTGTACCATAAGTAATACAGTTCTTCATTGGTCCTGAACGTTTCAGAAAGATTCCTTAAGAATTGTATTTTTAATGAATTTTTGAAGTTTTTACCTCATTTCTACGTAGAATTGCAAATAGCAGTATTTTGCTGGTTGCTATGAGGTAAATCAATGAATATGGATCCCAAAAGGGTTTTAATTACTCTTTTAGGGTCTATTCATGGAAAGTCATCAAGAATTGACGTGGTTACAGGAGCCTAAGTAGCTTATTACCTCCTTGGCACGTCAAAATAGCAGGTTATTTGCTATTTTCTTATGATTACAGTAAGTGTAACTTGGTAACCAAGTTCCCAAAGAGTTTTAGTTTACCAATTGGGCCAATATGAGCCATGGATCCATGCTCTGGAGCTATCCACGCCTCTGAGCCCTCAGAAGTTGGGTACCCTGGCTCTCTTTGATGTCTTTTGTCCCCCTTGCTTATTTTTCACGTAAAAATAGAAATTTAAGCTTAAAGTGAGATATCCACTATGGGTGTACCAAAAGTCCATGTAAGAATACCATGATATTAAGTGCTCAAAACATGCATAACACTATTCTTAGTGTATATGTAACATGGGATTTCTCACTTTCCCATTATTTTGGCTAAAAATCAAGAAAAACAAAAATTTTCACGGATCTTTCATGTGGTATTAATGATGTGGTATTGAAGTATTTTCCATTTTACCACCTCAAATACTTAGATTGAGCTTATTCACTCTATGGAGCTACCCTAGGTGAATTTTTGTGTAGAATCCAAATCTGGTCTTAAATCCATGGATTTACTCACTCAATAAAAAGTTATTCATCTTTTCTGAAATTGAAAATGATGAATTTTGGATATATGCATGACTTATGAGTTTTGCATAATTCAAAATTTCTTTTTAAGATAATTGTGGCCTATTTGGGTAGGTAAAATATACCTCAAGGCTCACAGTAGAGCATATGTTGGTACAAGGCATGGTCAAAGGTAAGTACCCTAAGAGAAGACAGTTCTTTACTTCCTTCCCATACTTATATCATGTCACCTGTAGACCTAAGAAGCCTTGGAGCCCCAAAGAACCAGAAAGAGAACAAAGCAGGACTTTTAAGAACTATAATACCATGCATTGGACACCATGGGGAATGGCAAGAGCCTCAGGGAAAAACTTCCCACAATGGAATTCACCTTCCAATTCAACAGGCACCTCAAACCAGAGGACTGGTGTCAGCCTGTGACTCAAAACCAGAGCACAAGCATGACAGCCAAATACCATAAACCAATGGTAAAGCCAAGATACCACCAAAACATGGAGCTGAGACAAATAAGCTCAAAAGTTCTCAAACAAAAAAGGAAACCCATCACATTCCAAATACCCAAGTCCCATCATCATAGGACAAGGAATAACAAAGTTGTTGCTGAGCATCAACCTTATTTTTCACCTCTTATGTGAAATCCAGAGGAAGAGGCTTAACCCCATCAAATGGGAATTCAAAATTAAGCTCTAAGCCAGGGCTATCCAAATTGAGCTGGCACCAAAATTACAGAAGTTATGACCAAAATAAGGTCAAATAAGGGTGAATAAAATATTCACCTCTCATCTAACTCCTACAGTTTTAAAGTGAGATACCTAAAGTGGGGTCCTTTTGGAAAGAGCACAATCAGGGATATATGATTGTGCCATCAATTTCCCCATATCTCATCTAGAACAACAGTTATGCAGCAAACAAGCTCCATACAGATTTTAAGCAAATCATACATATGTACAAAAACCCTTGTACATGGCATACCTTTGCCATATTTAATGATAGCCATATCAAATGAGGTACCACTGTGTAGAAAGCATCCAGGGCTACAAAAGGAACCAACTATGAGCTTTATATCTCAAAAACTGACAAATATATGGCAGCTTTAAGGTAGAAATCCCACAATTAGACCAATACAGCCTTACTGTGGGATAATATCGCATAGCTATGATTGTGAGGTGTCAAACAGACAAAAAAGCTTTTTTATACTTCAATACCTCATAGTTTGGTCAATACTGGGGCCCTGTACAGGTTCTGTACAGCATTCTAGGTGTAATACACGTCAAAAGAGGGCTTTGTGGTCCCCAGAGGAAATTTTCACCCTGTATTGGTGAAACCTGCCCACATGTGGTTTCAAAACCACATCTGAGCCCAATACAGGCTATACAGGCCTTGTGAAAACTAAAGGCCACATGTAAGGTTTGACTATGAAACAATAAGTAAAAATTACTAATTTATTACTTATTGTACTCTGAATGTCCTTATAATTGAAATAAATAAGATTAAAATAATAATAATAATAAATAAATATTATTATTATGGCGTAAAAATATTATATTATTAAAGAAATATAATAATATAATTAATATTATATAAAATTATAATATTGAAAATAATATATTAACATAAAATAATTAATATACTATAAAGCTCTTTATTATTGTTACCAACAAATAATAAAGGCGTAAAACACTGTTTTTTATAAATAAAAAACAATTAATAACAATAATATTACCAATATTAAAGTTATATATTAATATAAATACTATTTATATTAATTAAGAATTATTAAGAGTAATAATAAGAGAGAAATTATTATAATAAGATGAAATAACCTACTTTTAACACTTAAAATAATAATTTTGAGATATTTTACGCCAAAAGAATATAATACAACTTTTTCAAATTGTATTTACAATAAAAATAAAGAAAATTTACTAAATATCTTGATTTTACATGGAAATGAGTTTATAGAGAGATTTATGACAAAAACAATTAAAGAATTTATTTAATCACGTAAAAATAGTGATCAATATTAAGATGGTCTTTGGTCTTTAATAATATAAGAGTTTTATATATAAAGAATAAAGAAATTACCTTTTATTTAATTGATTTAATGTTTTTGAGGCGTCTGAGGGGTAAATAGAGTAAAAAGAGCTCTATTTATAGTAAGTACCTCCCTCCTAGAGTCCAACAGGCTTCTAGTAGACGTGTACTGATCATATCCACTGGAATTGATCAATATTTTAAGGTTTGAGGGTGATTACATCATGATCAAACCATATTACATCATTATTACACCATTATTTAAAATTATCACTATAACTCTAAGTTTGATGACATCAGAGGCTTGGCAGAACCCCAAATTTCGTGGATTTTATTAGTTTTAATCATAAACTAATAGTATTCACCAATTGTATCACTCTTAAGACTGTTAAACTTAAGTTAAGGTTACAGTATGTGATCATAACTGCTCAAATTAAGCTCAAACTTTGATCCTCAATAACTTTTAAGATTTACACGCTACAGCAATTCAGAGAGTGAATTCTGATAGCCTGGCATAACCTCATTATGCTTCCAAGAGCTTTTCATTACCTCATCAAACCTCTAATTTTGATGATTTTTCTTGTAACTCATCTTTTCTGTCGAAATTCAATATTTTAAACTTCAAACCTTGATTTCAGGGGGTTATACCCTGAATTTAATAATAAAAATTACATCTTTCTTCTCGAATGAACTAGTAGAATCCAACTGTATACTTTTTTTAAGTTTGGAGCACTTTCACAACAAAGTGGTCAACAGCTCTGTTGATTTTTATCAATATATCCTCATAGGTCTTAACCTTGTTTATAATTTGTAAAATAAATTTCATATCTGTGTTCTTACAGTAATTACGTGGTAACTTTATGTTTGGTTCATCATTCTATCATGTATAGTTTAGAAGATATTAGCTATGATCCTTGAATATATGCGTTGACCAAAAAAGTGCATATATTCAGGATAATTCCTTAATTATTAACATTGGAAATTAGCTTATTAATTGTTTTATGTGTGGATTTTCATGGGGAATCTACTGGTACAAGTTATTTCACATGTTGTTTCATTAGCTCTTGAGATAAATAAGGTTTTATGGTTTTTATAAGGTATTATACCTTATAATTCCCTAAATATTGACTTTTCAGATATGCCATAAAAATGTTATATGTGTATTTTTCCATGGGGAATCCAATGGTATAATTTATGTTACATTTTGATTCATTGGTTTTTAAGTTAAACCAATTTTTGTACCAATTTATGGTATTTTTTGTACATTTAATTAATTATTTTTAATGTATAATTATTTTAAGCAATTTTAATATAATTATATTAAAAGTATAATTATTCTGAGTCTTTTTGTGACCTTATTGGGTATGTGGTCATATCTCAAAGCCTCACATTCCCTACCACCAAAAAAGATTGTACCACAATCTGATATGTGTGATTAGGCTATCATCCACTGTCCTACCTCTTCAATAGACTTTGTTAGTCTTGAAGCTCAATAATGCTTAACTTTCTTATTTTTCAGGTTTTCTTTCATGTCTGAACCTTCTTAGTAATTTATCAGCATTTGTTATATCTTTCTCAATTAGCCATTCATTTTCTTGAGTTGAATTTCTATACCTTACAAGGTATTCCCTTTCTTTTTTGTTTCTTGTCCTCCTTTCTTTAAGGACTTTTACTATTTTCTTTTCCTCTCCTTCCTCCAAGGGGGGAATCTCAAGTGGGGGTTTATTTCTTAGTGGAAATAACTCCTTGTCACTTGAACTGTAAGGTTTTATCAGACTTACAGGGAAAGTTGGGTGTTTGTTCATTAGTTCACCTGTGAGTTCTAATTGCACAGCATTGGGTCCATGAAGTGCTTTTATCATAAATGGTCCTGCAAAGGAATCTTTCAATTTCTTTGGGCCTTTTATGTTATTGAAATTAAGGGTTGATACTAAAACCAAGTCTCCTATTTTGAAATCAGGTGGCTTATGACTTTTATCCCATCTTTCCTTTGCATATTTAAAAGAATCTTGCATGCATCTGTTTGCATGGTGTCTTGCTTTGTCAAGCATTATCTTGAAACTGCTTGCTGTTGGATGTATATCCACTAAGTCCTTTTTGAGGTTATCATAAGGAAGTCTTGGATTCCAACCTTTCTCTAGCATTGCTGGTGTTTTGCCAGTAGAAGAATGGATTGATGTCTTATATGCCAGTTCAAGTGCTGGTATTAGTGTACACCAATCATGGGTAAAACCATCAGAATCTTCTGAGAGATGTCCAGATGCAACACTATCATGACACTCATGTAAAATAGTGTTTATTAGTGTTCTATCTGTTAAGGCCATAACACATGTGTGTTTTGTTCTATGGTAAAGGATTCCATCAAGGAGGTGAAATCTTCCTTCATCATATGCCTTTTTCCATATTTCATCTAGTTTTGATGAAAGTGATGGATCTTTGCAGTCTTTCATTAGAAGTTGGCTTAAGATATGGAAATTTTTGTCTGTCTTATAGCTTTCTTTAACTTGGTTAAAGAATTCTGTGCCAATGTCTGTAACACATATTCCTTCTATATGATGCTCTTCTTGTGGTACCCATACTGGATTGTCAGGGGTATTTGCTAGAGCCCATCTGCTAAGACCATCTGCATTTTTATGAATATTTCCAGATTTATGAACAATAGTCATATTTCCTCTATATTCTTGGATAGCAATTTGCCATCTCAGCATATGTGTATTTGGAGTCTTCATATTTAATAGTGATTTCACAGCATTACAGTCTGTGATTACATCAAATACTGTGCCATCCAAATAATAATGCAGTTTTTCTAAAGCCCACACTAAGCATAAGCATTCCATTTGGCTTGCTCCATACCTTGCTTCTGTTGGCTTTATTTGCCTTGAAATGAAACAAATTGGTCCTTCCACTGGTTTATCATTGATAATTTGTGTTTGGTGAAGTGAAGCACCTAATCCTTCTCCACAAGCATCAATGTACAGTTTGAAGGGCAGTTTCCAATCTGGCATTAGAAGAAATGGGGCATTTGTTAAGGAATTTTTCAATTCTTCATATGCCTTGACTCTTTCTTCTGTCATCTCATAGACTGTTTGTTGGTCACATAGCTTATACAAGGATTTAGCAATCTTTGCAAAGTCTTTTATATGCTGTCTATAGTAACCAGCAAATCCTAGAAATGATTGCATTTCCTTTTTGGTTTGAGGCATTGGTTTAAGTAGTACTGCTGCTACTTTATTTTTGTCTATGCCTAGACTAAGGCCAGATACAACATGTCCTAATGCTTTTAATTCACTATATGCAAAATGACACTTTTTCAAGGAAATTTTCATATTTACTTGGACTATTTTCTGTAGTACCCTTTCTAGTCTTGTAAGGTGATTTTCCCAAGTTTCTGAGCAAACTATTATATCATCAATATAGATAATTAACCATCCTTCTGATAATTCTTCAGGGAATATGGTATTTATCATTCTTTGATAATGGGAAGGTGCATTTTTTATTCCAAATGGCATTCTTAAGTATTCAAAAATTCCACAATGGACTATTATTCTTAGTAGTTTCTTGGCATTGTCTGTTAAGACATTTTGATGAAAACCCTTAAGAGCATCCATAGCTGTGATGAACTTAGCTTGTGACAATTGGGTCAATGTCTCATGGATTCTGGGTATTGGATATCTGTCTGGAATGGTATAGGTATTCAGGGCTCTGAAGTCTCCTACCATCCTTGATTTTCCATTATGCCAAGCTATAATGACAGGTGTAGTAACTTCTACTTGTTCATTATTTCCAACCTTTCTTAATACTCCAAGGTCCATTAATTCTTTAATGTGCACCTCTAAGGCTTCTCTAGCTCTTGGACTGGCTGGATAAGCAGGTCTTCTTAATAAAGGTGGGTAAGGTTTTTCTACATTAAGAATTATATCCACTTCATGTCCAATTATGGCACCTAGTGGTTCTTTGTCAGTTGCAAAGGCATTTTTATACTTAAATAAGAGGTCAATCAATTTTTCTTTCATTTTTTCTGTTAATTCTTGATTGAATTCTGCCTCTTTAAGTTGTTCAGATATAAAAAGTTCCTTTTCTGGAATTTTTTCTTCATTTTTAATAACTGTGATTTGTTTTTTGTTATTTAAGAATCCAAACTTTTGTCTTTTATTATCTCCTATGGTAAAATATCTATCCTTTTGGTTGGAGATATCTATACCATAGATTGATAAGTAGTCATTCCCAAGTATGAGATGATTACTAGTACAGTTGTCCATTACTACAAACTCTACTTTAATTCTGACACATTGTGAGGGATGAGGAAAAATTAGTGTTAAATCAATTATTCCAAGGGGCTTCATGCTCTCACTTGCACTACTAAATTTGACACCTTGTATTGGCATAAGTTTTTCTTGCCAGTCTGGGACAATGGTTTTTAAGTAACTTTTGCCAACACAAGTGCAATATGCTCCTGTATCCAAGTTAACTTTTCCTTCTTGGTTATCAACCATAACAAGACTTATACTTAATTTTCCAGCTGTATATCCCATTCCTCTTGCAGGTTTGGTTCTATACATTTTGGCATCTTGTATTTTTGTCAGGTTTGTGTCAGATGTTCCAACTTGTGGCAAGTTTGAATTAACATCCAGTACTACATAAATTATATCAATATTATTAATTTGTGCATTAATTATATTGATTTCATCACTTTCAGAGCTTTCTGACTCTTCTGTCTCTTTTTCAGAGTCAGATTCCTCCTCTTTGTCATTGTGGCTTTCTGTTTCCACAATTTCATTAATCTTTGCTTTTTTAAGGCAATTATTGGCTAAGTGTCCAATACCTCCACATTTATGGCATTTTCTTTGCTCATTATTGTTGGATGTATTGGGCTTAAAGGATTCTTTTGATTTATCTTTTTTGATAAATGGTTTATTTGGGCTTTTAATGTCCAATTTTTTCCAAGTCCTTCCAATTTTTGTTCTTGTCACTATATCTTCTAGTGCATTTATATACTCTTCTGTGGAGCATGGTTCTATACACCTGCTTCTTAGGGCATGTTCTAGTTCCCCTCCACATTTTTTAAGTATTTTCATATGCACCATCTTCTGTGACATTTCTGGGTACAGTGCATTAAGCCTTTCAACTTGTTTTAAGAACCAAGTTAAAGGCTTATCTTTCTCTGGGTCAAAGAAAGAATTTTCAAATGCATTTTCTATTTTATACCTCCAGGCATCATTTGCCCACTTGGTGATTATTTCTTGTTTCCACCAAGACCAGGTATTTTTACCATTTGTTTGTCTTATGCCATAATACCATCTTTTTGCAGATTTCTCAAACAATGAATGTAATCTTGCAGTGATTAATTCATCTGGTATGGCATAGTCTTCTTGTAACATGTCAATTGTTTTAATAAATGACATGTGGTCATATTCACCTTATCCTGTGAATGTTGGCCATTCTTTTAATTGAGGTGCTTCTTTCATTAAGACTTGGTTATTATCTTGGTGACTCAAGTCTGTTATGAAAGGATTTGACAATTCCTCTTTTGTTTTAACAGGGCTTCTTATATGAGAAAATGGTATTGATAACTTTGGCATATTTAAATTAGCCTCATTAATTTTATCCATTTTTTCAGTAATAAGCCTTATTTCACTCTGAATATCATCTTTCAGATGCATTCTTGTTTCATCACTTTTTTCCACATGGTCCAAAAGTAATTTTTGGTGTGATGAAGTCTTTTCTTCAAATTTTTCTACAGAAATACTTAATTTATTTAATTTTTCTGTAAGATTGTGAATACTCACATCATAATTGATTGTCAAAGTCTTATCTTTGTTATCTTTTATGTATTTATACAATTCTTGTTGTCCTTGCATTAATTTTTGAGTATTTTCAATTAGATTCTTTGGTTTATTATTTTCAACAATAAACTTAATGTTGTCAATTTCTTTCTTGTTTTGCACAACAATTTTTGTTAAAGAAGATAAATTGTTATTTATTTCTTGTAGTGATAATAAACTATCTTTAACTTCTTTTAGAGGTAATATACTATTTTTAATTTCTGTTAAAGTATTTACAACATCTTTGGACAAGGTTATTTCTTTGGGAAATGAGGTTGTCCCATTCTTTGCTCTTCCTTGTCCTTGAATTCCATCAAGGTTCTGGCCATGTTGAAAACATTGTCCATGGCATCCTTTTGGATTCTTGGGATTCTGTAGCTTGGGGAATATGGTTTCCTCCAATGCTTTTTCTTGTTCTTCTTCCCTTCTTGGGGAAGTGGGTTGGCTTGAGGCTTGCTGGTAGAAGCTACTGGGGCTTCTTCCTTGGTTGCCTCCCTCTTTTTGGCATGATAATCCTTGATTTTTTTGATTTGAGGTTTGGATGACAGTGGATTCCATCCATTGGAGTATTTCACTATCTCCTCCTCTTTGAGGAACTTTTTCAGGATGTCCCAGGAGTTCATCACTCCTTGGTGTATTTGAGGCAGCATTTCCCAGTCTTTGTCCTTGTATACTGTGTAATACTGCTTGTACTGGCTCATGTAGATGTCTATTTGAGCCCTCTGAATGTGATTTGTACCTATTTGAGTTACTCATACTTAGTTCCAATTCAGGCTCAGATATCATGGGCATTTCTGGGACTTGCCTTTGGGATAAGGCACTTCCTTGTGTGGATTCTGTTCCACTGGGGATATTGCCCTTTCTTTTCCCTTTTGAGGGATCAATTCTACCTCTGAGTCCAGCTCCATCTGATTGGATGGAGTATTGGGAACCTCTTCTGGTAGTCATAATTTAAAGAATAAGAAAAAATAAAAGTATTTTTAGAATAAAATTCTTTTATGGCAATTTAAAAAAAGGTGCTCACCTTCAGAGTCTTGAATGGTGGGCCCTGGAAAGTCTAATTTCTTAGCTTTCTTTCTTTTGGTGATAACTGGTGTTGGAGAACTTTGACAAGTTTCTTCCACCAATCTCTCAACAGTAGCTTGGTTGTCTTCTGTTGGGTTATCTTCAAACACTAAAAAAGACAAATAAATATAAGTCTTTTTATAAGAAGTGTTATTTTTGGCAAGATATGGCAATTTTCCATGTAGAAATTGCTTTTATATCTTTGAAAAATTGAAATAAATAAAGAAATGAATAAAAATGAATAAAAATAACTTTTTTATTGGTTTTTAATATTTTTTAATATTTTTTATATATTTTTTTTTATTTTTAAAGAATAAAGTAAAAAATGAATATGATTCTTATAAAATTAAATTATAATAAAAATTATTTTTAATTTATAAAATATCTCTTTTAATCACTAGAGTCACTCAAAGAAAGTTCTTGCAAGTCTAAGGATGTGAAAAACCACGTGTAAGACAGTACAATTGCTTTCCAAATGCCTCAATAGCTTTTAAAATCAATAAAATATAAAATTATTATATAATTTTATGATTATAAATATAATTTATTATTGGATAAACCCAAATAGAATCTTTTTAAAGGTCTTTTAAGTAAATATCATGGCCACGCCCCCAAATGTAAGGTTTGACTATGAAACAATAAGTAAAAATTACTAATTTATTACTTATTGTACTCTGAATGTCCTTATAATTGAAATAAATAAGATTAAAATAATATTAATAATAAAGAAATATTATTTTTATGGCGTAAAAATATTATATTATTAAATAAATATAATAATATAATTAATCTTATATAAAATTATAATATTGAAAATAATATATTAACATAAAATAATTAATATATTATAAAGCTCTTTATTATTGTTACCAACAAATAATAAAGGCGTAAAAAACTGTTTTTCATAAATAAAAAACAATTAATAACAATAATATTACCAATATTAAAGTTATATATTAATATAAATACTATTTATATTAATTAAGAATTATTAAGAGTAATAATAAGAGAGAAATTATTATAATAAGATGAAATAACCTACTTTTAACACTTAAAATAATAATTTTGAGATATTTTACGCCAAAAGAATATAATACAACTTTTTCAAATTGTATTTACAATAAAAATAAAGAAAATTTACTAAATATGTTGATTTTACGTGGAAATGAGTTTATAGAGAGATTTATGACAAAAACAATTAAAGAATTTATTTAATCACGTAAAAATAGTGATTAATATTAAGATGGTCTTTGGTATTTAATAATATAAGAGTTTTATATATAAAGAATAAAGAAATTACCTTTTATTTAATTGATTTAATGTTTTTGAGGCGTCTGAGGGGTAAATAGAGTAAAAAGAGCTCTATTTATAGTAAATACCTCCCTCCTAGAGTCCAACAGGCTTCTAGTAGACGTGTACTGATCATATCCACTGGCATTGATCAATATTTTAAGGTTTGAGGGTGATTACATCATGATCAAACCATATTACATCATTATTACACCATTATTTAAAGTTATCACTATAACTCTAAGTTTGATGACATCAGAGGCTTGGCAGAACCCCAAATTTCGTGGATTTTATTAGTTTTAATCATAAACTAATAGTATTCACCAATTGTATCACTCTTAAGACTGTTAAACTTAAGTTAAGGTTACAGTATGTGATCATAACTACTCAAATTAAGCTCAAACTTTGATCCTCAATACATTTTAAGATTTACACGCTACAGCAATTCAGAGAGTGAATTCTGATAGCCTGGCATAACCTTATCATGCTGCCAAGAGCTTTTCATTACATCATCAAAACTCTAATTTTGATGATTTTTCTTGTAACTCATCTTTTCTGTCGAAATTCAATATTTTAAACTTCAAACCTTGATTTCAGGGGGTTATACCCTGAATTTAATAATAAGAATTACATCATTCTTCTCGAATGAACTAGTAGAATCCGACTGTATACTTTTTTTTAAGTTTGGAGCACTTTCACAACAAAGTGGTCAACAGCTCTGTTGATTTTTATCAATATATCATCATAGGTTTTAGCCTTGTTTATAATTTGTAAAATAAAGTTCATATCTGTGTTCTTACAGTAATTACGTGGTAACTTTATGTTTGGTTCATTATTCTATCATGTATAGTTTAGAAGATATTAGCTATGATCCTTGAATATATGCGTTGACCAAAAAAGTGCATATATTCAGGATAATTCCTTAATTATTAACATTGGAAATTAGCTTATTAATTGTTTTATGTGTGGATCTTCATGGGGAATCCACTGGTACAAGTTATTTCACATGTTGTTTCATTAGTTCCTGAGATAAATAAGGTTTCATGGTTTTTATAAGGTATTATACCTTATAATTCCTTAAATATTGACTTTTCAGATATGCCATAAAAATGGTATATGTGTATTTTTCCATGGGAAATCCAATGGTATAATTTATTTTACATCTTGATTCATTGGTTTTTAAGTTAAACTAATTTTTGTACCAATTTATGGTATTTTTTGTATATTTAATTAATTATTTTTAATGTATAATTATTTTAAGCAATTTTGATATAATTATATTAAAAGTATAATTATTCTGAGTCTTTTTGTGACCTTATTGGGTATGTGGTCATATCTCAAAGGCTCACACCACACCTTGGAAGTGCAAAATCTTCACTTCCTCTATGTGGAAACGTCTAGAAGACTTTTCCACTCCAGTTTAGGATAAAAAGGGGCCTTTACCCACCAGAAAAGGTTTCCACATCCTGCTCTTGAATTCATATGTAGTACAACTGTCGAAAACAGTTATGCCCTTGTAAAATAATCAGGTATACTTCAAATTTCAAGTATTGTAGTCTTTATTATAATAACCCAATTGGTAAAGCTGAACCCAGGGCTTTCAACAGTGCTCACCACCACTATTTCCCAATAGTAAAGCCCTGAATATCTTATTATTAACTTTTATCATGATCAATTAAACTTTTTTATAATAAATTTTACCATGGCACAGTCATAGTTTAGGTTGTAAATACATCTATTATCACCTCTTCATAGAATCAGCCTGACAGCTGGAAGGACATGGATCAAGTGCTTCAGCTCCACTGACTCCTGAAAGATCTTTTCCGATGCAGAATTGGAAAAAGGTTCAACTTGGATTTACACATGGAAGAACTTGGAACAAGCTACCAGGAGATATGTCTGAAAGTAATATCCTTCAAAGACCTTATCAAAATCACCACAGGTTGGAATCCCAACAGGCAAATAAAACTCCTTGAGGAGAGGGAAGCCAAGCCATCATCCAGGATATAGAAGAGAAATGTGATCAGAGAGGGATTACTCTGTTTTCTTCAGGCTAACAAGGAGTGGTAAGTCAGACTGACTCCCCAGTGGCTTCACACCACTCAAAAATGGACAGCTTACTGGCCAAGAGTCACTACTCTTCACAATCCCAGGAAGTTTCTGGGAGAAGAAAAGGATAAAGAGGCAAGAAGAGGACTTCCTTACAATAGAGGAAGAAAGAGTCAGACCCCATGATCCAGAAGCTGTTGTAAAGGAAGTACACAAAAACAAGAAATAATTGTAAATACTCTTGATAGAATCAATATTCCCACTATTAAAAATGAAATCCCCCATAATGCACACAGTTTTGTCACACCTGAGAGTAAAGCAAAGAGAAATAATCTGTGGTCACAAATTTCCCAATTTTCAGAAAAAAATCAAAAAGAGCTTGAAAGAATCCATGAGAGTATCTCCAGGTTACAAGAGGTAAAAGCCTTACAAACCAAAACTATTCATTGTCTTCCGGAGGACTATAAAACATTTAGTAGATCCTTAAAATAAATCAAAAAAATACTTAACCAAGTCTCAGAGAAGAAAAATTACTCCAAAAGGGAGATTATATGTAGTAACTAAAGAGTGGAAGACCTGCATAAAGACATGAGCAAGCTTCTAAATATCTGGCAGAAGATATACCCTCAAGCACAGGGGAATGTTCCAGGTAGCATACTTGAAGCATATTACCAGGAAGACATCAAACTAAATTCTCTACTGGAGGGTAAGCATATATCCCCATAGAAATTCCAAGATGGAGATAAAATTACTTACTCAGAGACAGAAGCACTTAAGCAGCTTCCAAAAGCTACAAGCTGGCCAAAATTCTCTGCTTCACGGGAATTTGATCATATGGAGCACATTGATTATATTTTTGGACTCTTCATTGATGTACCACACATTCCAGACTACTTGTGAGCCTTAGAGGTATTTTTATATACCCAAAAGACTGCAAATAATAAAACAATGATACAATTATAAATAAAGTAACCTTATTTATATTATAAAGTACAAGATTAAAATATAAATATAATATTTATATACAAAATGAAAGTTTTGATTAAAATTTAAAATTTATAATTTTGGAAATACATTTTTACTTGAAAAAAATTAAGTTGAAATGAATTTTTATCAAAATTATTCAAATTAAAATATTTTTGAAAAAAAGTTCAATAAAAGTTATTATAAGTCTTTATCCAATAAATGAACATATGAAGATTATTTTACCATTGGATTCCTCATAAAAAATAAGTTGGGTTTACCTTTGGGTAAAATCTCTGTAGCTCAACTCTAAATAAGCTTAAATTAAGTTTTTATTATTTTCTGTACAAACGTTGAAAATCCTCAAAACCTTAATTTAATTCACATCACATATGGTTTTAACCATCAAGTCTTTTGTCAAAATTGGGGTGTTGCATATAATTTATAATCTATGAGGAATTGAAGTATTTTCAATTAAAATGTCAAAATGTGTGCATATATTACATAATTGAGCTTTAATTTACATATGAGGTATCAATTATTACAGTTGTATACTGTAAAAACTCAATTTAATTACATATGTAAATTACAAGTATAATTTATGTTGAGGAATCAAACAAAAAATAAATTGGAAGTATTTATTCTGAGGGGGAAAGGAAATTCTTTTCTGACAGGTGTGAGATGTCAAAATCCATGGAAACATTCATCACTTTTGGCCTGGAGTTGAGTCACAGGGTCTGTGTATCAATTGATGATGAGGTTTTGATACCAACCAGGGCAGGTTTGACTGTTTCCAAGAGGGTAAAACTGTGACAACCATGGCAATTCACTCTCTTGGACCTCAATATGGCATATCCATGCCATATCCAATTTATGGTAATTTGGCCATATCCATAATCATTGGCCAAATTGGCCATTTCATACCTTTTGGCCTTTTATGGCCATTTCACTATATGGGCCCAACTTGGCCCTTCACCATCATCAGGCCCTTCCTGGCCTTTCTCTGCTTTTGGGCACTCTTGGGTATTTTCTAGTAAACAGGGAAAATACAGCCCAAAAGCCTGTATTTGGCTTTTTAAGCTTAACATACAGTTTTGTGCACTTTGCGAATTCTTGCTGTACTCAGCATTATATGCCAGTTTCCCATGTATTATGGGAAATATGCCCAAAAGGGCATATCAGGCCTTTTGGGGCTTAATTGCCAGTTTTGCCTATTTTGCGCATTTTTTCCCACTTTGCGCAAATACAGTTTTAAATCTGTATAAGCTGTATTTGGCCAAATCACCCAAAAGACACTTCCTCAGTTTTGATGCCACTCAAACCCAGTTTTCACTTATACCCTCCTGGCATCACCTCAGAAGACCTTTGGCCACTTTAAACCTACAATAACCAAAACTGCCATAAATGGTGTTATACACCATTATGTATCTTTTTTCACCAGCAATCCAATGGAGCCAATATTAAAATTGTATTTCACCATTCCATAAGGTCATCAAGGCATCACATCATCCAGGGGATTCATAAAGGCTCAAGGGCAAGTTTCAATCTCAAAAACCAATGATTCCATCAAGCAATCATTGGTTATTCTCACTCACAGTATTCCTCCAAGGGAATACTGGAAGTTCATTCTCAAGGGATATTCAAGAGGAAGTTCCAAAACAATTTTCCAAGGGTCAATGCTCCATAAATCCATCTTGGCAACCACATTCATTCAATAAAGTCTGGATTCATCATGACCTGTATTTTCAGTCACACACCAAGGGAATTCAATTCAACCTAGTTCATTTCCCAGCTTGGCAAGGTATACACTTCATCAAGCAGTCAATACAGATTCAAGTATTCAATACAGACCAGCTGTCAGCCTGAAGGAGTCAAGCTCTCAAAATTTCACATATACCAGCCTCCTTTGACCCTGGCGGGTTTTTTCCCCCAGTAAATTAATATATTTTGATTTTATTTTATCTTTATTTATCTTATTATTTTTGTTAAGTGAATACTAATATTATCAAGTCAGTCATTTAGCACCTCTTTATTTTTCTTTCTTTGCCTTTCAATGGATATTTGGTGGTTGTATCCTTACTAATTTCATTATTCATTTTGGCAGGTTGAAACAGTGATTAAGGACTTACTTGGTTGGCTCTTTGGACATTTTGCTTCTTATTTCTCTCTTTGCATCTCATTTTTGTATTTGCATATTTCTGAGAGAAATTCAATTCTTTTATTTTATTTTCTTTATTCTTTGAAGTCTTCCAAGTGAGTTCCCTGATTTCTGAGTTCCAGGCCATTCTAGTTTTCCACAAGAGGCCCTGTGACTACCCTTGAGTTGAAACAATCATGATAAAACAGTTTTGACTGGTTTTGACATCTCTTACACACATTTTGATGTGTTTTGAAGGCTTAAAACCAGGTATTTTATATCAATGGCTGATTTAAGGGTCCAAAATGGCTGAAACCAGCCCTTTTTTTGGTCTGAACCAGGGTTCAATGATGCCATAATTAGATTCTCTGTTTTCAGAGTGTTTTTCACAACTGACAAGAGTAAATTTTACTTTCTCAGTAAGAAAATTGGTAGTTGTAAAAGAATGTCTCCTTTGCCCCACTTGTCTCTTCATGTTACAATATTTTCCTTTTATAATTATTTTAAACTCTGTTAAACCAATCAAATAAAAGATTCAATCCACCTTTCTTAAGTCATTTTCAAAGTTTTAACCATGTGAAAATCATTATGATCATTGTTTTTAGCTTTTATAATCATTTTTACCCTTGAACCACCCCATAAGTGAATTAAAGCATCTTTCATCAGTGTTAGCTTTGTCACTTTGTTTCCCAATTCACTCTGGTTGCTTTTTGGTGTGTTTTCTCCTTAATAATCTTTTCAAAGAATTTGTTCTTATATTGGTTGCCTGCAGTGCTTTGCTCAATTAATTCCAATTGAAGTTGCTCTTGAAGAAATTTCTTTTGTAGCCTTAAATATTTCTTGTGGATTATTTTTGGATGAATTTTTATTTTTAGTAAAGCAATTAATATTTGTAATATTATTGTTTTATAATCATAAAGTTAAAAACAATAAATTTGGTGTGTTTTCTCTTAAAAGTTATAATTATTAACATTTGTAATCATATTTTACCTTTACAAATTTTGAGTTCAGGAGAAGTATTTTATTTTTAATCAAAGTTTTGTATCCACACCTTGTATTTGGTGGCCCAGCCATGAAATTTTACCTGTTACATATTTTTTTACTTGTTTGATCCTTTTTCTTATATTAAAAAATTTAAAAAAAAACATAAAAAATACTTATAATCCAAAAGATTAATAAAAAAATACTTTTCATATTGTAAGTGAGGCTTTATTTTTTCATTTCTCTTTTTGAAAAACCTTTTTTTACTTAATTAATTGCTTTTTTCATTCATTTTAGTGTCAAATAAGGTGGTAAGACGATAAAATATTGAAGCTGCATCAACAGTAACTAGCATTATCCAAGCAAGTCCTGTCAATTCTGAGAATAATAGTACTGCTATTATAGCCCAGAATAGCCAACCAGAGCCAACGTACTCTGAATCAATCAACTTTGACATAAGTAATACCCTTCAGAAAGCAAATAATTTGGCCAATAGTAGGCTTTTGACCTAAATTACTACTTTTAAGCTTTTTAATCATAATTTTTCCCTCAACCAGATCAGGAGCCAGCTATAACCCCTCAAGCAGCTTCCAAAAAGGTTATAGATGTGATTATGGCAGAATCCAATCAGTTGCATAAGGACAAGGATGAGTAAACAAATCCCAAACTGACAAATTATGCCATTCTGAAGCTTATAATACTTTTTTACCTTCAAACAGAGCTGACACCACCACAAGAAGCCTCTGTGGATATATACAATGCCAGCCAGAAGGCTTACAACAATGCATTGCAGCACAAAGAGTACCAGATCCCTGAGAATATGTGGAAAAACTGCATGAATTCTTACATGACTGTGAGAAAAAATACATTATGCTTTTAACATCAGAATGGAGCAGAAACAACCATTAACCATCCAAGCAAGTGCCAAATAAAGCCCCAATAGCCAGCAGAAGCAATTCCAATGTTAAAAAGCACCCACAAGCCAGAACAAGGGAAAAGGCAAGGCACCAGCCACAAAGCCTTACAGCCAGGGCTACAGAATCCCAAAGATTCAGCAGGATACCATGGAAAATGTATTTCAGATGGATAGAACAGTTATGGAAATACAGAAAAAGGAGGAAGCCATATTAAAATATCAGAAATCATTTCTGACCTTCAGGATGGTATCCCAAACTTGTACATAACTTTAAAGATGTAAAAAGTAATATTTCTGATAGAGATGCATCAATTTGTAACAATCTTAAGACAAATAGCTTAAGTCTGAGCTAAATAAATGAAAAACTTATGTGTTTTGAAAAAGCTTTAAGAGAAATTGAAACTTCCCACAATGACAATTCATTTGGTAATAAAATAAATGAACAATCTGCCATTATCAGAGAGTTAACAGATAAACATTCCAAGTTCAATATTGATAACATAATTGAAACAAGAATCAAACAAGCCATAAATATTATCAAAGAAGATAATAAGGAAATACTTTGTGACATTCCAAATTCATTTACTGAAGTAAAGACTAATACAATTGCCTCAAAAAAGTGTTTTGACACCTCACAAGAGGAAGTATCAAAATTAACAATGAAAGTTAATCAAGTCACTTCTGATAATACTAGACAGACAGAATTATGGCAAAAATTGACACATAAAGAAGACATGTATAAAATTGAATTAATAAATTTAATACAAGGCTTCCAACATGAACTCAGAAGTTTCCAAAGGTGTAGCATTAGTAAAATGAATGATATTGAACAATTACTTCACACATTACCAAGAATTTCCACACCTCTAAATCAGAATGAGGGTACAAGAAATTCCAACCCACAAACATTTGAGTTAGAAAATTAACATTTAAAGAATGAATTTCCCACTTCTTTCCATAACTTGGAACCATCCTTTGGCCAAGGACGTATAAAAGAAGTACAAAAACCTAAAGAATGGCGTCACTTCAGTGATGAAGCAGAATATGACCATATGGCATTCATCAGAGTGATTGAAATGATTAAAGAAGATTTTTAATTACCAGACAGGTTGGTAACAGAAATATTTAACACCTTATTTACCGGATCAGCCAATAGATGGTATATCAAATCAAGACAAGCACATGGACACCAAAGTTGGACTTGGTGGAAAACCCAAATTATTAATAAATGGGACAATGATTCTTGGAGATTTAAGTTGGAAACAGCCTTCGAAACTGCCAAACTTAATGCTGATAAATACAAAGCTTTACCATGGTTTTTACAACAGAAGCACATATTAACTGCATTATATCCTGACATGTCAAAATTTATGATTCACAGAGAAATTCTGAGACAATGTGGAGGTGATCTAGAGCATGCTGTCAAAAGCAGGACTACTGAACAATATTCATCAGAAGATATTTAAAATATATTGGAAGAAGTAACCACCAGAACCAGAATTGGCTCTAGTAGGGTGAATCTCAAAACAAGGTTTAATACACCTTGGAAAGATTCTGTGGACAAAAATCCCAAATAAAACTCTAATAACATGAAGTATAAATCTGCAGATATAATCAGAAAGCTCCATATTTGCCAAAGCAAAACACATTTAGCTAAGACATGTCCAAAAAGGGGGAAAATCAATGCAATTAAGATTGAGAAGGAACCTGATGTTGAAAAAGAAGATGTAATTGAAGACAATTCAGATGATAAATCAACAGTATTTTATGAATATTAAAAAGATATATAAAATATCAATGTCACATCTGACATCATGGAATCTTATTCCCATATGCCACTGATAAGTAATAGTCAACTTGATTTATCAAAGACTTAAAATGCACAGCTTATGAAAACCAAGCCAAACAGAGGAAAAGGCTATACAGCTGGCAATTCCTGTATAACAGAAGTGGTAATTGATAAAAACCCCACCAAGCTTTTACTTGACCCAGGAGCCTCTGCTCTTGTGTTACAAAATATTTTCTTAAGAATTGTGTGCCAAATGTTTAACATCAATTATTGCCAATTGATGGCATAAAATTTAACAGTGCAAATAATCCAATGAAAGCATTGGGAATTTATGAGACCAATGTCATATTTCCACATATAAATGGAAATTTAAGAATAACTGTTGAATTTGTTATTATGGAAAGGTTCTCCAGTACCCATTTATTATTGGGAAATGATTATCTAATCATGTATGGAATATATTTACATAACAATAAAGACAGATAATTTACTATTGGGGACAATAAGCATCAAAAGATTTTCCTTCTTACCTTTTAAGAGACAAATTACAATAGATAAAGTATTTCCAGTCAGCTTAGAGCTAGAAAACTCAAGTCTGAACAGTGGAATGAAGCTTAAATAAGTATTCATCTTACTGATAAACAGGAAAGTTGCCTTTCTGCCCTTTTATATTACCACAAGGAAGCCTTTGGATTGGATAAAGAGCCACTAGGGGCAATTGTTGGTCATGAAGTTGACATTATTCTCAATATTGAAAGAACTTACCAACCACTCTTGAGAAGACCTGCATATCCAGAAAGCTCAAATTCAAGAGAAGCACTGGAACTCCATATTAAGGAGCTTCTAGACCTGGGTGTAATAAGAAAGGTTGGCCACAATCAAGAAGTAGAAATACCTACACCAGTAATAGTGGCATGGCATAATGGAAAATCCAGAATGGCTGGTGACTTTAGACCTTTGAACACTTACACTGTCCCAGACAGGTATCCAATACCAAAGATCCAAATTTCCCTTACCCAAATATCTCAAGCAGTGTACATAAGTACTATGGATGCCATTAAAGGATTTCATCAAGATGTAGTGACACCAAGGGAGAGAAAATATGTGAGAATTATTGTTCACTGAGGGGTTTGTTAATATTCGAGAATGCCTTTTGGTATAAACAATGCACCTTCACACTTCCAAAGGATAATTAATTAAATCTTCTCTGATGAACTTTCAGAAGGATGGCTGATAATTTACATTGATGATATCATTTTCTGTTTCAAGACTTGGGGAAAACATATATACATATTATCCAAAATTTTGGGAAGAATTCAACCTGTAAACCTGAAAATCTCATTAAAGAAATGTCATTTTGGATTTAAGGAACTCAAAAGCTCTGGGACATTTAGTATCTGGTATATCCCTTGCAATTGACAAAAACAAGGTTGCAGCAGTACTACTGAAACCTATGTCTCAGAACAAAAAAGGAATTCAGTAATTTTTGGGTTTTTCAGGATACTAAAGGCAACATATTAAAGATTTTGCATCCATAGCAAGGCCTCTTTATAAATTGTGTGACAAAGACACAGTATTTGAGATGATTGGTGACAGGGCCAAAGCCTTTGAGTCTTTAAGACAAGCTTTAACCACTACTCCACTTTCACTGATGCCATATTTTAAGCTTGGCTTTCAGCTTTATATTGATGCATCAAAAGATGGGCTGGGTGCTGCACTTCATCAAGTCCAGATTATAGATTACAAACCTGTGGAAGGACCCATATGTTTCATATCTAGGCAGATAAAACCAACTGAATCCGAATATGGGGAAAGTCAAATTGAATGTTTATGCCTTGTCTGGGCCTTGGAAAAACTTAATTACTTTCTGGAAGGATGTGTTTTTGAAGAAATAACATATTTTACTGCTGTTGAATCACTTTTAAATATGAAAGCCCCCAACAGGCACATGTTCAGATGGAAAATATCCATGCAAGAGTAAAGAGGGGATATGACCATTGTGCACAAGGATGGCAATATTCACAAAACTTCAGATGGACTAGGCAGATGGCCATTACCAAACAACATTGATAATCCTGCTTATGTACCAGAAGGAGCTTTCCCAAAGATTTTACTAGAAGGAATTCATGTTACAGACCTTAACACCACATTCTTTGAGGAAGTGAGTGCCAGCCTCTGACTCAAAACCAGAGCACAAGAATGATAGCCAAATACCATAAACCAATAGTAAAGCCAAGATACCACAAAAACATAGAACTGAGTCAAACCAGCTCAAAAAATATCAAAAGAAAGAGAAAACTCACCTCTTTCCAAATATACAAGTCCCATCATCATAGGACAAATAATAACAAAGTTATTCCTTATCAAAGTTGTTACTGAACATAAACCTTAATTTTCATCTCCCATCTGAAATCCAGAGGAAGAGACTTAACACCATCAAATGGGTATTCAAATTGAAGCTCTAGGTCAGGGCTATCCAATGGTACTATCCAAATTGAGCTGGCATCAGAATTGTTCAATTTATGAGAAAAATAAGGTCAAATAAGGGGGAATAAAATATTTACCTCTCATCTAACTTCTACAGTTTTAGTGTGAGATACCTATAGTGGGGTCTTTTTGGAAAGAGCACAATCAGTGCTACCTGATGCTGCCACCCATTTCCCCACATCTTATTTGTAACAAAATTTATGGAGAAAACAAACTCCATACAGCTTTAAGAAAAAACAAATATATGTACACAAACTCTTGTACATGGTATAACTTTGCCATATTTAATGATAACCATATCAAGTGAGGTACCATTGTTTAGAAAACATTCATGGATACACAATGAACCAGCGCTTAGCTTTATATCTCATAAAATGACTGATTTATAGCAGCTTTAAGGTTAAATTCCCACAATTGGGCCAATACACCTTTTCTGTGGGATAGTATCCCACACCTCTGATTATGAGGTGTAAAACAGACAAAGAAGCTTGTTTATGATTCAATACCTTGTAGTTTGGTTAATAATGGGGTCCAATACAGGTTCTGTACAGCATTCTACACGTAATACATGTCAGAAGAGGGCTGTGTGGTCCTCAGATCACAAGCCAGTTCTTGGAAGTGAAAAATCTTTACTTCCTCTGTGTGGAAATGTTTAACAGACTTTTTCACCCAATTTTAGGATAAAAAGGGACCTTTTCTCAACCAGAAAAGGTTTCCTCATCCTGTTATAAAATTACTACATAGTACAACTGTCCAAAACAGCTATACTCTTGGAAAACAAGTCAGGTATACTTTAAAATTAAGTATTGTAGTCTTTATTATTGTAAGCCAACAGATAAACCTGCATTCAGGGCTTTCAGCAGCGCTCACCCCACTAATTATTATTAGTAAAGCCCTTGATATCTTTTAAAAAAACCTTTTTCAAAATACTTTTATCTGTGTCACAGTCATTGTTAAAGTTTTATATACATCTATTATCACTTTATCATAGACTCAGCCTGACAGTGAGAAACAGTTATAATCAGGATACAAATTGTAGCATCCTATTCCAATTACTTCACAAAGACTCCAAAGATAACTCCTTGATACATTCATTAGATGAAATATGAAAGAAATCATATGATTAAGGAATATTTCATCTACTGGATGGCATAATCTTCCATAGGACTAAACACACATCTTTAATTACAGCTGTGAACAGATCCTTGATCAATCTTGTACTGAAAGAGTGCCATGACAGTCTCTTCTCATGACACCTATCTGAGGACAAAACAAGAAATAAAGTCAAGACCTGTATATGGTGGCCAATGTGGCAAAACTATGTTTCAGAGTATTTCAAAACTGTGACAGATCTCAAAAGGAAAATAAATCCACCAGCAAAAGACTTGGAAATATGATCAAAATCCAAGAGCCCAGCAGACCTTGGAAAATTGTCCATATGGATTGGGTAGCTGGCCTACCACCAGGAGGTGATAAAAGCTATAATGTATGCATAGTGATTGTTGAAAGTTTCAGTAAAACTCTAATCTTTTCCCCATTTCACAAAGAGAATACAGCCATAGATACAGCTCTTCTGACATGGAATAGAGTAGTATCATGGGCTGGAATATTAACAAACATAATTAGTGACACAGATCCCAAACTTACCTCAGCACTGTGGAAAAAACTTCAACAACTGTTTGGAACAAAGTTATCCTTCTCTACAGCTTACCACCCACAAATTGATGCTCTAGCTGAAATAATGATTCAAACTTTGGAAGACATGTTCAGAAGACTTTGTGAATATTGCCTAGAGCTTAAAGATTGTGATTGATTCACCAATGATTGGTGTACCCTTCTACCTGCACTAGAATTGGATATAAAAAATCCATTCATGCCAGTACTAATCAAACTCCTGCTATTCTAGAAAAAGGATGGAATCCCAGATTACCCCAAGATTCCTTGAGGAAAGATTTGGTTGAAATATGTTCCAAAGCTAGTAGCTTCAAAGGAATTCTAGAAAAATGTAAAACTCATGCAGTAAGGTGCATAAAGGACTCATTTGCATATGCCAAAGATAAATGGGACAAATCACATGCCACCCCAGACTTCAAAGTGGGATATTTGGTATTTGTATCTATCACTAACTTGAATAAAATCAAAGGATTTGAAAAGCTCAAAGATTCCTTTTCAGGACCTTTTGCTATTAAAGCCCTCCATGGAGAAAATGCTGTTGAAGTAGAATTATCTGAGGAGCTTATTAATAAGCATCCTAAATTTCCAGTAAGCTTAATAAAGCCATATAAATCTAGTGCTTAAAAATTTCCTTATACAAATAAAGTTCCCACCACATACCTCCTGTTGAACCATCTGTTACTAACAAAATTAACAAAGTTCTGAAAGAAAGAAAGTTAAGATCCAAGAAAGTAAGGGAATACCTTTTCAGGTACAGTGACCCAACTTGTGAAGATGAATCGTTGGCATAAAAGGACATACCTGAATCTACGAAACTTCTCAGAAGGTTCAGACACACTAGAAATAACAATATTAAAAAGTAATATTTTTTTCTAGGGGGAGGGAATGTGAGCCTTAGAGGTATTTTTATATAGCCAAAAGACCAAAAATAATAAAACAATGAAACAATTATAAGTCAAATAGATTTATTTCTATTATAAAGTACAAAGTTGAAATATGAATATAATATTTATATACAAAATTAAACTTTCAATTATAGCTTAAAATTATAAATTACTTTGAAATCTAAGATTTTGAAAATACATTTTTACTTGAAAAAATGAAGTAAAAATGAATTTGTATCAAAAATATTAAAATTAAAATATCTTTGGAAACAAGTTAAATAGAAATTATTATAACTTTTGATCCAATAAATAAACATATGAAAATTATTTTACCATTTGGAGTCCTCATAAAAAAAACAAGGTGGGGTCACCTCTGGGTAACATTTCTGTAACTCAACTCTAAATAAGCTGAAATTAAGTTCTTAGTGTTTTCTGTACAAAATTTGAAAATGCTCAAAGCTTTAACTTAACTCACATCACATATGGTGTTAACCATAAATTTTTGTATCAAAATTGAGGTGTTTTGTGTGGTTTAGAGGTTATGAGAAATTCAAGTATTTTCAATTGAAATGTAAAAATGTGTGCATGTATTACACAGGTTAACTTGAATTTACATATGAGGTATCAATTATTACAGTTGTGTACTGTAAAAATTCAATTTAATTACATATGTAAATTACAAGTATAATAAATGATGAGGGATTGAAGAAAAAATAGATTGTAAAGATTGATCCTGGGGGAAGAAGGAATATTGGCTCTAAGGGGGAGCCACACCTCCAAATTTCTTGCAGAAAGGCGTGATATGTCAAAATCCACGCAAAAGTCCATACCTTTGGCCTGGACGTGAGTCACAGGGTCTGTGTCTCAATTTATGATAAGGTTTTGATACCAACCATGGCAGTTTTAACTGTTGCCAAGAGGGTAAAACTACCCTTAAGTTACAACAATCACAGTAAAAACATTTGTAGCTGGTTTTGACGTCTCTTACACACATTATGACATGTTTTGAAGGCTTAAAGCCAGCCATTACAATAGCAATGGCTGAAAATAGCAAAAAAGGGCTAAACCCAGCCCTTTTTGATCTAAACCAGGGTTCAATGATGCCATAATTGGCTTTTCTGTTGTCAGAGTGTTTTTGACGACTGAAAAGAGTAAAATTTCCTTCTGAAGTAAGAAAATTGGTAGCTATAAAAGAATGTCTTCTTTTCCCCACTTTTCTCTTCATGTTAGAATCTTTTCCTTTTATAATTAGCTTAAACACTGTTAAACCAATCAAATAAAAGATTCCAACCACCTTTCTTAAGTCATTATAAACCCTTTAACGGCATTAAAATATCCTTATAATCACTTTTTTGTAACTTTTATAATCATTTTTACCCTTGAACCACCCCATAAGTGAATTAAAGTATCTTTCATCACTGTTAACTTTGTTACTTTGTTTCCAAATTCACTCTGGTCACTTTTGGGTGTGTTTTCCCTTTAGTAATATTTTTAAATACTGTTTCCTTATATAAATTGGCTGCAGTTCTTTGCTCAATTAATTCCAATTGAAATTGTTCTTGAAGAAATTTCTTTTGTAGCCTTAAATATCTCTTGTAGAGTATTATTGGATGAATTTTTATTGTTGTTAAAATGATAAATCTTTATAATATCATTTTTTATCAAATAAAGTTAAAAACAATAACGTTGGCTTGTTCTCTCTTAAAGTATTAATTCTTAACATTTTTGATCATATTGTACCTTATACAAATTTTGAGGACAGGAAAAGTCCTTGATTTTTAATCAAGGTTTCATATCCACACCTTAAACTACTTGACAACATCCAGAATGAATACATATTCCAGAGTCCATGCTAGTATATGGTACCCTGAAATGAAGGAAATCCATGGGAGAAGGAAGTGTCCATGGTGTAAAAGTCAAATTGCTTATGAGTACACCAATGGTACATTGATATGGAAAAATATCATTCCATTTTAAAATGCAAAGTACTTAGTAGAAAAAGATCCATATTAGTGGTGTCTTACAGCATCCAAGAGGCTTAAATTCACTGAAAATTATATAAATATTAAAATGAGTAATCATAAAATTGCTACACAATACCCAGGAGAATTGGAACATGCACTCAAGCTCAGAGGAAACAAAGACTGAACACTTGATAATATTTCCAATACCCAAAAAGATGTAAGTAAAAGGAAAAAATTTGGGAATCACTCATCTTAAAAAAGCATTATACTAAGTGAGAAGAAACCTTTCATGGCATACAACAAAGAAAAACCCAAAGAAAGACTTTCAGAAGTGCCCAAGAAGAGCTCCTTCAAAAATGGGGATCTACAGACCACTGTGCAAACAACTGTCCAAAGGCAAAGAAAAGATCTATGAAGCTGAATAGGTCAATTGGGAATAACCTCAGACAGATTATTTTGGCTCTTAAAGTATGGGAAATCTCATTAAAGAGGAATCTTAAGATGAAAATTACACAATAGAGGAACATCTGGTGGAGTACCAGGAGGAAACCTGGTTGGAAATCCAGTAGATATAGTTGGAAGCAGGCCTACCACAAGACACTACTAACAAGAGCCTGTGAAGACACACACATTATTCACAGAAATTCTTGGTAACACCAACCAAGGGAATGGCATAAATTCATGTACAGCCACAAATATTACAGTGTGTGTTGACAATACTCAACACCCATTGCTTATTGACAGTGGAGCACACTTTTCAATAGTAGCCAAGTACTACTTGTAGAAAGACTTCACAAGCTGTTAAAACCAACTTTTGCTAACCAAGGCAAGGAATTTCAAGAGTTCATCAGGTCAGATGACCTCTTTAGGGACAATTGTCAAAGAGATAATTATCTCTCACAGAAAAGGAAACATCAGACTCGAACCAGAGTTTCTATTCCTTAAATATTCCTACTTAGAACAGACTACCAAAGTATGTATGGCATAGATATTACAATATTAAGAACAAGAATATTACCATAGGTACAAATAAGCAGAAGAAATTTCACATTGAAATATAACATATTTCTACTTAAGACCCTCCAGGAGAATTACTGAATAAATTTAGAGAGGGAAAATATGGCTCTAACCTAAAGACTAAAGGAGACTGAGTTTATTGAAGACTTTTAGAAATAACGGACCAGCCTTTGCCATAGGGGAAGAGCCCTTAGGAAAAATCCAAGCTAGTGAGATCAAGATAGATCTAGATGTGGAAAGACCTTATCCACAAATTTTAAGACTTCCATACCCATCTATCCCAGAAATAAGTATAGAGATTGAAAAGCATCTCAATGAGCTCCTGTAAATGAATGTGATGTAAAATATTGCACACAATCATATTGTGGAAGTTACCACACCAGCTCTGATCACTCAGTGTTATGGAAAATTTATATTTTCTGGATTTTTCAGAGCATTGAACAGCTACACTAAAGCAGAAAGGTATTCCATAACCAGTGAATCTAATCCTATTGATAAGATGGCAAAAGCCAAATAGATTACCAAAATGGATTGTATCAAGGACTTTCACCAAAATAGAGTTAGACTAAAATCCATTAGGCTACCCAGAATCATATGCCATATTGGTATGTATGAGTACACAATAATGCTATTTGGAAAAAAGAATTCACCAGCCCACTTTCAGAGGATGATTAATACCATAATACAAGAAGAAATATTGGAAGGCTTGATGGTAGTATAAATAGATTATACTAGCATTTACTCAGAAACATGGGAAGACAATGTCCAAAAAATACAGAAAGTCTTAAGTAAATGCAAAGCCATTAATATGAATATCTTTTTGAATAAGTGTAGCTTTGTACAACAAGAATTGCTAGTACTGAGTCACAAAGTCTCAGGGATAATCTTGGCCATAGACCAGATTGAAGTAGAGGAAGTACTGCAAAGGCTAGTACCAAAGAGAATTAAAGAAATGCAATCCTTCTTAGAATTTTCTAGCTACTAAAAAAGCCACATTAAAATCTTTACACACATAACTAGTAGCCTCTATAAATTATTCTCAAAAGATTTAGTTTTTGACATGACTAAAGAAGAAAGATATGCATATTAGAGGATAAAACATAGACTCACCAATGCACCTGTCTTTATGTTACCTGAACTTGAACTTCCATTATAGCTTTACATATATTCAGCCTTCATTCAAGTACTAGGGGAAACCCTACACAAGAGACAAATTTTAGATGGTTAAAAAGGGAAGGTTTCATCTGATATATATATATATATGAAGTAGAAAGATTTAGAAGCTAGATATTGGGAAACACAAACAGAATGCCTATTTATAGTCTGGGCATTGTAGAAACTCCATTATGACCTGGAGAGCTCAGTATTTGAAGTCTACACAGACTTCCCACCCCTCAAATCCTCACTCAACATGAAAACAATCAATTGGCACATGTTAAGATTGGAAGTAGCCATCCAGGTTTATAGTCTCAAAAAAATAATCTCTAAATAATGAAAAAGCAAGAGCAATGCAGATGGTCTCAGTATATGGCCATTATATAATGTCGAAAGAAACTCAGCTTGTGACCCAGAGGTGGAAGCCAAAATACCTATACAGGAGGAGAAACTTCAGATTCTTGGAGTGAGCACCAACAGATGACACTGCAGATTCTGAAAAAGTAACAAATTGGGGAAATAAAACCCCATATTGGAGATAAGCTCCTTGTAAACTCATACTGAGCTCTTTTATACAGTGCACAAATCATATGTTAAACATAAACAATGTAGCATCTTAATTGCACTCCTGTAGTTGAAATACAGGATCCCAAAAAATGGAAACCTTGGATAAGGTACTATGAGTATAATGAATTTCTCTTTAGAAATTGTCTCCCATACCAGGGAGGTATTCACCCAAGTGCCCTGGTAGTGATTGACAGAGATTATATCACACTGGTTCTACAGGAATGCCATGATTTCCCATATATGGCATAAATTCATGAAAACAGAACCAAATAAAGTGTGAGCCTTAGAGGTAATTTCATATACCCAACAGACCACAAATACAAAATTAACATATAAATATAAATAAAATAAGTTTATTTATATTATTAAAATAAAAATCAAAATATAAATATAAAATTATATTCAAAATGAAAAAATTTAATTACAATTTAAAAATATAATTACATTAAATTTTGGAATTATAAAATTACATTTATACTTGAAAAAATTAAGTAAAAATGAAATTTTAACAAAATTGTGAAAAAATAAATAAATTTGGAAAAAAGTTAAATAAAAATTATTATAACCTTTTATCCAATAAATAAACATATAGAAATTATTTCACCATTGGAGTCCTCATAAAAAATCAGGTGGGGTCACCTCTGAGTGAAATTCTTGTAACTCAACTCTAAATAAGCTTAAATTAAGTTTTTAGTATTTTCAATACAAAAGTTGAAAATCCTCAAAACTTTAATTTAATTCACACCACATGTGGTGTTAACCATCAATCTTTGTGTTAAAATTGAGGTGTTGTGTTTAGTTTAGAAGTTATGAGGAATTGAAGTATTTTCCATTGAATTCAATTGAAATGTCAAAATGTGCACATGTATTACATAAGTGAACTTTGATTTAAATATGAGGTATCAATTATTACTGTATTGTACTGTACAATTTAATTGAATTACATATGTAAATTATAAGTATAATACATGATGAGGAAGTAAAGGAAAAATAAATTGGAAAGATTAAATTTGGAGGGAAAAGGAACTGCAGCTCTAAGGGGGAGCTAGACCCCCAAATTCCTTGCTGACAGGCGTGGGATGTCAAAATTCACACAAAAGTTCATCACTTTTGGCCTGGAATTGAGTTACAGGGTCTGTGGACTCAATTGATGATGAGGTTTTGATACCAACTGGGGTAGTTTTAGCTGTTGCCAAGAGGGTAAAACTACCCTTAAGATAAAACAATCATAGTAAAAACAGTTTTAACTGGTTTCTACGCCTCTTACACTCATTCTGACGTGCTTTGAAGGCTCTAGGCCAGGTATTGCTATACTAATGGCTGATTTAAGGGTCTAAAATGGCTAAAAATGGCTTAAAATGGCTTAAACCAGCCCTTTTTTGGTCTAAACCAGGGTTCAATGATGCCATAATTGGCTTTTCTGTTGTCAGACTGTTTTTCACAACTGAAAAGAGTAAATTTTACTTTTGGAGTAAGAGAATTGATGGTTATAAAAGAATGTCTTCTTTGACCCACTTTTCTCTTCATGTTAGAATCTTTTCCTTTTATTAATTAGTTTAAACACTGTTAAACCAATCAATAAAAGACTCAAACCACCATTTTTAAATCATTTTAATCCTTTTAAACACGTGAAAAAATCATTATAATCATTGTTTGTAACTCTTATAATCAGTTTTACCCCTCAACCACCCCAAAAGTGAATTAAAGCATCTTTCATCACTGTAAACTTTGTCACTTTGTTTCCAAATTCACTCTGGTCACTTTTGGGCGTGTTTTCTCTTTAATATTATTTTTAAAGACTTGGTTCTTTAATTAATTGCTTGCAGTTCTTTGCTCAATTAATTCCAATTGAAATTGCTCTTGAAGAAATTTCTTTTGTAGCCTTAAAATATCTCTTGTAGAGTATTTTTTGGATAAATTTTTATTGTTGGTAAAACAATAAATCTTTATAATATTATTGTTTTATACTAATAAAGTTATAAACAATAAAATTGGCGTGTTTTTCTCTTAAAAATAATATTTCTTACTATTTTTAATTGATTTTTACCTTATACAAATTTTGAGGACAGGAAAAGTACTTGATTTTTAATCAAAGTTTCAGATCCACACCTTACATTTGGGGGCCCAGCTGTGATATTTTACCTGTGACATATTTTTTTACTCTTTTTGTATCTTTTTTCTTATATTGAAAAATCTAAAAACATATAAAAAATACTTATAATTCAAAAAATCCATATAAAAAATAATTTTTTCATATTATAAGTGAGGCTTAAATTTTTATTTCTTCTTTTGAAATATCCTTTTTTTGCTTAATTAATTGGTTCTTTCATTGATTTTAGTGTCTGACAACGTGGTAAGACAAGAAAACATTGAAACAGCCTCAACAGTCACCAGCATTATTCCTGCCAGTACTGTTAATTCTGATCATAATAGTACTGTTATTGTGACTCATAATAACCAACCTGAACCAATATCTTCTGAATTGATTAACTTGGACATAAGTAATACCCTTCAGAAAGCTAAGAATTTGGCCAATAGTAAGTTTTTTGACGTAAAAATACTATTTTAAGCCTTTTTAACCATAATTATGCCTTCAACCAGGTCAGGAGCCAGCTATAACCCCTCAAGCAGCTCCCAGAAAGGTAAGAGACGTGATTATGGCAGAGGCCAATCAGGTACAGAAGGAAAAGGGTCAGTTGATGACTTCCAAACAACTAAAATAGGTCATTCTGAAGCTGATAATACCATTTTACCTTCAAAAAGAGCTGACACCGCCACAACAAGCCTCTGTGGACATATACAAAACCAGCCACAGTGCATACAACAATGCACTTCAATTCAAGGAGTACCAGATCCTTTCAGACCTGTGGAAGAATTGCATGAATTCTTACCTAACTGTGAGAAAATTCCTGGGCCATCCCAACACTTGCAAATTGCTCAATGGATGGAATCCATTGATGGAGAAGAAAAGCATGATGCTTTTGACACTGGAATGGAGGAAAAGCAACCCTCCACCACCAAAGCAAGTGAAAAAACAGCACCAGTGGCCAGCAGCAGCAATTCCAACATGAAAAAGCAGCCACAAGTTCTAAACAAGGGCAAAGGGAAGGCGCCAGCCCCAAAGCCTTACAGCCAGGGCTACAGAATCCCAAAGATTCAGCAGGATGCCGTGGAAAATGTATTTCAGATGGCCAGAACCATGATGGAATTACAGAAGGAGGAAGCCAGATTAAGATTCCAGAAATGATTTCTGATATATTTGATTCCATCCCAGAGTTGTATGATGCTATAAATGACATGAAAAAACATCTTTCTGATAAAAATGAAACCATTTGTAACAAAAGTAAAACAAACAACCTGAGTCTGTGCCAAATTAATGAAACACTTATGTGTTTTGAAAAAGTTTTAAGAACAATTAAAAATTCCAATAATGATAATTCTTTTGGCAATAAAATAAATGAACAATCTTCCACTATTAAAGAATTAACAGATAAATATTCTAAATTCAATATTGATGACATAATTGAAACAAGAATTGAACAAGCCATAAATATTATCAAAACATATAACAAGAAAGTCCTTGATGACATTTCAAATTCATTTACTGAAGTAAAGACATATACCATTGCCTTGAAAAAGTGTTTTGATGCTTCACAAGAATAAGTATCAAAATTATCAATGAAATTGAATCAAGTCACTGCTGATAATACAAGACAGACAGAGTTATGGCAAGAACTGACAAATAAGGAAGACATGTATAAAATTGAATTAATAAATTTAACACAAAGCTTCCAACATGAATACAGAAATTCCCAAAGGTGTAGCAACAGTAAAATGAATGACATTGAACAAATACTTAACACCTTACCAATAATGTCTACACCTCTGAATCAAAACGAGGGCACAAGAATTCCAAATCCACAATTATTGCATCCTGGTCTCACAATTAAAAAATGAATTATCCACTCCTTTTCATAACTTGGAACCATCAATGGGCCAAGCACTCTTGAAAGAAGTTCCAAAACTTAAAGAATGGCCTCACTTCAGTGGTGAAGGAGAGTATGACCATATGGAATTCATTAGAGGTATTGACATGATAAAAGAGGATTTTGAATTACCAGACAGATTGGTAACAGCCAGGTTTAACACCTTGTTTACCAGATCAGCTCACAGATGGTACATCAAAATAAGACAAGCACATGGACACCAGAGTTGGACTTGGTGGAAAACCCAAATCATCAACAAATGGGCAAATGATGCTTGGAGATTTAAAGTTGAAAGAGCCTTTGAATCTGCCAAATTTAATGCTGATAAAGACAAAGCTTTACCATGGTTGTGCCAACAAAAGGACAGATTAACAGCATTATATCCAGACATGTCAGAATTTATGATCCATAGAAAAATTCTGAGACAATGTGGAGGAGACTTAGAGCATGCTGTCAAAAGCAGGACTACTGAACAATCTTCAGCAGAGGATATTATCAATATATTAGAGGAAGTAACCACCAGACCCAAAATTGGTTCTAGTAGGGTGAATCTCAAAACAAGGTTTAATACACCTTGGAAAGATTCTGTGGACAAAAAACCCAAGAAAATTCTAGTAATATTAAGTATAAATCTGCAGATACAGTCAGAAAATGCCATATTTGCCAAAGCACCACCCATTTAGCCAATACATGTCCAAAAAGGGGGAAAATCAATGAAATTGACATTGAAAAGGAAGCAGATGTTGAAAAAGAAGACATAATTGAAGACAATTCAGATGATAAGTCATCCATATTTTCTGAATCTTCAAGAGATATAGAAAATATCAATGCCACTTTTTACATCATGGAATCTTATTCCCACTTACCACAATTGAGCAATGGTCAACTTGATTTATCAAAAGTTCAAGATGCACTACTTATGAAAACAAAACCAAACAGAGGGAAAGGTTATACAGCTGGTAACTCCTGTATAACAGAAGTGGTGATTGACAACAAGCCCACCAAACTTTTACTTGACCCAGGAGCCTTCTGCTCTTGTGTTGGAAGATCTTTTCTTAAGACTTGTGTACCAAATTTTGAAGACCAATTGTTACCAATTGATGGTATAAAATTCAACAGTGCAAGTAACCCAATGAAAGCATTAGGAATATTTGAGACCAATTTCATATTCCCACACATAAATGGGAATTTAAGAATCACAGTTGAATTTGTTGTTATGGAAAATTGCTCTAGTACCCATTTTATATTGGGAAATGACTATTTAATCATGTATGGGATAGATTTACATAATACCAAAGACAGATACTTTACAATTGGGGACAATAAGCGCCAAAAATTTGCCTTTTTACCATTTAAAAGACAAATGACAGTAAACAAAGTATCACCAGTCAACTTACAGTTAGAGAAATTCAAGTCTGAACAGTTAAATGAGGCTGAAATAAGCCTTCATCTGACTGATAAACAGGAAAATGAACTTTCTTCCCTTTTGTATGACCACAGAGGAGCATTTGCTTCAGACAAAGAACCTCTAGGAGCAATTATTGGTCATGAAGTTGACATCATTCTTAACATTGAGAGACCTTATCCACTACTCTTGAGAAGACCTGCATACCAAGCAAGTCCCAAGTCAAGAGAAGCCCTGGAAACTCATATAAAAGAACTTCTAGACCTTGGTGCAATAAGAAACGTCGGCCATAATGAAGAAGCAGAAATAACTACACCAGTCATAGTGGCATGGAATAATGGAAAATCCAGAATGGTTGGAGACTTTAGAGCTCTGAACACTTACACTGTTCCAGACAGATACCCAATACCAAAAATCCAAATTGCCCTTACTCAAATATCTCAAGCAGTGTATATAACCACGATGGATGCCCCTAAAGGATTCCATCAAAATGTGGTGACACCAAGAGAAAGAAAATACTTGAGAATTATTGTTCATTGTGGAGTGTATGAATACTTCAGGATGCCCTTTGGTATCAAAAATGCACCTTCACATTTCCAAAGAATGATGAATGAAATCTTCCCTGAAGAACTCTCATAGGGATGGTTAATCATTTACATTTATGACATTATTGTCTGTTCCAAGACTTGGGAGGAGCTCATGTACAGATTGTCCAGAGTTTTGACAAAAATTCAATCAGTCAACATGAAAATCTCCTTGAAGAAATGCCATTTTGGATTTAAAGAACTTAAGGCACTAGGACATGTTGTATCTGGTTTATCCCTTGGAATTGACAAAAACAAAGTTGCAGCAGTATTGCTAAAGCCCATGCCTCAGAACAAGAAGGAAATTAAGTCATTCTTAGGTTTTGCAGGATATTAAAGGCAACACATTAAAGATTTTGCATCCATAGCAAGACCACTTTATAAATTTTGTGACAAAGACACAGTATTTGAAATGACTGTTGACAGAGTAAAAGCTTTTGAGTCTCTAAGAGAAGCATTGACCACTGCTCCACTCTTACTGATGCCAGACTTTAAATTGCCTTTCAAACTGTATATTGATGCATCAGGGGATGGAATAGGTGCTGCACTTCACCAAGTTCATATCATAAATGATAAACCTGTAGAAGGACCCATATGTTTCATATCCAGGCAAATCAAGCCAACTGAAGCCAGATATGGAGAAAATCACATGGAATGTCTATGCCTTGTCTGGGCCTTGGAGAAATTGAACTACTTCTTAGAGGGATGTGTTTTTGAGTTGATAACAGATTGCACAGCTGTCAAATCACTTTTAAACATGAAAACACCCAACAGACATATTCTCAGATGGCAAATAGCCATACAAGAATACAGAGTCAATATGACTATTGTTCATAAGGATGGGAATATTCATAAGAATGCAGATGGACTAAGCAGATGGCCATTACCAAATAATATTGATAATCCTGCTTATGTGCCAGAAGAAGCTTCACCACAAATTCCAATAGAAGGAATAAGTGTTACAGACTTGAACACCACCTTCTTTGAAGAAGTCAGAAGTAGTTACACTCAAGATAAGAATTGTAGCATCTTATGCCAATTACTTAACAAAGACTGTAAAGACAACTCTCTAACACATGCCTTGGATGAAGTATGGAGAAAACCTTATGATGAAGGAAGATTTCACCTACTGGATGGTATAATTTACCACAGACCCAAGCACACATGTGTCATGACAGTTGTAGACATGTCATTAATCAATCTTGTACTGAAAGAATGCCATGATAGTCCCTTTTCAGGACATCTGTCTGAAGACAGAACAAGAGAAAAAGTAAAGACCTGCATATGGTGGCCAATGTGGCAGAAAGATGTTGCAGAGTATTGAAAAACCTGTGACAGATGCCAAAAGGCAAATAAATCCACCTGCAAGAGACTTGGAAATATGATAAAAATCCAAGAACCAGAAAGGCCTTGGGTAATTTTCCATATGGATTGGGTAACTGGCCTACCACCAGGAGGTGATAGAAGCTATAATGCTTGCCTAGTAATTGTGGACAGATTCAGTAAAACTCCAATCTTTTTACCATGTCACAAAGATGATACAGCCATGGATACAGCTCTTCTGATATGGAATAGAGTAGTGTCATGGACTGGGATATTTACAAATATCATTAGTGATAGGGATCCCAAATTCACTTCAGCACTATGGACAAATATTCACCAATGATTTGGCACTAAACTGTCTTTCTCTACAGCCTACCACCCACAAACTGATGGCCTGGATGAAAGGATGATCCAAACCTTAGAGGACATGGTGAGAAGATTTTGTGCATATTGCCTTGAATTCAAAGATTGTGATGGATTTACCCATTATTGGTGTACTCTGTTGCCAGCACTGGAATTAGCATATAAAACATCAATCCATGCCAGTACCAATCAAACTCCTCCTATTCTAGAAAAAGGATGGAACCCCAAGTTACCCCAAGATTCCTTGAGGAAATATTTAATTTAAATACATCCCACAGCTGCTAGCTTCAAAGGAATGCTAGACAAAGCTAGAAAGCATGCAGTAAGGTGCATGGAGGACTCTTTTGCATATGCTAAAGACGAATGGGATAAGTCACATGCAACTCCAGATTTCAAAGTGGGGGACCTAGTTCTTGTATCCACCACTAACTTCAATAACATCAAAGGATGTAAAAAGCTGAAAGACTCCTTTGCAGGACCTTTTGTGATTAAGGCCCTCCATGGAGAAAATTCTGTTGAAGTAGAGTTATCTGAAGAACTTAGCAATAAGCATCCTACATTTCCAGTGAGCTTGATTAAGCCATATAAATCTAGTGATGCTGAGAAATTTCCCTTGAGAAACAAGATTCCCCGAGTTATACCTCCTATTGAGACATCTGGTAACAAGAAAATTACCAAAGTTCTTAAAGAAAGGAAATTAAGAACCAAGAGAGTAAGGGAATACCTTGTTAGGTACAGTGACCCAGCTTGTGAAGATGAATGGTTGAAAGAAAAAGATATAGCAGAAGCTACCAAACTCCTCAGGAGATTCAGACACACTATAAACATCAATATTACAAAGTAATATTCTTTTTTAGGGGGAGGGAATGTGAGCCTTAGAGGTAATTTCATATACCCAAAAGACCACAAATACAAAATTAACATATAAATATAAATAAAATACATTTATTTATATTATTAAAATAAAGATCAAAATATAAATATAAAATTATATTCAAAATAAAAAAATTTAATTACAATTTAAAAATATAATTACATTAAATTTTGGAATTATAAAATTACATTTATACTTGAAAAAATTAAGTAAAAATGAAATTTTAACAAAATTGTGAAAAAATAAATAAATTTGGAAAAAAGCTAAATAAAAATTATTATAACTTTTTATCCAATAAATAAACATATAAAAATTATTTCACCATTGGATTCCTCATAAAAAAATCAGGTGGGGTCACCTCTGAGTGAAATTCTTGTAACTCAACTCTAAATAAGCTTAAATTAAGTTTTTAGTATTTTCAATACAAAAGTTGAAAATCCTCAAAACTTTAATTTAATTCACACCACATGTGGTATCAACCATCAATTTTTGTGTTAAAATAGAGGTGTTGTGTTTAGTTTAGAAGTTATGGGGAATTGAAGTATTTTCAATTGAATTCAATTGAAATGTCAAAATGTGCGCGTGTATTACATAAGTGAACTTTGATTTACATATGAGGTATCAATTATTACTGTATTTTACTGTACAATTGAATTGAATTACATATGTAAATTATAAGTATAATACATGATGAGGAAGTAAAGGAAAAATAAATTGGAAAGATTAAATTTGGGGGGAAAAGGAACTCCAGCTCTAAGGGGGAGCTAGACCCCCAAATTCCTTGCTGACAGGCGTGGAATTTCAAAATTCACGCACAGGTTCATCACTTTTGGCCTGGAATTGAGTTACAGGGTCTGTGGACTCAATTGATGATGAGGTTTTGATACCAACTGGGGTAGGTTTAGCTGTTGCCAAGAGGGTAAAACTACCCTTAAGATAAAACAATCATATTAAAAGCAGTTATAACTGGTTTCTACGCCTCTTAAACACATTCTGAAGTGTTTTGAAGGCTCTAGGTCAGGTATTGCTATAGTAATGGCTGATTTAAGGGTCTAAAATGGCTAAAAATGGCTTAAACCAGCCCTTTTTTGGTCTAAACCAGGGTTCAATGATGCCATAATTGGCTTTTCTGTTGTCAGACTGTTTTTCACGACTGACAAGAGTAAATTTTACTTTTGGAGTAAGAGAATTGATGGTTATAAAAGAATGTCTTCTTTGCCCCACTTTTCTCTTCATGTTAGAATCTTTTCCTTTTATTAATTAGTTTAAACACTGTTAAACCAATCAATAAAATATTCCAACCACCATTTTTAGATCATTTTAATCCTTTTAACCACGTGAAAAAATTATTATAATCATTGTTTGTTACTCTTATAATCATTTTTACCCCTGAACCACCCCAAAAGTGAATTAAAGCATCTTTCATCACTGTAAACTTTGTCACTTTGTTTCCAAATTCACTCTGGTCACTTTTGGGCGTGTTTTCTCTTTAATATTATTTTTGAAGAATTTGTTCTTTAGTTAATTGCTTGCAGTTCTTTGCTCAATTAATTCCAATTGAAATTGCTCTTGAAGAAATTTCTTTTGTAGCCTTAAAATATCTCTTGTAGAGTATTTTTTGGATAAATATTTGTTGTTGGTAAAACAATAAATCTTTATAATATTATTGTTTTATACTAATAAAGTTATAAACAATAAAATTGGCGTGTTTTTCTCTTAAAAATAATATTTCTTACTATTTTTAATTGATTTTTACCTTATACAGATTTTGAGGACAGGAAAAGTACTTGATTTTTAATCAAAGTTTCATATCCACACCTTACATAAAGGGTAGCAAGAACAGCATAGTGGCCTAAGTGGGAAAAAGATGTGAGTGAGTATATCAACACTCTTTAAAGATTCCAGAAGCCTAATAGGAAACATGGAAGAAATATGGACTACTCCAGCACATAGAAGAGCACAACCCCCATGGGATATAATAAGCATATACTTGGTAACAGGACTTGTCCAAAGGAAACTACAAGTTCTGCTCAGATTGTTGAGAAATATTTAGCAAAACTGTTAAATACTTTCTGTGTCATAAGGAGAATAAAGTTATGGACAAAGCCCTGCTGTTTTGAAATACCATCATAGATACCTGTGGAGTTCCAAAATTAATAATTGGTGATAGGGACACCAAATTCACTGAATAATTTTGTACAAATCTCTATGAAATTCTTGGGACCAAGGCTGCATTCTCTATAGCTTACTATATGTAAACAAATGGCCTAGCTGAAAGGATGATCCAAAAAAATGAGAACATCATAAGAGAGCTTTTTGGATATGGAATGTAGTATAAATACCATGAATGATACACCAATGACTGGCTCACACTTCTACCAGCTATACAACTGCCTTACAATACTAGCCAGAACTCAAACAAAGGAAAATTTCCATATCTAATAGAGAAATGGTGGAACCCCTTATTTCAAGTGGATCCCCTGAGAACAAACCTTCCAGAATAACACCCAACAGCCAAATACCTCCATGAAATGTAGAAAAAGGCATGTGATACCACAGAAAAATTTATAGTTGAAGCAAGTGAGTACAAAAAGCAAGGATAAGATAGAAGTCATAGAGAGCCTGAATTCAAGTAAGGTAACCATGTGCTAGTATCTACTATAGCTTTTGACAACCTCAAAGGCCCCAAGAAAATGAGATACTAATTTGTAGGACCCTTCACTATCACAAGGTTGATAGTGAACAAGGAAGTGGACATTAGACTTACTGAGAAGCTTTTTAGGAAACACCCAATTTTTGAAGTGAGCCTTATGAGACCTTACCACTAGGCCAGAGTGAAAAGGTTCCATTCTAGACATACAAAACTAAGACTCCACAGGAAATATTATAAGTTGAGGACTTACCTTGATCAGTGAAAAAATCATCAATGCAAGGAAGTTCAGAATAAATGGCAAAGACCATAGACAATACCTTGTCAGACTCAAGAGCCACAAATCTGACAAATATAAATGGCTATAAGACACAGCAATATCATATTTGAAGCTTTACTTGAGGAAATTCAGAGCCTCTAGGAGGACTGAACAGTTTCATCAATTATGAGCTTTTTTTAGAGGAAGGTTATGTTAGCCTGTGACTCAAGCCCAGAGACAAATAATGACAGCAAAATACCATAAGCCAATGGTATAGCGAATTTCCACTAAAATTGACCTGATCCAAAGTAGCTCATAATGAAATTTCAAAGGAAGGGGAAATACACTTCTTTCTGAATATACAACTCTAATAACCATTGGACAAGGATTGACTGAGTTATTCCAGCTCAAAACAAGACCTGAGGTTAAACCTTATTTTTCACCAATCCTCTAAACTCTAGATAAAGAGGAAGAACCCCATCAAGTGTGTTTTTAAATTGAATCTTTTGGTCAGGTCCATACAATTTTATTAGCCAAACAATGCTAGCATAAAAATTACAGATTTTATGGCCAAATATAAGACAAATGAGGGTGAACAAAATAATCACCTCCCATCTAGCTTCTGCAGTGTTAGTGATATAGTCAAAGTGGTGTTTTTATAGAAAGAGAAAAATCTCAGCTTTCTATTTGTATTCTTCATATATGTTTACCACCTCTCAAACAAAATTTATTAAAGATAATAGCTTGATACAGGTTCTATTAAAAGCCCAAATTCCTAAATGGAATTGGAAACCTGTATAGCTTTCTAATATTGAAATCTATGCATACCAAATGAGTAACTGCTGTTTAAGGCCAATAAAAGGCTACATGTAGAGCCACCTTTGAGCCCTATATCTTCAAAACTGACAAAGGTATGGAAGGTTTAAGGTGAAAATACCACAATACTGGATAAAACCAAATACTGTGGGATACTATCCCATATCTATGAATATGGGGTGTCAAAATGAAAAAAAGCTTGTTTATACTTCAATAACCATAGTATTACTAATCTGGGGTCCACTTAGTCATTCTGTACAGCTTTATATATGTCTGGCCTCTCAGAACACACCTGTGGGGACCCTGGGTGAATTGTTTCACCCTATATTGGGAAAAGATTACCAGAGGTGGTCTCAAAGCCACATCTGAGCCTAATGCAGTCCATCAAGGGCTTTTTCAACAACAAGCCCACCCTTGATAGTGCAAAATGATCAATTTTTCTACATCGTGAGGACCAGAGGTTCATCCACCTACCTTTTGGGATAAAAAGGGACCTCCTTCTTCCTAAAAGAGGAATCCCCTCTCTGCTCTTGAGTTCCTACATATTATAGTTTTTTCAACAGGTTTACCCTTGTGAAATCATCAGGTATTATCTTAGTAAATTGGCAATTACTGCAACCAGGGAGTTCAAAAGTCCTCAACACCACTATTTCTATCAAAGCCCATTTTTTGAACTCAAGCTTCTTTTATAAAAGCTTTTTTGAGTGTCACACTCATAAGTATATTCTTTAAAAAACTATATTCTAAATTCATCTTTTCAAGAGGGCTTTGGTCCATTTGAGCTACTAGGGAGGATCCAAATCTAGCTAATGAGGGTCAGGATTCCATAGCTAGGCTATTCAGGAGGGTTGAAAGGGAGTTTAGATAGGTGATAGTGTATGAAAATTGTGAGATAATCCCTGGTACTTCCACAAAAGATATGGCTGCCAAATTTGAATTTTATGGAGATTAATTGATAAATGATTCCCAAAAAAAACTTTGATAGCTTTCTAAAAGAACAAACTGTTTGTTTAACTTGTTGTGTTTGTTTTGTCCTTTATCATCACTGCTTACTGATACAAGTAAATGAATGGAACCTCCCAAAATATGATAATGAGGGGATTCTGCTTCTTTGAGTATATGAATTAAAAAATATAATCTATACATGTAAAATAAAAATTAAATAATTAAAACAAAAGAGAGGGGAAACAAAAATATCAGAAAATAAATTTCTGGGGTTTGTCCTTCTTAAGGTGAGTTGCTTGTTTTTTGGGCCATAATTTTCCTTAAAAGATGAAACCAATAATGTTGTTTCTCAAGGAGTGTCCAAGGCTTTTTTTACAAGAATTAGAAGCCCTCAGAGATGCATATCATGAGATGGGGCTTACTTTCATAAATCCTTCTCTCCACCAAGCACCATAAAAAAGAAATAAAATCCATAAATAGTAACTTGATCCAAATAATGACTTTAAAATCAATAATTAGAATAAAAATTGAGGAAAAATTGAGAAAAAAATGAAGAAAAATAGGAAATTTGGCTAGATCTTCATTCAAAGGGTCCAAATTGAGGGTAACATGGCTTCAACGCCTTCTCAATTGGCTCAAAGGATTTGAAAAATACTCACAAAGTGGTCAGGGGGTTTCTTACAGAAATATTTGATATAATACCTCTGAAAGGTGGATTGAGGCCAGGAGAGGAACTTACTTTCATAAACTCCAATCCCCACTAAGAACCATAAAATCAAACTCTTGATATATTTGGTCCATGGTTGTAAGTATACAATGAGTGGAAAGCATTTACAGGTTCCAGTGAGTTGGTAAGCTTAGATGCTTATTCTAAAGTGGTTTTTTCTGGGTCTTCACTTAATCTTTTCCACTCTAAAAGATACCATAATTTACCTCTTTTTAGTTTTTATTCCAGGACCTTTTCCGCTTCCCATGCCTCTTTCTCTTCCACTAGAGTTGGTGGTTGTTTCAATTTATGTAGATTTGGAATAGCTGAATTCTTTACAGGTTTCAATAAGGAAACATGGAAGAAAGGGTGAACTGACTTCTATTTCTGGGGTAACTTGAGGTTATATGCATGGTTTACAACCTGATTAAGAGCTTTGAAAGGCTACAAATATATTTCTGAAAGTTTTTTGGTGGGTCTTGGGGTATTGATGGTCTTTGAAAATAGCCATACTTTCTCCCCAGGTTGGAACTCAGGTGAAATTAACCTATTTCTATCTGCATACTTCTGAAAATGCTTTATTTCTTGATCTAATTCTTCTTTGAGAAATTTATGTACTGATTGGAGCTTTGTTGATAACCTTCTAGAAGGTTTGTATTGAGAAATATTAATTGAGTCAAATCTTGGATTACTTCCAGAATTGGTGAAAAACAGTAATTTCTTTGTTGATGAATGTTCTGAATTTTTGTAGGAAAATTCAGCCAGAGGGATTCAGGTGTTCCCTTCATATTGATAGTAACTTAAATACATCCAAAGATACTGTTGTTAAATCTGATTTACCCTCTCTTTCTTTCCATCTATTTCAGGGTGGAATGCAGTTGAAAGATCTTTTCATATATTGAGCTGCAGACATAAATTGTTCCATAATTCAGAAAGCAAAAGGGATCCTCTATCACTGACAATATTGATTGGAATTTCATTCTTGGAAAATACATGGTTGATACATATATGATCTAAGTGCAAAGCACTTATTGTTTAATAGGATGAGGTGAAGATTTCCATTTTCCAGAATCTGTTCAAAACTACTAATATTGAGTCAAAGTTTTTGAAAGATAAAGATTTAGCTATAAAGCTCATTTATAATGAATTCCAAGTACAATATTGAATCGGAAGAGGATTTAGTTATCCAAAATTCTCATGGTGAATGCTCTTGTTCATTGAACATGGATGACATGAGGACACATATTCCTTAATGAATTTTTTCATTCCAGCCCAATGAAAATCCCTCTTGATGAGCTTGAGGGTCTTGTCTTGGCCAGGGTGGCCAGCCAATGATGAATCATGGCACCTTTGGATCATGTCTTATTGTATTGAGTGTTTTCTAGAGATGACCACTCTATCTTTCAATAATGATGATTTGTATTTTTCAATATTATAATCTGGGATTGATTCACATCTTCCTAATTTCTTGAGTATTTATTTGTAATCATTTTCTTGCAATATTTTTTTCTAAATTTGAGACACTAAATCTAAGAATATTTCAGCTTTAATTGTAAAAGATTTCATTTGCCAATTCCATCTTGCTTCAGAGCTTGATGAAACTTTTGAGTATTCTTGACAATGGAGTCCACCCCCCTCCCAGGGTACACAATTACCTGATGTAACAGGGAATCTGGAAAGGTTGCCAGACATTCTGGGAACCAAATGATAGATAAGTTAAATTAAGAGAAAAATGAATCCCAATAGCTTTGAAGGTTAGTAATAACTTTACAAGACCTGAAATACTGCAGATAATAATTTTATGCACAAACTATGCCAACAATTTCCTTCTCATTAATATAATATTTGAGCTCATGCAGGAGAATCTTTTGTCAGTCTGTGACTCAACACCAGAGCACAAGCATGACAGGCAAAATACCAAAAAACAATGGTAGATTTTGATACCACCAAAAAGCAGAACTTAGAAAAAATATTATTATTAAAGTTATTAAAAGAAAGAGAAAAGTAACCTCTTTCCAAATATAAAACTCCCATAATCATAGTACAAAGAATAACAAATTTATTAAGGCTCAAAGCAAGTGCTGAGCATCAACCTTAATTTTTACCTCTCATCTAAAATCCAGAGAAATAGGCAAAGCCCCAACAAATAGATTCTCAAACTAAAGCTCTCATGCAGGGCTATCTAATGGTACTAGCCAATTTGAGCTAGCATAAAAACTTTGGAAGTTACAGCCAAAAATAAGCCAAATAAAGGTGAACAAAATATTCACCTCTCATCTAACTTCTACATTTTTAGTGTGAGACACCTAAAGTTTGGTCTTTTTGAAGATATAACAATCAAAGATATCCAATTGTGTTATTAATTTCCTCATAACTCATCTAGAAAAAATTATGAAGCAAAAAAACTGAATACAGCATTCAAGAAAAATCCATATCTGAATAATGGAAATTAAAAGTGGCATAAATTTTCCATATTTAGGTTGCCCATACCACCAAGGTACCAATGTGTAGAGCTCATTCAGGGCTACCCAACCACCAAGTTTGAGCTCATTATCCTGAAAACTGACACATTCATGGCAGTTTTTATTTTAAAATCCCACAGTTTGGCCAATACACCTTTACTGTGAGATACTTTCCCTTTTCCTTGAGAATGAGGTTTCTATTCTAAAAAAGAGCATTTTCATCCTTCAATACCTCAGAGTTTGGACAGTATGAGGTCCCCATACCAGTTCTGTGCAGCATTCTATGTGTCATACACATCAGAAGAAGGCTATGTGGTCCCCAAATGAAATCTTTCACCTTGTATTTATGAAAAATGCCCAGATGTGGTTTGAAACCCACATCTGAGCCTCATAAGGAGTATACAGGCTATGTGAAAGCCACAATGCAGTCCTTGGAAGAGAAAATTCTTCACTCTTTCTATGTGAACAGGTCCAGAGGCCCTTTCCACCCAATTTCATGATAAAAAGGGGCCTTTTCTCTGCCAAGAAGAGAATCCCATTCCTGCTCCTAAATTCCTACATATTACAACTGTCCTCAAAATTCATAATATTGAAAAATAATCATTTTATACTCCAATATTAGTATTGTACTTCTTATATAGCTAATTAGTTGATAATCAGTGCACCCAGGGCTTTCAGAAGCTCTCACCACAGCTATATCTCTATAGTAAAGACCAAATACTACTACAATCATGTTCTTTTGATTATCTTACACCATGTCACAGTCATAGTTGAAGTTGTATATACTATTTTATATGCTTTATCATAGGCTCACCTTACAGCTTTCAACTATCAAATGCAATGGGATACTTTCCTGAATCATTTATCTGACTCCATACAGCATCCAAGGCATAATCAGAAGCATCAGTCTCTACAATAGTGGGTAGAGAAGTATTTAAATGGAAAAGGATAGGAGCAGTGGTGAAAGATTCTTGGAGTAACTAAGACTTACTAAGAGCTTCCTTCTTGAAGTCAAAATATATATTATCTTTTAGAAGAGAATTAATAGAAGTTATAATTTTGGAGTAAATTTTAATGAAACAACAATAGAAATTGGAAAAACTAAGAAAAGACTTAAGTGTCTTGATGTTTTTGTGCTGAAGCCAATTGATTATTTTCTGAAAATTTGAAGAATCCATTCTGAGGCCATCACTTGAAATAACATAGTCAAGGTATTCTACACTTTATTCATGGAATACACACTTTGAGGCTTTACAAAAAAAAATATTCCCTCAGTCTTTGGAGGAAAAAGGCCACAGGTTCTTCTTTTTCCACCCCAAAACATGAGAAAACCATAATATCATCAGAATAAACTAAGAAAAATACATACAAAAAATCTAGATAGATATAATTTAAAAGATTTTGGAATGAAGCAGGATCATTGTTCAGGTCAAGTGCCATAACCAAATACTCATACCTACCATATTTGGCTCTAAAGGAAGTCCAATGTTTACCTCCCCCTTTAATTCTCAGGATATTATAAGCACTGTGAAAGTATATCTTGTAAAAGATAGTAGAACCTTTAAAATGGTAATAGTCTGATGCATTTAAGGAACAGGATACCTATTCTTCCTAGTAACAGGATTTAGCTTTTGGTAGTCAACATAACAGCAAAGGCCTCCATCTTTTTTCTTGACAAAAAAAGACAGGTGCTCCTGTTGAATAGGAGCTTTTCCTGATGAAATTTTTCTCTACATTCTCTGAAATTTAGTCCTGTAGTGTTTCTGCCTCATGATTTGATAAATCATAGATAACACCAATTGGAGGTAGAGACCCCTCTAATTTGATATAATGATCACATGCATGGTGTGGATGAATTTCCTCCTCTTTCACCTTTGAAAATAAATTCAAATAATTTTGGCAAGAAGTAGGAACTACCTTCAACACAGTTTTAATCTCTTCTGGCTCTACCTCCGCATTCCGCTTCTCCTCCAGGGATTCATAAAAGGATAAAAGTGGAAGTTCCATATCTTCTCTAAAGAAATTAGGTTAAGATATAGAAACATCTTTAACCTACTTTAATACTTCATTTCTTGATTTAAGTACTGACTGTGAGAAAATTATGGATAGAAGAAGGAAGAGAAGGTGTCTTAAGCTCACCAACAAGAGAAACACTGTTGAAAAAAGTGGCAGAGTCATTACTAAAAAAAGTCTTGAGACAATTAGAATCCTTATAGCTGGGCTCATAGGAAATCAATCAATTTCTCCCATAGATAACAGGATTGAAATTTTTGAGGAAATCATAGCCCAATATGAGGTCTTCTCCCTTGAGGGAATCTATGATAAACAAATCCCATTCAAAGCTTAGGAAAGAAGTCAAGCCAGCCACTCACTTGATACAATGGTTGATGAATAAGGAAGTGGATTGACTTGAATCCAAAAGGATAAGAGAAATCTTTTCAGGGAGCTCTGACATAGTCAATGAGTACTTGAGACCAAATTTACTTTCAATGCAAGAGTTTTTAGTGCCAGAATAAATTAGAATGATATAAATGAATATCAGAGAGGGTAGAAAGAAATAAACTTCAAAGATTTCTTGACAAAGGTTTTCAGGGTGCACAATTGTTCTCTTGAAGGAAATAAGTTAGAAAAACGTTTTAGGGAAGCCTCTTGATGACCCAGGCCAATTTTGAGGCCTCTTGAAGAAATTTTGAATAGGTTTATTTCCACCACAATAAGTGCATAAGCCTTATTTAATCTTCTCCTTCTATCCAGAATCAATTAACATGTTTTCCTTATTGATGAGAGATGCATGAGGCTTATCCTTTGCAAATTGAAGATTCTTCAATTCTTGTTCTTCTGGTGAGACTTATTGAAAGATCAGTTTTTAGGAGGTCTTAAAGAATTTGAACCAGTTACTTGATGCTTCTTTTCTTTATTACCAACCCTTTCCTTCTGGCACTTGTGGTACCTGGTATCTAGCTCCAGAGTAATATCCATTATCTCTTGAAGGCTATCAAAAGCCCCAGGGTGAGTTCTTGAAAGATATGAAAATTCCCAGGGTGGGAAGCCAACTTTTCCAATAATTTTGAAGACAAGCATCTTCTATAAACATGAATTTAAGCTCTTTCCCCCAATCCTCAATTATTGACATTAAGCTTCTGAAATCAGCTCTGTACAAGGATACATGACCACTTGCCTTCATTCTCAGATTCTCTAACTCTTGTTTAGCTTTCTTTAATTCCTTGGGATAACAAGAAAGGTTTTATCACTGTTTTTAAACAAGCCCCCAGCTATTAATAAGGTAGGAATGATCTTCATTGGAAATATTGGAGAGATAAGGCTTGATACACTTTCCAGCTCTTCCGGTGAGAAAAGAATTTTAATAAAGAACCTTCTTCCTGTCAGAGAAGAATTTCTCTTGATCATTATGTAAGGTTAATTTATGGGACTGGATACATTTTCTCAATCTATGAGCTTGATTAACATCAAAAGAATCAACCATGGATTGGGTCTTGAATGCAGGGGTTTTTGATGTGTCCCTTGGGGAAAATTCTTGAGTGAGCTATCCCATGAGTTGAGTCCTTTTTCTCTATCATTGTGAGAAGACTTTGTTTAAGCTTGAGAGACAATAGGTTTACTATAAAGGCTTCAATTTTGAGCCTAAGGAGCTTCAGGATCATCTACAAAGGCAGCTTCTACTTAGGTATCATCAAACCCTTCCTCTTCCACAGACTTTTCTCTCTCTTCATCTTCTTCTTTCCAAAATTTACATCTAGGTCCTTGATAAATTCCCGGTTAGCCACCCAACAAGCCAGAGAAGGATATTGATATTTTTGACTTCATATCTCTTCTTTTTGAGGGTTCTTCTCCTTCCATTGGTGGCCCTCTTTCCAGTTTTTCACTCTGTTGGGTAGCTGATGGGGTGTGGTCAAGAGGGACCCTAGTTGTAGGAGTAAGAACAGTTTTATTTCTTTGCAACCTTGTATTCTTGGCTGGGGGCTATGCTGAAAAGGCATTTTTTGAAGAATTTCAAAGAAGAAATTGATTATAATTGAAAATAAAGTTAAATACTTGACCAAATCAAAACAGAGTGAAATGAATCATTAACCTTGAGATGAACTCAATATAAAAGCCTCTTGAACAATGAAAATTATACAATCAAAGCTTTATTGAAAATGAATGTCTTGAAGCATGACAAATCAATTTCAATCAATAATTTAATGTATCAATTCAATCAATTTAGATCATTTTCAGATCAGCTTCTGAGGAGTTCAATCAATAAATCAAATGAATTTATATTGAGGAACTAAAATCAAAATCCAATAAATCAAATTAAATCAAAGAATTTTTTAAAATAAAACTCAATTTGCTTTAAGAATTTTAATTCCAAAATAAACCAATCAACCCAATATCTTGAGACAACCTTAATTTCAAACAAGAAAATATGAAGATTGGGAAATATTTAGGAATATAGTGGAATCATCAGCATGGATTAATAAATGAGAAAGGTATCCTTTCAGATAAATAAAATTAGTGAGATAAAAATTGTCAGCCTGTGACTCAAAACCAGAGCACAAGCATGACAGCCAATATACCATAAATCAATGGTATAGCCAAGATACCACCAAAACATGGAACTGAGCCAAATTAGCTCAAAAGGTATCAAAAGAAAGAGGAAACTCACCTCTTTCTGAAAATACAAGTCCCATCACCATAGGACAAGAAATAACAAAGTTATTCCTGCTCAAAGTCATTGCTGAGCATAAACCTTAATTTTCACCTCTCATCTAAAATCTAGAAGGAGAGGCTTAACCCCATCAAATGGGTATTCAAAATGAAGCTCTAAGCCAGGGCTATCCAATGGTACCAGCCAAACTGAGCTAGCACCAGTATTACTTGAGTTATGGTCAAATTCAGACCAAATAAGGGTGAACAAAACATTCACCTCTCATCTAACTTTTACAGTTTTAGTGTGAGATACTTAAAGTGGGGTCTTTTTGGAAAGAGCACAATCAGGGCTATCTGATGGTGTCATCCATTTCCCCATAACTCAACTACAACAGAAGTTATTGGCCAAACAAGCTTAATACAGCTTTTTGCCCAAACCACGCCAATGTACAAAATACTTGTACATGGGATAACTTTGTCATATTTAATGATAACCATGTCAAGTTGGGTACCATTGTGTAGAGCTTATATAGAGCTATTCAATGAACCAACTTTGAGCTTGATATCTCAAAAACTGACAGAGTTATGACCATTTTAAGGTCAAAATCCCACCAGCTGTCATATACAGCCTTACCATGGGATAACACCCCATAATCATGAATATGAGGTGTCAACAGACGAAGAAGCATGTTTTTACTTCAATACCTCATATGTCAGTCAATACTGGGGTCCCATACAGTTTCTGTACAGCATTCTACGCGTCATACACGTCAGAATCAGGCTGTGAGGTCCCCAGATGAAAATTTTCACCCTGTATTGGTGAAAACCGCCCAGATGTGGTTTCAAAACCACATCTGAGCCCAATACAGTGTATACAGGTTGTTTGCAAACCACAAGCCTGTCATGGGGAGTGAAAAATCTTCACTCCCTCTACGTGAAAAGGTTTAATCACCTTTTCACCTCAATTTCAGGATAAAAGGAGGGCTTTTCACAGCCAAAAACCTTTCCTCATCCTGCTCTTGAATACCCTACGTAGTAAACTGTCAAAAACAGTTTTACTCTTGGGTAATAATCAGGTATTATTATAATCTTAATAATTGTAGTCTTTATTATTGTAACCCAACAGGTAAAGCTGCACCCAGGGCTTTCAACAGCGCTCACCACCACTATATCCACTATAGTAAAGCCCTTTATTATTAAATTAGAACCATCTTCAACTCTTATAAAACCTTTTTAACTTTTATACACCGTGTCACAGTCATAGTTAAAAGTTGTAAATACACCTTATTACTCTTATCATAGACTCAGCCTGACATTTTGGGGGCCTGGCCGTGTTTTTTACTTATTTTGGACCTTACAAGTAAGTTTTTTCTCTTTTTTTATCATTTATTGACACCTGTTTTTTATTTTTAGGCGTCATTTTCTTTTGAAAAATATATTTCATATATATTCCTCTTTAAAAATTTAATAATACTCATATTTTTAAAGAGTATTTGTCTAGTGGCTAATAACCACAGGACCAGTATTTTTGGCGTGTTTTGCATATTAAAACACTTTTAAGCCATTTATACAGTCTCAATTCTTAATTGAATTAAGACAGCTCATACTGATAAACCAACAGTTGAGGCGTGTTTGGACACATTGTTAACTCAATTGCCCTGTAATACACCATTTTTTGACAGATTATACTTGCTAATAACAAGTATTCTGTAAGATATTGGTATACAAACAGTATACCAATAATCAATAAGCTGTATTTCTGACGTGGAATTGTTAATTCAATTACACTGTCACTATACAAGGGCATACTGTAGTAACATACAAGCCCAGAGGCCATTCTTAGACGTGCAAAACCAGCCTTGTAAGAAGTCTTAACTGACATAAGCCCTCTTTTTCCTGTTTTGATTCAGTGGAAGAAAATTTCATACCACTTGAGACCCAGTCACAGGCCAACATACCAGTGACACCCTCAGAACCAGAGGGCAGCAAGGGCAAAGGAAAAAGGCTTAGTGAAGGCCTCATCACAGCCAAAAAGTGGACACCAATAGCCACTCAGAGGAGTAGAAAACCACGAAACTCTGCTTCAATACAAGGTAAACCAACCTTAACCACTTGTACAGGGAAGATTACAATTATTAACCCAGTTGTAACCTCCAAAGGCAAACTGCCCAAATCAGCAGATAACAAATTTGTACAAGGCACAGTCAAAGGTAAATACCCTAAGAACATAAAGTTTTTGACTGCTTGCAAACACTGATATGTCCCCTGCATACCTCAGAGACCTTGGCTTCCAAAGGAACCAGCCAGAGGATAGAGCAGGAATGTCTAGAACCAGAAGACCTGAAAGAAGACACATTGGACACAGTGGTGGATGGCAAAACAATGAGGGAGATAATATCAACCTTGCCATTCACACTCCAATTCAACAGAAACCTCAAACCAGAGGACTGGAAGGATATGGATCAAGTTCTTCAAATCCACCAACTCCTCAAAGATTTGTTTCAATGGAGTATGGACAACAAGAGGTTCAACCTAGCAACTCACTGGGCAGAACTGGGATCAAGTTGCCAGAAGATCTGTCTCAAAGAGATAGACTTCAAAGACCTTATGGTAATCACCAAGGGTTGGAATCCTACCAGGCAGCACAGACTCCTGGAGGCAAGGGCACAGAGGATAAGGGAGAATCAAGCCACTATCCAAGCTATAGAAGAACAGTTAACCCAGACAGGGCCTACTCAGATTCCTTCAGGTTCACAAGGAGCATGCCAAATCAGCTCTCCAGTGGCTTCACACCATTCAGAAACCAGCAGATCAGTGGCCAAGAGTCACCATTCTTCACAATTCCAGGAAGTTTCCAGGAGAAGACAAGGCAACAAGGGCAAAAACAAAGCCTCCTTCAACCAGAGGAGGAAGGAGTCAGACCCCATGATCCAGAAGCTGTTAGATTTGGTCAAAGAAGTACACAAGAACCAGAAGTAGTTGTAAACCACTCTAGAATCAGTAGTCCTAGTAATAGAAACATTACCCCCACTCAGACTGAAAATAACATTATCACATCTGAGAGTAACATCAACAGTGACACACTGTGGTTACAAATGTCCCAATATGCTGAGCAATCTGCAAAGCAGGCTACAGAATTTGCAGCTGCCCAAGAAAGGATGAGAAAAACTCAAGCCTCATTGGAGCAGATAGTTAAAAACCTTCAGGAAGGATATGCTCAACTGAGCAAAGCCTCTGAAGAAACCAACAAGAGACTGAATCAAGTCTCTGAAGAACAACACCATAGTAGCAGGGACAGGGAGTGTCTGAACCAAGACATCAACAAATTGTTTGATGCCTACCATAGCTTAAAGACCCAACCACAAGGCCAAGCTATGGAGAATCCATATCAACCAGATGACATCAAACCAGATGCCATGTTGTTGAATAAGGCAAGATCTCCATCACAATACCAGGATGGAGATGGCATGTCTTATTCAGAGAAGGAAGCCTTGAAACAGCTTCCTGAGGCCTCAAACTGGCCCAAATTCTCTGGATCAGGAGAATATGATCATATGGAACTCATAGATTATATTGATGGACTCTTCATTGATGTACCAAGCATACCAGATTACTGGATTACTGCTAGACTGAATACTGCATTTAAAGGTCATGCAAGTATATGGTACACTGAAATGAAAGAAATCCATGGCAGAAGAAATTGGCCATGGTGGAAGAGTCAAATAATCCAAAAGTACAGTAATGGAACTTGGATATGGCAAAAGACCATGTCATTTGAGAATGACAAATACTCTGTGGACAAAGATCCATATGAGTGGTGTCTTAGACAGTCTAAAAGACTTAAAGCCATTGATCCTCAGATGAACATCCAAATGAGGAATCACAAACTCCTGACACAACTGCCAGGAGAACTAGAGCATGCAGTAAAGTGCAGATGCAACCAAAATTGCACTCTAGATGATATAGCCAATACCTTACAAGACATAAGGAAAAGGACTAATATAGGGAAATTCACCCCATATAGAAGCAGTAGTTTCAAAGAGAAACAACCTTTCAGGGTGGAGTTTAAAGACAAACCCAGAGAAAAAGTGGCAGAAGTGGCAAAGAAGAAGAATTCTTGTCACAATTGTGGTTCAACAGACCACTATGCTAACAACTGTCCAAAGGCAAAGAAAAAAGTCTATGCCATAGAGAAAGTCCCTGAGGAAGAACCTCCAACAGAGGATTCTGAATCAGACTCTATGGGTGATGCCATTAGAGAACCATCTGATGAGGATCAAGACCCAAGAGAGGAATTTCTAGTGGAATACCAAGAGGAAACCCCACTAGAAATCCAGGATATACAGTTGGAAGCAGGCATGCCACAAGACACTGCCAACAAAAACTTGTGTAAACATACACAAGATGCACAAACATTCCTGGTTACACCAACCAAAGGAATGGCATATATACATGGAACAGCCACAAAAATGACTGTATGTATTGACAATGCTCAGCACCCACTGATCATTGACAGTGGAGCACACTGCTCCATAGTGGCCAGAAATTATCTGGATAAACACTTCCCAAACTGGGAAAAAGAACTCTTGCCCACCAGGGCAAAGAACTTTAAGAGTGCATCTGGAAAGATGACCTCTATTGGGACAATTATCAAAGAGATAATTATACCCCACAGAAAAGGTAATATCAGACTCAACCCAGAGTTTGTAGTGCTTGAAGATGCCCACATCCAAGGGTTTTTACTGGGGACAGATTACCAGAGGATGTATGGCATAGATATTTACAATAGTAAAAATAGGCATATTACCATTGGTACTAACAAGGAAAAGAAATTTTCTCTTGATATATACCAGATATCTTCTCAGGACCCACTGGAAGAACTTCTGAAAGAATTCAGAGAGGGACAGTTTAGCACTACCCTCACCAGTAAACAAAAGTTAAGTTTACTGAAGATGCTGAAGAAGAATAGACCAGCATTTGCCATTGGTGAAGAACCATTAGGCAAGATCAAAGGCCATGATATAGAACTATATCTGGATGTGGAAAGGCCTTATCCACCCATGTTAAGGAGACCTCCTTACCCAGCAAGTCTGGAGACCAGGAAAGAGATTGAGAAACATATCAATGAACTCCTGGACATGGATGTCATTAGGAAGATTGGACATAATGAGATAGTGGAAATTACCACCCCTGTCCTAATCACCTGGCATGATGGCAAGTCTAGATTGTGTGGAGACTTCAGAGCCCTGAATAACTACACAAAAGCAGACAGGTACCCTATACCAAGGATACCTCATGCCTTGGATAAACTGGCTAAAGCCAAATACATAACCAAGATGGATTGTATGAAAGGCTTCCACCAAAATGGAGTTAAACCAAACTCCATGAAGTTGCTCAGAATAATATGCCATATGGGCATATATGAGTACACCAGGATGCCATTTGGCATCAAAAATGCACCAGCCCACTTCCAAAGGATGATGGACACCATATTTCAGGAAGAAATAATGGAAGGCTGGATGGTAGTATATATTGATGATATCATTATATACTCAGAGACATGGGAAAACCATGTACAATACATAGACAGAGTGCTAAGTAAATGTACACCCATCAATCTAAAAATTTCACTTAAAAAGTGTAATTTTGGCCAACAAGAGCTACTAGCTCTAGGACACAAAGTCTCAGGCCTTAGTCTGGCAATTGACCAGAACAAAGTAGCAGCAGTACTGCAAAAGCCAGTACCAAAGAGCATTAAAGAAATGCAATCTTTCCTTGGGTTTGCTAGCTACTATAGAAACCACATCAAAAACTTTGCCCACATAACTAGTAGCTTATACAAGTTATGCTCAAAGGATGTAGTTTTTGAAATAACCAAGGAAAGGAGGGATGCATATGAGAGGATCAAATATGAACTCACAAATGCACCTGTGCTCATCTTGCCTGACTTTGAACTACCATTCAAGTTATACATAGATGCAGCATGCAGCCAAGGCTTAGGAGCAGCCCTTCACCAAAGACAAATTGTAGATGGTGAACCAAGAGAAGGTGTAATATGTTACATCTCCAGGCAGCTGAAAGATTCAGAAGCCAGGTATGGGGCCACCCAGACAGAATGTCTATGTCTAGTCTGGGCTCTAGAAAAACTCCATTACTATTTGGAGGGTGCAGTCTTTGAAGTCTACACAGACTGCACAGCCTTGAAGTCTTTACTAAACATGAAGACTACTAATAGACATATGCTGAGATGGCAAATAGCCATCCAGGAGTATAGAGGGAACATGACCATCATATACAAGGAAGGCAAAAGCCATACCAATGCAGATGGCCTTAGCAGATGGCCACTGGACAATGTCAAAAGCAATCCAGCTTATGACCCTGAAGTTGCTGCAAAAATTCCTATCCATTTTATGGAGATCAATAGGAAAAAGAACTTCAGATTCTCTGAATGGGCACCAGAGAGTGGTACCCTTGACAGTGGAAACACTGATTCAGAAGGGACAGAAACTCCCATACTGGGAATAAGTTCCTCAGAACTGCACAATGAATTTTTCAATGCAGTCCTGAAATCTTATGCTAAGCACAAACAGTGTAGCATATTACTCCAACTCCTTCAACAAAAATACAGGAGCCCAGAACTGGAAACCCAGCTGGAGGAACCCTGGTTGAGGGCCTATAAGGACAATAAATTCTTCCTTATAGATGGCCTGATTTATCACAGAGAAAAGCACACCAGTGCACTCACAGTGATAGACAGAGACCACATCTCTCTAATCCTGCAGGAATGCCATGACTGCCCCTATATGGGACACATGAGTGAAGACAGGACCAAAGAGAGGGTAGCAAGCACAGCTTGGTGGCCCAAGTGGGAACAAGAGTTGAGTGAATACATCAACACTTGTGAAAGATGCCAAAAGGCAAATAGAAAACATGGGAAGAAATATGGGTTACTTCAACATATAGAAGAACCCAAGCACCCATGGGAAACCATTAACATGGACTGGGTCACAGGACTTGTCCCAGGAGGCAAAGAAAACTACAATGCCTGCTTAATCATAGTTGATAGGTTCAGCAAAAGCATGAGATGTCTACCATGCCATAAAGAGGACACAGCCATGGACACTGCTCTGTTATTTTGGAATAACATCATATCCACCTGTGGAGTCCCCAAGATCATAATTAGTGACAGGGACCCAAAATTCACATCTGAATTTTGGACCAACTTATATGACATGCTTGGCACCAAACTTGCTTTTTCCACAGCTTACCATCCCCAAACAGATGGCCTGGCTGAGAGAATGATCCAAACAATGGAGGACATTCTCAGGAGGTTCTGTGCCTATGGCATGGAATACAAGGACCATGAAGGATACACCCATGATTGGGTTACCCTCTTACCAGCAGTCCAGCTGGCTTATAACACAAGCCAGCACTCTACCACAGGAAAATCACCTGCACTGGTAGAGAAAGGGTGGAATCCCCTGTTACCTGTGGATCACTTGAAGAAAAATCTTCTGACCATCCACCCCACAGCCAAAGACTTCCATGATATGTGGAAGAAAGCCTGTGATACTGCAGCCAAATGCATAGCTGAGGCCAAAGAGTATAACAAGCAGAGGTGGGACAAATCACATATGGAACCTGACTTCAAGGAAGGGGACCAGGTGTTAGTGTCTACACTGAACTTCAACAATCTCAAAGGACCTAAGAAAATGAGAGACTCATTTGTAGGGCCCTTCACTATCATTAAGTTAATAGGGAAAAATGCAGTAGAGGTCAAGCTCACTGAGGAGTTTTCTAGGAAACACCCAGTCTTTCCAGTGAGCCTGGTCAAGCCATACTTCCAAACAGAGGAGGAAAAATTCCCCTCCAGGAAGAAGAACATCACTCCACCAGAAATAGTGGAAGTAGAAGACTCTCCTGGACCTGTGAGTAAAATCATCAGGGCCAGAAAAATCAGACTTAATGGAAAGGATCAAAGACAATACCTAGTCAGATTCAAAAACCAGACAGCTGATAAAGACAAATGGTTGGCAGAGGATGCCATACCAGATGGGAACCTTCATTTAAGGAGATTCAGAGCCTCTAGGAGGACTGAACAGTCTCATCAATGATGAGCCTTTTTTAAAGGGAGGGTATGTCAGCCTGTGACTCAAAACCAGAGCACAAGCATGACAGCCAATATACCATAAATCAATGGTATAGCCAAGATACCACCAAAACATGGAACTGAGCCAAATTAGCTCAAAAGGTATCAAAAGAAAGAAGAAACTCACCTCTTTCTGAAAATACAAGTCCCATCACCATAGGACAAGAAATAACAAAGTTATTCCTGCTCAAAGTCATTGCTGAGCATAAACCTTAATTTTCACCTCTCATCTAAAATCTAGAAGGAGAGGCTTAACCCCATCAAATGGGTATTCAAAATGAAGCTCTAAGCCAGGGCTATCCAATGGTACCAGCCAAACTGAGCTAGCACCAGTATTACTTGAGTTATGGTCAAATTCAGACCAAATAAGGGTGAACAAAACATTCACCTCTCATCTAACTTTTACAGTTTTAGTGTGAGATACTTAAAGTGGTGTCTTTTTGGAAAGAGCACAATCAGGGCTATCTGATGGTGTCATCCATTTCCCCATAACTCAACTACAACAGAAGTTATTGGCCAAACAAGCTTAATACAGCTTTTTGCCCAAACCACGCCAATGTACAAAATACTTGTACATGGGATAACTTTGTCATATTTAATGATAACCATGTCAAGTTGGGTACCATTGTGTAGAGCTCATATAGAGCTATTCAATGAACCAACTTTGAGCTTGATATCTCAAAAACTGACAGAGTTATGACCATTTTAAGGTCAAAATCCCACCAGCTGTCATATACAGCCTTACCATGGGATAACACCCCATAATCATGAATATGAGGTGTCAACAGACGAAGAAGCATGTTTTTACTTCAATACCTCATATGTCAGTCAATACTGGGGTCCCATACAGTTTCTGTACAGCATTCTACGCGTCATACACGTCAGAATCAGGCTGTGAGGTCCCCAGATGAAAATTTTCACCCTGTATTGGTGAAAACCGCCCAGATGTGGTTTCAAAACCACATCTGAGCCCAATACAGTGTATACAGGTTGTTTGCAAACCACAAGCCTGTCATGGGGAGTGAAAAATCTTCACTCCCTCTACGTGAAAAGGTTTAATCACCTTTTCACCTCAATTTCAGGATAAAAGGAGGGCTTTTCACAGCCAAAAACCTTTCCTCATCCTGCTCTTGAATACCCTACGTAGTAAACTGTCAAAAACAGTTTTACTCTTGGGTAATAATCAGGTATTATTATAATCTTAATAATTGTAGTCTTTATTATTGTAACCCAACAGGTAAAGCTGCACCCAGGGCTTTCAACAGCGCTCACCACCACTATATCCACTATAGTAAAGCCCTTTATTATTAAATTAGAACCATCTTCAACTCTTATAAAACCTTTTTAACTTTTATACACCGTGTCACAGTCATAGTTAAAAGTTGTAAATACACCTTATTACTCTTATCATAGACTCAGCCTGACAAAAATTGATGAGAATCATAAATCATAAAAAGGTTATGATTGATAATTGAGTGAACAATTAATGAGAAGACAATCAAAAAAGAAAGGATAAATTATGAGTTAATTAACACAATGTCACAGGGGCTCTTCTAAGTGAAGAGGGCCAGGAACTCAGTAAACTGAGACTCACTTGCAGAGGGCTCAGAAGGGGTAAGGAGAGAGACACTTCATAGCTTAAATAAAATAAGAAATCAGCAAAAAATAATAATAACTAATAAATTAAGGAGCCAACCACAGAAAAGTCCAAGTCCACCATTTCAACCTGTCCAAAGTTAATGGAAGGGTTAATGAGGATATGGCCACCACAACTCCACTTAAGGGGTGAGAAACATAAGAAGACTGAGTTAATATTAATATTTAAGATATTCCACTGAGAAAAGTAAAATACTTATTAAGAATAAATATTATATAAGCATTAACTGTGGAAAAGTACCCAGAGGGAAGAGTAGGGACTGTTATATGTGAGAATCCACCATACCAGGTCCAAATAGTCAGAATTTTTGAAAGATGAATTTATTTTAATTGTTAAGGCCCAGTATTAATGCACAGGGTTTGTACAGGAGGTGTGGTAAAATTTAGTTATCATAAATTTTCATATTGGAGAATCCAAAATGGTATTTGGTGAATCCAATGTGTACAAGGATTTACAGACTGTATTGGTGAATCCAAGCTGTATGGTGTTTCAAAACAAGGTTTCTTGAACTGTATTCCCATACACAGCAAATATTTTTTGATTTGGTGAATTTGAGTGGGGTTAAGGTTGAATGGCTGTGACAATATGCAAGAAAGAAATACCTGTGTCTTGAACAAACTATTTTTGTTTGTGACATTTTTCATGAGCTGATATTTTTAAATTATAATTGGGAACATCCATTTTGATCACAGTGCTTGAAAAATGAAGTATATTTAGCAAAAAGGAATTCAAAAAATAAGATAAATTTTAATAGTTTATCATGTGTTAAAAGCAGTTTTAGAAATATTGCTTTGTGAAATAGTGGAGCCACCTGGAGAAAAAGAATTTGGATAATTTCCAAAGTGTATGCTCCTTATTGGAAAGAGTTTAGTTTCTCATAAAGAATAAAGTTCCCAATTTTTTCATGACAACCTGAATAATTCCTTCCTGTTTCCTTTTCTGTAATTATAATAATTATTTTTTGCAAAAATAAAAAATGCATCCAGAAATAAATTTTGAATGGTACAAACTATATCATTCCAATATTTTTCCTGTTTTCAAAAAATTGCATGAATTATTTTTTGTATTTTAATATTTTATAATCCCATTTTAATTTTGGAATCATATCAGAATTTTTCAATTTGTCTTTGTAATCAAATTCTTCCCATTCATTTTTCTTAAAAAATCTTTTTTTCAAAAATTGTTAAGGCAAGTCATTAAATATAAAAATCCAAATCTACCTATAAATAAAATCATTTCAAATATTTTTCTTATTTGGAAGTTAAATCTAAAGATTTATAATCTTTTCTTGCAAAATTTCATTGTAAAAATTTCCATAATACCTGATCAGAATTTTTAGTATAGCTTTACCTTCCAGGAGGCTTTGGCCTGATAACATGTGTATATCCTTTTATAATAATACATACATAATTTCAAGTTTTTAGGAAATTTAAGATCTAATCAATCATAATCATTTTGAAAAAGCAAATAAAAACACATTATTGTAATAATTAAGTCAAGAAGAGGTTTATCTTTTCATAAAAGCCAAATTTAACACAAAATTGTTTCAACTGTTCTTAAATTTGAAAATATAATTTATTTAATAATTGAATAAACACTCAAAGATTCTTCATCAATTTCTTAAAACAAGTTTTCAATTGGATTTTTTTTTGGATAAATGAGTTCTTTTCTAAATTCCTTTGAAAATATTTTTATAAGAAAATTTGATAATCAAGTTAAATATTTTTCTCAAAAATTAGTATAAATTCAAATTTGTTTACAGGGAAAGCTATAAAAAGGAATTTCGAATTCAAAATGAAATCAGGAATAAAAAAAGGAAGACAATCTTTCTGAATTTAAAAAACAAAACAACAATTTCATTTTAAAATAATATAAAGATTAAAAACTCAAAATACAAAGGTATTCAATTGATGCATTACTAAAATACTAATTATTCAAAATAATAATTCATAATAAATGAATATTTTATGATTATTTGTAGATAGATAAAGGAGATATACTTCTATTACATTTCATAAGTGGCTTTTTCAGAAATACCTTAATTTTGCAATGAATAAAGTGGGTATATCTTGAAAGGTTGGAAATAATTTTTTTGAATGCATTCCTTGTAATTGTCTTTTATACAAGGATATTGATACAGAAATACTTTAATATCTTAATTACTAATGCCAAATCGGATTCCAAGATAGATACATTATTGCACTTGATTAAGAAGAGTGGAAAATCAAAAAAAATTGAAATTAAATGTTTTTAATGATAGGGAATGGAAGCATAATAATTGGTATATTTCTTAAATATATTTAATTTTATCTTAAAGAAAGAGAAACTTTAGATATAACCATTTTCTAATCTCTTTCTGACAGGGCTCTGACCTTAACCTGGCAGAAAGCTGGGGCACAGTTGAACTTGGATTTCAATTAAGCTGAATTTATGATATTTTTTATTCAATTTTGTATAAAAGCATTATTTTATGGAAATACTTATTTTTCTATGGTAATTATTTTCTTTTATGACGATCTTTTGAAGCTCAAAAACACCTGAAAATTATATATTATCCAGGAAAATTTACTCCAAATAGCTTTGACATAGACATAAGTATGCAAAATACCTTTTGAAGAAGCTTTTTAAGCTTTTTTTGCTCATGCAAAAATGCTTGAAACCAAAATTCCTTTTTCTAGGGAATTTATTTGTTTTCTCAAAAAAACACAAAAAAAAATCCATCCCTCATTTTTATAAATTTATGTCCGCTTTGAGTTTTATTAATCTTTTTGAACAAGTTGACTTCAATTTTTATACATATTTTTATCTTAAGTGAATGATCCATTCTAATTAATAAATGAATTTTAATCCCAAATATCAGAAAAAATTATGTAAAATGAAGAAAATGGGAAATATTGAATATATTTTCTCTATTTGAAAATCTTGAAAGTGACCTCCTTTATCCATCTGACCCAGTTGATACCAAATGAATTGCCATTTTGGCTCAAATCAAACAAAAAAATTGAGTTAATCTCTTGTTGTTTTTCACTCATGGCCATTTCTGCCCAATTCTCAATTGTGATTATTGAAGCCAAAAGTATCAACACACAGGCTGGAATTTCCCAATTTTAATCATAAGAGGCACAAAAGAAATCCTAAAAGTTTGTTTTTTCATTTTTTTAAAAAAAAGGAAGCACCAGAACCTTGAAAATGTCTTTAGATAAACTTATGAGAATATCTGTAAGTGCTTTGAAAACAACTTTCATCAAGTATTGAGAGTTTTTGTTAGTAATCCATAATAAGTTTTCATTTTCAAGACATGTACAGATGAAATCCAAAGAATTTGCCTGAAATTTTGTAATAATTTAAGCAGGCTTATTTTAAAAAAAATTACAACAAAATCATCTTTTTTTTTAAAGTTTTAGACTCCACAGATGAAAGGAAATAAAAAAAAATATCAGCAGGGATTGGAAAGCTTAAGAATTCTGAAAGATAAAGAATTTCATTTCATTATTCTGTATGAAATTTTAATTTTGTTTGTCTAGCTGTATGAAATTGTGGCATGGACTATAACAAAATTTGTTTTACATTAAGAAAAGGTTATAATTTGGGTTCAAGCAGGTTTTAAAAAGGTTTTATGTATGTTTTAACAAGGTTCAACCTATGGCACCTGCCAGACGTTGCTACCTTTTTTTCATAGTGATTCTTTCAGAATTCAACATGTATTAAATAAAACTTTGTATAAATTAAGTTGTAATCAATTATCTTTCCATACTTCAAAAAAAATTGTTCTTTAATAATCCAAGTTAAATTAAATACCACTTTCATAATTAAAGAAAAATCATCTTTTTAGGATTTAATTTGAAGGCACTAATACTCTCATTATTTAAGTAATAATTAATAATACTTGACTTTCATAATTTAATGTTTATTCAATTATACTTCCATAATCTGAAATAAATATTATAATAATTTGAATTAAGCTTGAAGACACTCTCATAATTATTTTATTCCTTAAAACAACTCTTTATCATCTTGCAGTTTTTGAGATTAAAATGTGAATTATTCTGAAAGTTTTTGAAATACCACAAGGCCTGTGTAATTATATATCATCCTGAAATCATTGATAAGTTAACAAAGATACTCCTTTTCTTTTTATTGAAACAAAAAGGCTTTAAACTTCTTATTTGACTTAGTAAAACACATCCATACCTGCAGAACTAATATATCTGTGTAACAAAATACCAATTAATGAAATTTGACTCACTGTTTATCCATTTCTTGTCAATTTTACATTAGAATAATAATTCTTAAATAAACAATTTTTCTTTAACCTCAAAAATTATTTAGTCTTCTAATTAGTTACTAAGTGACACAGGCTTAATAATTACTATTATTACACAAGGGATTGAAGTCTCATCATTTAAATCACAATCTGATTTTAGTGGATTCTCAGGAATTATTGGGATTCAAAAGGCCTATCAATCTGATATATTCCAAAATATTTCCAGTTTTTTAAAAACTTTGGATAAACTTCAACAGGAATTATCATCAGGAATTTATGGCTCAATTGATGAGAAGTATTAGAAATCTCAAAAAATCTTTCAATTATTCAAAAGTAAAACTCCTAATAATTTGAAAACAAATGATGCTTTTTGACATAATTTTTTTCTTTGAAAGAGACTAATTCAATTTTAATCTTGATACTATCCACTCCAAATTCAATTTTAAAATAGAAAATGATTTCATGGTTCTAGTATATTTTTATTCCTGATGGATAATGTGCTAAAGGGAATCCCCCTTCGATTGGTAATATTTTCTTAATTATTAAATGAACCTTAAATATAAATCATCTTGTAGAAGAATAGCTTTTATCCTCATTTTATATTCCAAAAACCTTTTAATTAGTCCATATAAAAGAGTTTTATATTTGTTCAGTTACTGAGGGTTATTTCATAAGTATAATGAATTGAGTACTCTTAGAGAGATTCAAAATTTCTCACTACGTGTCATTAATTATTCACATTTTTGATATTAAATTAAATTGTTTCTGATGTTCAATCAATGTATTTTTTACTATGAAATCATCCTATGGCTTATGTGAGCTAAGCCTATTTTATCATATATTTTCCAATTCATTTCAGATAAGAGTTTAAATACATAAAAAATAATTAGTTTGGTCTAAAAGGAACCAGGCTAATGTTACTTCATATCAAATAGGTCATGTTCATGCAAGGATTTAGGAAGTGATATAATACTCTATATCATTTAGGGTAACTTTCTAAAGACTTTAAAATGCTCAAAACCATATAAAAAGATTTTGAATCTATGGAGCTACAGCTAAATTTCTTATGTTTTTCATATTTTATCTAATTTTTATTATTTAAATCCACTGAGAATATGTCAAAACACATTGTAAAACGATTTTCAGCTTTTATTTGGAGTATTATTGAATTTTTTGATTAATTCTTGAAGTTCTTTCTCTAAATTTCATGTAATTTTTCAAACATTCAGTATAATTACTCTTTAAGAAGATCATCATTGAAAAAAATTATATTATCAAATACTTGTTGTAATTTTTTCTATTAGAAAATCATTTCTTTCTTTTATAATACTAGTATGAATATAGAAATTCAAATCAATAAAAAAATAAGTCAAATATCCTAATGGCTTTAAGAATACTTCATCATATCTTTCAGAAAAAAGACCTTTACTCTTGGTTAATAGTAATATAATCAATAGTCCCATAGGGAAATTGTATATATATTTCTGGATTTTTTGTGTCATTTTGTGTGTTTTTCAGTTTGAGAAATTTCTTATAGCTATAAAATAATCATAATAAGGCAAAAGGAAAAATTCTTTTTGAAAGTTAAATTCTAATGAAAATTCTCATTATAATAATTACACATGTTCCCAAAGTTAAGATATTTCCTATAAAGCTATTTATTTTTTCCATTTGATTCCATTTTGTATGTTTTCAATGTTTGGCATGTTTCTTAACATTTTAATCAATATAATAATTCCAAATGAATATCTTATGAATCAGAAATCCATATGAATATGGCTTCATACAGTATAAAGGAGAAAATAAAGCCTATAGATCTATTTTTGGTCATTTTCTGCCATTTTGTGTGTTTTCCATTCCTTTAAATTTTTTAACCTTGATATTATCAGTATCGAAAGAAAAAAAATTTAGAGGCTTAAATATGATGAGAAATTCTCATGTTAATTATAAAACTTGGTCTTGAAGCCAAAACACGGCCACTAGAGCTATTTGTGTTTGTAAATGCTATACTTGTAGCATAGCCTTGAATTCATCAACACAAGGAAGAAGAAATTATTTTAAAATTTTAAAATCTAATTCAATACCTTCAAGGTGATTCTTAAACATGGTCTTCGAGCTGAAAGAAACCACATTACTATGTTTTTTCCATCTATAGCTATGAAATGATTAACACTAAAAATGTTTTTGAAACTGTTATATATAAGCATAAGACCTCATTTTTATGATTACATATGTTCCTGAATCCGAAGCGCAGGCTGTAGAGCTAATTTCTGCCATTCTTTGTGTTTTTCAAGATCTTACACGTGTTCTGCCCCTAATATCATTGAAACAAAGCATTAAAAGTTCTTTTCCATTCATAAAATATAACTAGACGCATTCATGTTGATGATGAAACATGAGTTTCAAGGCAAAAATAGCTTGTAGAGCTCTTCTAGGGAGTTTATCCCCAATTAATGTGTTTTAAAAAAGATTTATGTGTGTTGAAGGCAGTAAATCATCAAGATAAGATAGCAAAAGTGTCTTCAGAGGCTTGAAATATGATAATAAATCCCCATGTTGGTGATTTTACATTGTTTTGAAGCCAAAACATAGCCTTTAGAACAATTTTTGCACAATTTCCTGTGATCTCGCGTGTTTTTTAGTGTTTTAGATGTGTTATAACCATGAAATTATCAAAATAAGCCAGAAGAAATAGTGTTTTTAGGCTGGAACAAAATAATAAACTCTAATTCTCATGATTACATCTGGCTCTCAATGCAAAACAAAACCTGTAGATGTGATTTTTAGCCATTCTGTAGCATTTCGTGTATTTCTCAATGCTTTACATGCTCTATATCCATGGAGTAATGAATTTAGGGTAGCAGGAATGTTTTTAAGAACTTGAGAAAATTATTGACATCCTGGTGATTTTTACACATGGTGTTTCAGTTAAACAACATAGCTTGTAGGGCTATGTTTTGGCCGTTTTGCACCATTTTGTATATTTTTTCATGTTTTACATGTGTTCTTCCATGATAACATTAAAATAAGTTATTGGAAATATCCTTGAAATTTTGAAAAAGAGAGACACCCTCATTTTGAGGATTTAACATTTTCTTGAAGCCCAAACCCAGCCTGTAGAGCAACTTTTTGGGCCATCTTACAGCCTTTTTGTGTGTGTTTTTGTGTTTAATTTGCATCATGGCCATGAAATCATAGATCAGAAATAGGTTTTTACAAGGCTGAAATGTAAATTTTCCATGAAACAAGTCATTTATCTTGTGCAAAGCAATTTATTTTTTCTTGAAAGCATTTTTTTTCAAAAAATTCTTTATTTGCAAAAAAACTCTCGGAAAAAGTTGATTTTTTATCAAAAAAAACTTGCAAAAATATAATCTTCTATCTGCTATACTTTGCAAAACGACCGATATACTCCACAGGAAAGCCATCAATTCTTGCAGTCGGCCAGGCTCGATTGATCGCGCCCAATGGACGCCGGAGTCGGACCAAAGTGTATAAAGTCTCTGAATGAAATTGCCACCTGACCAGCTTCTCGACGATTGCAGGACCGAGCTAGAGCGGATAGCTAAGCGCTTCTCCGCTTTCTGATACTTACCCCGCATCGTTGAGACGTCAAAGCGACCTCCTCGTTGAGGTGTTTGAGATGAATGGCTCGTGTATAATTCATTTTAGACTAACGGATCAAGTACAGCAGTACGACGGTGGGTCACCGGGCCACTGCCTGAGCTGGAGTAACAGAAGGAGCGAATACTCGATGTCCGTCTTCCAAGCTGCACTGTCTACGTAAGCTTGTCTTTGGATTCAACGCCAGACTAAGGCACACCTCTGAGATGACACCTGTCTTATGAAAGATCCAAAGCTGTATGCGACCGATGGGGAAAGGGTACAGCTATTGAGGACACCTCGATAGGTCGTATTTGATGTCAGAACTTAGGATTAGTTGTCTTTCTCCCCCTTGAGATGTCGGAAAGACAAGGAGCCGCATCATTCATTCAGACCATGAAACGCTTTCTCAGGCTCTTCGAGGCATAAAGATTTGGCGTGTCTATCGTCTTGGATGAAGGTGTAGCAGCTAAAAAAGACCACTCAAACATTTTCGATCTTTGCTCCCCTTGAAACTCTTGACTCGTAGCCACCTTGCACACTTTGGACGATTAAAGAAAGAATCTTCGGGAATCTCCCTTACATCATCAAACGACGAGTCATAGGCACATCGCACGACAAGCTTTCCATTTCTTCCCCGTCATTGGCCTTGCAAATCTGTGAGGAGTACAACTACTATAAACGTCCATCGTTTCTGGGATCATAATTCCTCAAGAGCTCTCAGCAGTGTCTTTCTTGCTTTCCAACATTTAATACAGCTTATCACAAATGGTTTTTCAAACGATCACCTGCTTTTTCTACTTGCTTTTGTCGCTGGCGATCTCACGCAGTTTGCTAGCACTGTCTTCACAGACTTCTCAGGTTTGCTCATTCGCGTATCTCCCTATGCATATTTCTGGTGAACGTCCAAGTTAGTCCTTCCCTCTTACGACCCCTGATGGTCAAGCCAATGCCCCATTTAATCAAAGAGTGACACTGCTATTCTCATAGGATCTCAAATGTCTTGCCGGGAAGCTCAACATCCCCAGATCCATTTCACTTGTGAGCCGGATTCATGCCAAGGAAGCACCCGTACGTCGTCTATTTTTTATTTTTACTTTCTTAGTTTTCTTACCCAAGTTCTTGAGCAACTTTGACTACTTTTCATGGGCGAAAGGGCTAGAAGGATTGACCTTTTTAAAAAATCATTTTAGAATGCCAATGCTGCGTTTCTCATTTGACTAATGTCTACCTTAGTTCTGTTGAGTGCATCAACTACAACGTTGATTCTAATGGAAATACGAGTGCGCCTTATTATCTTATTAAACTTATATTGTACATGGCACCTTGCTGTCTAAAGCTCAAGCTGATTTACCTCACTCTTCTTCCATCAGATTGCGTCTCACTGTCCAAGGAATCTTTTACTTGTTCTGGGAAATGTTATGGGTCAGCTTGTAAGTCCAAGCATCTACACAATTTGATTGAAAGTCATCGCTAGTCTTGATCTTAACTCCTCTTTTGTTTAAGCCTGTGGCCAATGTAGCGTTGAGCCTGATGCGCCTTCACAAGAACCGAGAGTCAAATTTCCCAAGCAAAACCCCCAACCCCAACCCATCACTGATCAAGGCGTCACAACGTGGTTGGCCTGGGACTAAATACATGGCATCTGCAGTTCAAAGGCGAAATTGAAACAAGTTTTTGTTGAAGAGATCGCCAAATTCTTGTCGAAAACCCCAGAAACTGTGACCTACGAACTTCCACTTTATCATTGTCGATCGTTCAACCCATCAGAAATTTAGGCCATGAAAGCTTCTGAGCCGGACTCGAGCTGTTTAAAACTCGTTCAAAATACGTTATCCTTCATTCACGCAACCCCCAAACCTTCCCACTCAGACATTTTCAGGGCTTTCAATCAGCCACCCCGAGCAGCCAGCAGTATCAGTCATCACATAAAACTGATTTTCAGGACTTTTTGACAAAAAAAGTTGAACTTTTACCCCACGTGACTGGCTGCTTTCATTAAAGTATTAAAAGCACTATTTCACATGAATTTTTACAAGCATAATGCTCCATCAATTCATGGGAGAAAAACCACAGTTTTGTACAACACCTTTAATCAGAACGTAGTCTTTTCCAGTTTGCCACCATGTCTTTATTTGTTATCCTCACCTTACCAGGCTTGTAAAATTGCATGGTAAGTGTCGAGTGACTTAGCTTCATAAGAACATACCCTTCACAATTTCGTTAGGCAGCCCTACATCCATGGTTTTTTTACTTAACTGTAGCTACATTCTTCGACATTGTTGTCAGGCATATCAATAACTATTTACTTGGAAATTCAATGCATTATGTATCTAATGATTTTTGTTAACTTGCACTTGGTTTGCCGGTCAAAAAGCAAAGCAAGTAAGCAGCCTGAGGTTATAAAACCACATTGCAAACCTTTTTACAAAACGCGCTGCATGTGATATACTCACCCAACCATTCAAATAATGCCCTCAAACCAATCTTTCTGATTCCTTTCTTCTATCATGGAATACAAAAGTTTAAGTTATGCATGAATTTTATTATCGTTCCAGAAACTCCGTTACAAAAGATAGATGCAGGCGCCAAAACTTGACATCCATACCCCCAAGAGCTTCCATTTGCACATGCCTCAGAGCTTGGTAACGCTTACAACCGCGGAAAAGCAAGCCCAGTGTTTTTTTCACAAATTCATTTCGAATGCCTTCTTAGTCGTCACGTTCATGTTGAGTTTCTGGGCTAGTATGTCCATTGTTTACTCAAGTGGTTCGAGAATGAAGTCATCTCTTTGTGCCTTTAATATATAAGAGTTGCTTTGGTTGTTAAGGGCAATCGATACCAAGGATTCAAGTTGAACCTTGACCAAGATTTTTGGTTCTTAACCCCAGGCCACTGAATTACTAAATTACAATGACACTTAATCAGTTCTTGCAGGAGGCTTGCGTATGTGACTCCTTTGTAAACAATATCAGACCAAGGATTCAAATTTTCCCTAATCCATCAAAAACTCAGATTAACCAAAAAACGACTACTTACGATGTCAACGTCGCATCAAATCGTTTAAAAGTTCACCAGAGTTGTTGAGGGTTCATTTTGAAAGCATCGTATGCAGCTCGATTAAATAGACTTAATTCGGATTCATTTTCTAAAACAGAAAAGAGAAGATTATTACATAATTTAAATATCAATTAATATCAACCTTTTAAACCAAAAAAGTATTGAAGCCTTACCTAATCCATATTCTGATAAAGACTTTGAATGATCATCCAAAATCCAATCATCATGATCTAAATTAATGATTAAATTTGTAGACTTCAAAAAAAAAATCAATTAAATCGTTTAAAAAAAAACGTAACAATTTAAAAATTTAAAATCGGTAACCCTTTGAAAAAAAAATATATTAAAAGTTTTTCAAAAAATAAAATAAATCTCAACTTTAGAGCCATGAGCCTTAGTATATAATTTAAATGTATCTAATTATAATTAAATTTTAAATCAATAAAATTAATTAATTAATTAAATTTATTTATGTTAATCATCATTTTTAATTGTTATCATAATTAAAAATTACCAAATTTAATATTTTCAAAAGTTTTCCAACCAGGTTGAGAACGAATTTCTAAAAAGAAATCCATTCAGGTATTAGTTTCTCATTTTTATTTTCTTTTTTTTTATAAAGTTAAAAAAAGTTTGGTTTATATTCTTACCTTGATAACAAATATTTAAAAGTTTTTCAACATTTAAATCTTTTAAATTTAAATTATGTAAAATTAAATTTTTAAAATTTTTAAATTCAAATGATTTAATTAATCTAATAGTAATTGTAGAATTTTTTAAAGATTTAATTTTATTAGTTAATTGATTAGATTGATTATTTTCTTCGATCATCTTATTAAATTTTATTTTATTTCGTCATAGTGTAGCCTGTCGTAGCAGGAGCCTCCTAGGAGGATAGTTATCTCAATTACTCTTATACAGATCTATCTGAATGTCACCTAAGTAATATGATTGTGAACCTCGTAGCAGGTAAGCCAGGTCCCCGTGGATTTTTCCACGTCCAAAGACCTACCCGATCCCTAACCCTGCTTAATCCCGGGCATTAAGCCCCAACTTTTTCTGTCCTGCCCAACTCCCCGGGATTTACCGGGATCAACCTTGACCATTGACCACCAATTGAAAATCCTCTTTTTATCAACCCCTTCCCCCAACATTTGTGTTTTTATTTCCTCTCAATAAATTCAATCTCCTTTTTTCTTTCATCTCAATTGCTTGGATTTCCTACTCTTTTCTTTCCTCTCAATTGCTTTGATCTCCTTTTGTCTTTCCTCTCAATCACTTTGATTTGCTATTTTTTTCTTTCCTCTCCATTGATTTGATTTTATCATTACTCCTATTTGTTTGATGCAGTGTCTTTCACCATTTCAAAGCTTTGCTTTTTATAAAACTCCTCCCCCAACCACCTTTTTTTTTGGTTTCACCTCAATTGTGTTGATCTCTTACTTTAACATTGCTCTCCATTTTCAATGTCTTCAGCACCTTTGTCCCTTTGCTCAACACCTACCCCTAGTGATACTGAACTGACAACCTTGCCATCAACTGCAGACCCAACCCATCCCCAGAAAATATCATGGTTTGGGTTTATTTTTCTGATATAGATGAACAATACATACAATGTCAATTCATTGACCAATTAGGAAAGACTTTCAACAAGCGTCTGAAGAAAGACTGAACTGGAAGCACAAAAGGAATGAGCCAGCACTTACACCTCTTGCATTGCATAGCCAATCCCAAATCAATCTCCCCCCTTGCAAAACATAACACAATGGATCAGTATGTCAACAATCTTAATCCCAAAAAGGTGAGTCCCCCTTTTAACCACTATGTTATTCACTTTCAAATGCTAGCTATTGGCTATGCAACAGGTGTTATCACCTTCATCTTTAAAGATGGCATTAGTGTACTTTATCTGTGATGCTAATTTACCCTTGTCCATTACCAATTCACCTGCTTTCCAAGCCCTTTTAGAGCTCTGTAATCCTGCAGTTACCAACATTTTAGTCTGTCAAGCCAGCTTAACCCCTCACTTAACAAACATCTATTTTTACCATCAAGAATCCATTTGCAATTACCTCTTAAGCAACAAGCTTGATGTTTTTTTTACAACAGATGCCTGGACTAGTCCAAACATTACTTCATACATGGCTATCACTGCCCACTACATTGATACTGACTTCAAGCTCACCTCCATTATTATAGGCCTTTCCAAAATAGAAGGTATGTGTCCTTCCAATGACCTTTGATTCAAAAGCTCATTTGCTTCCCTTTTCTGCATCACAGGTGATCACTCAGGAGCATCCCTTGCAATCATACATCGCTATGATCTTGAACAGAAGATCATCTGTATTACAACAGATAACACCTCAGTTAATAATAAAATGGCCCAAGAGATTGAAGAAACCTGCCCTAGATTCTTTGCCAAGGATAATATGGTTGGGTGCATGGCCCATACCATCCACCTGGCTGAACACAATGGCCTTAAAGCCCTTGGAATCAAACACCCCAATACAAATAATCAGGTGGACAACAACAATGAAAATCCGATTTCAATTTCCAGCCTTGTTGACCCACCAGATGGCCTCAATTTACAGTACAACTCAATAATTGGTAAGATCATTCTCCTGGCATCATACCTATGCCACAGCCCCCAAAGGCACAAGAAGTTTATCACAACTGTGAATCTTGTCTACAATTCTAAAAAACCAACCAATGCAATCAAACTAGATTCTCAAGTCTCAACCAGATGGAACTCCACTTACAAGATGCTAAATTTCCCATTGGTTTTGAATGATGCCTACAATCACTTTTGCACCCCTGACTCATTGGCTTCATTTCAACTATCAACCCTTGAATGGCAGAAGGCCAAAGTGATGGTTCACTTCTTGCAGCCCCTCTATGAAGAAACCCTACTTATATGTGGGTCTTCTTACACAAAAATAAATCAATTGTTACCACTATATACATTGCTAATTGAAGATATCGGGCAGGTAAGTCATTTTCTATTCTCTATATCAGACCAATTTCCAACTAATAGTGATCTATTAGGCATCCGAGCAATATGATGTCTCTCCCATTAAACCAGCCTTCCATGCAATGATACAAAAAATATCAAGATATATTACACTCCTCCTTAGAAAGAGGCCAGTGATATGTGCATCCATACTTGATCCAAGACTGAAGCTCACTTTTTTCTCAAATCACAATTTGACAATTTGTGAATTCGGGACATCATCAACCCACCTGGCCAAAATGTTTGAAGATGAATCCAGGAAGTTTGTCACCATTCCCAAATAGGAACAACATGAGATTGTTGTTGAGAGGTCAACCTGTTTATTGGACAAGATACACCCATCTGCAAGCCTTGAAGGCAGTAGTTTGGAATTGGAACTGAAAAGGTATCTTGCCAAACCTCCAGAACCAAAAGATACCAATATCCTCTTATTCTGGAAGTCCCAAGGTAAAGTATTCCCCACCTTGGTTCTGATGGCTTGCAATTATCTAGCCATACCTGCCACCAGTGCACCATCAGAGCATGTTTTCTCAGGTGGTAGAAGGAGTTTGTCTTATCAGCGTGCTGCACTCACCCCTTTTCACATCAAGCAGTTGGCATGTGTAAAGGATTGGGCATGCACATTTGGCTTACTTTAGAATGAAATTTAGGGTTTTCCTTTGTTTTCTTTGCTCTTATGTACAATTGTCTCATGTTGTGGTATTCCATACCAGTTCTTCCAAGGTTCAAATCCACAATGTCAAATCTAAAACTTTAATCAATAATAATATATATATATATATATATATATATATAAGAAGAAAATAAAGATGAAAAGTGAAAGATAAAAGTAAAAAATTGCAAGAAAAAAGAATAGAATTATATTCAAATAACATAAATAAGTATCCCACTGGAATCTAAAACACATTTCACCTATAGTCACATATTGCCTCAACCTCATAACATCAATAATTCTCTAGATATCATGGATTAAAGAAGAGAAATGATACTATACACTCTATACTAGGTACAAGAATATGCTTAAAAATAATGCAGCTTGTTTAAATATTCAATATGAATAAACATGTGTTATATTACATTAGTTATACCATTGCTCTTACAACATCAAGTGTTACATCTCTTGACATAAAAAAAACACTTACATATAAGTTAACATAGTGTTACATTACTCAATCCCCACTTGAAATCCCATAACCAAACATTACAGGTATTATTTAAAAATTGAATGTTAAATAGAAAAATACTCAACTAAATACAGATCAATGCTGTGAAGAAGAAAAATAAGGTTAGTAGATATAAGAATACAGTTTTTAAAAATTGTGCAATCAACCAAACATATGGTGCAATATCTGTATCAAATGACACCATTTCAAATTTAACCACTAGAAAAAATGTCTCAAGGCTGTGCATAATAAGAATAAAGTTTAGTTAAAATATCAGTATAATTCAAAAAATATGGTGCAATCAACCAAATATATGGTGCAATAATTTAAACACCAGAAAAAATGTCTCAAGGCTGTGCACTGATAATAATAAGGTTCAGAATGGTGCAATAAACAAAGCATATGGTGCAATATCTTGATCAAATGACACCATTTTTAATTTACCCACCAGAAAAAATGTCTCAAGGTGGAATTTTTTCCAAGTCCTTTGTTTTTGGAAGGCTCTATGGAGGACCCAAAAGGTATAAATAAAGGGCCTCTCCCTGTTTTTCTCCCCATGCTTCTGATTCAGACAATAATCTTGAGGATCAATCCATCCCTTCTCTAATAGGATAATCTAGTATTATATTTAAAAAGATCAGTAGCTAGGCTCAGTATCTTGTAGTATTATTTATGATTAATTAATGAAAGATATTTATAATATCAATGAAAGAGTTTAATATTATTTGATAGTCTTACCATTATAGTAGTAGTGTTGAAGTAGTGTTTGAAGATATTATCATTAGTGATCTTATCTAATTTCTCAATAACCCTTATTTATAGAAGGGATATCATTTTACAATTATAACTTGAATAAAAACCTTTTTAGGTATATTGGATTATATTTATATTGATCCTGATAGTACTATATTACTATTATATCATCTATATCTTACCTTTATATTAAATAAAACCACCCTTAAAGAACTATATTACAAGTAAATTATTATATCTATATTGATAGTATTATTAAATCACCTTTAAAAGTATTAATTAGCTATCAAGATTCTTATTCATATTAATAGTGATCTTAAAAAATATTCCTCAAATATCTCAGGTATTTAAAGTAGGAATCTTAGAAGAATTAATCAAAAATAATTATAATCAATAACAAGAAGTTAAGCAAACCTCAATTATTAAACCAAAATTGAATATTACAATTATTATGATAGTGATCTTTTATTGACAGACTGATAGAGACTGCTGAAGAAAATTCTCTAATTGAAAAGCCACAAAACTAAATAATTGATTTGTGATCTCATCAAAAAGGGTATCTTTTTCAGTATATTTAGTGGGGAAGCTAATACATCTTAGCACCCATGGTTATTGGCTAATTTTAAAATTCAAAACATACTCACCAATAATTTCCCCCTCAAGGTACTGCCTGTTATTTATCCCACAACAAAAGGAGTTCCCACAACGTAATCCATGCTCTGATTTACGAACATTAACTTCGGATCCCTTTGCAGATCCCAAGGTCATCCCATGCCCAATCCCTATCAGGCTTAAAAAACCCACAAGAAGTGGTTCCCAAGCCCTGATCCCACTTGGGTTTCCCCCAGGAAATCCCTAAAATGTCAGGATCAGGGACTTGGCTTAGTAGCAGGTGCAAACCATCTAAGGAAAAGCACTGTCACAGTAAAAAAGCAATATGCAATCTGACTAATGCATGTGAGCCAGGCAACAGTACAAAATTGCCATTGCAAAAATGAAGTGGAGACAATTGAGTCAATACTCCTCACACTCCTTTCTTGGTGATTATTTTCAATTAATTTGTTTAGAATAAGTGCACAGAATCTCAAGAGATATGAATTTCTCTCAACTTAATTCCACCTGGTTAAGTCACATCATTTCAAAGATCTATTTTACTTGAACCATGTATCTTAATTGTTTGATGGCGCATAAGTCTTTTGGTCTTAAAAAGAAGTTAAATTAAGATTACTAACTAATGGAGGAAATTTATGATACTAGGAGTTACAACAAGCCATGTGAAAGAAAATTAAAATTTCATAGTCAATCTTTGCAACATGTCAAGTACAAATTTGGAATCTACCTTGAGATTGGCTCTCAAAGGTAACACAAGTCTATCACTTTTTAAGAATACACCCTTTACAAAAATCAAAAAATCTGGATTGGCCAGATATTCTTGAGATATGACCTCAAGTATCTAAAGCTATCCTATCCTGATTTTCATATTTGAAGACTGCAATAATATTAACCCCTGCCATTCAAAGTATCAAAGGGAAAGGCAAGAAATGAAATTGACCTTCCAATCAGCTATAATTTCTGCATCAAGGAAAAAAAGACTAATCATTTCTAATTTTGATATATAATTTTTCTGTTTGAAAAATACTCATGATTAATTCTCTTTTTTAATGATTCAAGATTGAATAATGATTAATTTTATATTAATCAGTTGATTGATGTGGATTAAAAGTTCTGGAATTGTATTTTGATTTAGTTAATAAAATAAAATTGACTCAGTAATATTAAATTGGCCAATTGATTTAATTTATTTTCTGATATAAAGGAGTTATAATTTAAAGTAGCATTTTGGATAATAATTGAAGTTGAGAATTTGTTAGCCTTAGAGGTATTTTTATATACCCAAAAGACTACAAATAACAAATCATGTTATAATTATAAATAAATTTATTTATATTATAAAAACAAATAGTCAAATATAGATATAAAATTTATTCATGAAATTAAAATTTTAATTATAATTCAAAATTAAAATTAAATTCGAAATTGTTAAAATACATTTTTACTTGAAAAAATTAAGTAAAAATAAATTTTCAACAAAAATATGAAAAATTAAAATATTTTTGGAAAAAAAATTTGAACAAAATTTATTATGAATTTTTTTTCAATAAATAAACTTATGAAAATTATTTCATAATTGGATTCCTCATAAAAAATAAGGTGAGGTCACCTTTGGGTGAAATTTCTGTAACTCAACTCTAAATAAGCTTAAATTAAGTTCTTAGTATTTTCTGTATAAAAATTGAAAATACTCAAAACCTTAATTTGATTCACACAAAATGTGGTGTAAACCATATATTTTTGTGTTAGAATTGAGGTTTGTTATGTATTTTAGAAGTTATAAGAAATTGAAGTATTTTCAATTGAAATGTCAAAATGTGGGCATGTATCATATAAGTGAACTTTGATTTAAATATGAGGTATCAATTATTGCAGTTGTGTACTGTAAAAACTCAATTTAATTACATATGTAAATTACAAGTATAATAATGATGAGGAATTAATGAAAAAATAAATTGGAAAGATTTATTCTGGGGGGAAAAGGAATCTTGGCTCCAAGGGTGCCAGACTCCCCCAAATTCCTGGCTGACAGGCATGGGTTGTCAAAATTCACACAAATGTTCATCACTTTTGGCCTGGAATTGAGTCACAGGGTCTGTGACTAAATTGATGATGAGGGTTTGATACAAACAAGGTCAGTTTTAACTGTTGCCAAGAGGGTAAAACTACCCATAAGATAAAAAATCTCAGTAAAAACAGTTTTAACTGGCTTTGACATCTCTTACACATATGATGACATGTTTTGAATTCTTGAAACCAGTTATTACTATAGCAATGGCTGATTTAAGGGTCTAAAATGGCTAAACCAGCCCTTTTTTTGTCCAAAACAGGGCTCAATGATGCCATAATTGGATTTTCTGGTGTCAGAGTGTTTTTCACGACTTAAAAGATTAAATTTTACTTTTGGAGTAAGAAAATTGGTGGCTATAAAAGAATGTCTTCTTTTCAAAAATATATTGATATCATTGTGACAACAAGCAGCCTGGGTGGGGGGGGGATCTGAAGAAATCAAAAATAGTTGCACCTTAATTGAATCATAAATTAGATATACAAAGTTTTCTGTTGGACAATTTGAATGAAATTTTTTACAGAAATCTTAGGGAAAGCTTAATATTTTCTCCATAGAATCCATCTAGAACCATATATTATCTAATATCACGAATATTTTTGACTCTGATTATTTATTTTATAGTAATGTTAATAAATTTTGGAGCTTAGCACATCTTATTTTATAAAGAAAATGATTAAATTGGATTATTGGTGCATTTATGGACATTAATGTTTGCTCATATTTCTTCTCATTTAGCTTCTTGAAGAGGTCCCTTCACCTTTTCAAGATCTCCTTTTTAATAAAAGCTCATTAGATTTGAGTAATTATGAGTTTATTAATTGATTCACTAGCCATGAAAAAACTTTTTATTCCCAACAGCAGTGGTAGCAGGGTCAACCCAACTCCAACATTTCTTCTGGTTTGCTTCATACTTGGCTCTAACTTTCTATTATTATTTGTCCCTATTTTAAGCTGGATCTTCAATATTGGGAGATTTTTTACATAAAACTAAATTAAATTATATAGATTTTCATATTACTTAATAATATCTTATTCCACAAATTTTTTAAAAGATAAATTTCAAATGTAAAATAAAAATGAAACTTAGAATACTGTTATAAACTTTTGAATATAGCTTCAAATCAATGGCACCTTGCTCCCTATCTCCTGCAACATGTTTCCTCTTAATTCTTTTCATTGTGAAAATAAATCCATCATATTTCCATATTTCAATATCTAAAAAAATAGATCATGATATATTACTCTAAAGAATTTCTAATTTTAAGCTCCTCTCAGTTGTGAAGATGAACGAAAACAAGAAGTTTTATTCTTCCTTTGTACTAAGAACTTGTTTTATCTTTATTTCTATGAATTTAATCCAAATTAAGATATGTTTCCTTTTCCTTTAACTATTTGCTAATTTATTTTGAATACCTTGTGAAATGAAAATTAATAAAAAAAAATCCAAAAGGGATTGGGCTGATTGTAAATTTTTATTACCCTTATTTTAAAAGGTAGTTACTTTTTGAAAAGTAAGTTTCATTATGAATATAGGTTTGTAAAGATTTAAGGTTCTATCACTTCTAAATGTACTTCACTTGATATAAATAGCCCAAGACCTCTCTTATTTGGTGGACAAAACATACAGCAATACCATATGGCCCATGATAGACACAATATTGAAAAAATAAATGACTTTTTGAAAATATCGCATCCAATTTCATTTACTTTCTAGTAAGTAAATTATTCAAAAACAACCTCATAATATTCTACTTCTGTGTGCAAATTGAAACCAGCTCACTCTCTTTCTGAATTTTCTATTCATTTTGAAGAGAACAACCATTAAGATTAAAGTGACTCGTACTAATGAAAGAATGATTGATATTCACCATTCTTTTATCAAAATTTGAGATTTTTATATTAATTTTATGTTTTCATATTTTACTTGTATGTATAAAAACATCTTATGCCAAATGAATATATTTACTAAGCACAAGATACTATACCAAAGCTGTAAATAGCTCTCAAAGTTTGGAATAGATTTGATTTTTGAATAAAAATACATAACCATTTGAATTAAAATCTCTTTATATTATATGAATATTCAATAATTTTAGACATTTATTCCCTTTTTCTCATTAAAATCCTTACAATTGGTGTAAGTGCCTATGTATTGTTAATTACCACTTTTTAATCAGCATAAAGTGATTATCACTGAAATATTTGATGGTTGATAACTCTCAATTGAGTTTTCTGATTGATAATTATTCAAATTCAATATATTTTTGTCAGCATGAATTAAAATAAATATTGATATTTAGGAGCTGTTGGGAAAGATTCAAATGGAAAATATCAAAAAAATTACATTTACCATTATATAAATTATATCAATCTTCTCAATTTGTTACATTATTGATCAAGAGATTCATCATAATTATTGAAATCAGAGCTTGTCAATGTGGTGAAAGAATAATATTTCAAATTTCATAAGTTCCTTCTAAATTAATATAAATTTAATCTATAATTGATTCTTCATTCCTGTTGATGGACAACTTCCTGGATGGTACTTCTATTGATATACAAAACTTCAACTAATTGTGAGGCTAATGAATTTCAAGCAATCTATTTCCTTTCCAAATTCAAAATACCTCTGACATTATCCATTTTCCTTATTCTTCCAAACCATAAACTACTATACTTCCAAGAAGGCACTTCTCATATTTTTCAAAGGATGAATACCCTTCAATTATGGGTTATAAACAAGAAATTCTTACCACATTTTCTCATTGGAGTCTGTAAGAATTGGACCCTTTTTATGAGAAATCTATTATAAATAAATATGATTGAACTTCATAAGTGAGTTCTAGAGAATATACCACTTAAGTGTGTGATAAGCTTAAAAGGAAATTATAATGAAACATTGGAATTATATAGATCTTAGTAAGTTTTTGATTGTGTGAGCCTTTGAGATATGACTACATATCCAAAAAGGTCACAACAAAATTTCTGTAATAATCATACTTATAATAATCATCTCAAAAATTAGTAAAATACCATAAATAAGTACAAAATCTGAATTAACTCAGAATCTAATGAATAAAAATGTGATATAAATCACACCATTAGATTCCTCATGGTAAAATACACATATGTCACTTTTATGGCATATCTGAAAAGTCAATAATTACTGAAGTATAAGTAATAATACCTTAAAAAAGGTACAAAACTTTATTTAACTCAGAAGTCAATGAAACAACATGTGAAATAAGTTGTAACATTTGATTTTACATAGAAATTTACATATAAAACAATTCTAAAGCTATTCTCTAAAGTCAATAATTAAGGAATTAAGCTGAATATATGCACTTTTTTGGTCAATGCATATATTCATAGGGTTTAGCTAATATCTCTTGAAATATACAAGATAGAGAGATAAACCAAAAATGAAGTCAGCACGTAACTAATGTAGAAACAAAGATATGAAGTTTATTTCACAAGTTATAAACAAGGTTAAAACTTGTAATGGATTATTGAATAAAATCAATGGAGCTGTTGACCACTTTGTTGTGAAAATGGTACAAGCTTAAAACAAGGGAGACATTCAGATTCTACTAGCTCATACGTAAATAATGACTTAGTTTGTATTATAATATTCAAGGTATAACCCCTTAAAATCATGGTTTGAAGTCCAAAATATTATATTTCAACAGAAAAAATGAGTTACAAGAAAAATCATAAAAAATAGAGTTTTAATGATGTAATGAAATGCTCTTGGAATTTTAATAAGGAAATTCGAAGATATCATAACCCACTCTCATAATAGCTGTAGTGTGTATAACTTCAAAGGTATTAATGATCAAAGTTTAAGCTTAAAATTGATCATTTATGATCACTCACTGTAATCTTATTTTAGGTTTTACAGTCATATAAGTGATAAAACTGGTGAATAATATTAGCTCATGATTAATACTAGTAAAATCCACAAATTTTAGGATTCTGCCAAGCCTATGATGTCATCAAACTTTGAGTTATAGTGATAACTCTAAATAATGGAATAATAATGAGATAAGATGGTTTGATCATGATGTAATCATCACTAAACATTACAATACTGATCATTCTTAGTAGATACCATCAGTACACATCTACTAGAAGCCTACTGGACTCTAGAAGGGAGGTATTTACTATAAATAGAGCTCTTTTTACTCTATTTTCCCCTCAGACACATCAAACTGTTAAAACCATTAAATTAAAAGGTAAAATCTTTATTCTTTATATATAAACTCCACTATATTATTGAAGACTAAAGGTAATCTTTATTATAATCATCATCTTTGACGTTATTACTCCAATTGTTCCACTGTTTTGTTATATTTCTCTTAAGAACTTCAAATCCACGTAAAATCAAAAAAATTTGTAATTTCTCTTATTTTTTATTGTGAATACAATTTAAAACAAATTTTATTTATATTATTTGGCGTTAAATTATTCAAAATTATTATACTAAGTGTTAAAAGTAGGTTATTCTCTCTTATTATAATAATTTTCTCCTTATTATTACTTTAACAATTCTTTAATTAATATAAATAATATTTATATTAATTTATAGCTTTAATATTAGTAATATTATTGTTATTAATTGTTTTTTATTAATAAGAAACGATTTTCTATGCCTTTATTATTTGTTAGTAGCAATAATAAAGTGCTTTAAAATATATTAATTATTATATATTAATATATTTATCTATTATATTATTTTATTTATTCAATAATATAATTATTTTGAAGCCTTAATTATAATAATTCTTTATTATTATAATTATTTTTATCTTATTTATTTCATTTATAAGGACATTCAGAGTACAATAAGTAAAATATTGGTAATTTTTACTTATTGTTTCATAGTCAAACCTTACAGATTAATTGTCCCAATGAATAAGTAAGATCAAAAATTCTAAAAGAATATGAATATATTTTTTGGTTTTTCTTTCATGGAATAACCCTTGAATGACTTTCAAGTCAACTTCTTTTGGGAAAGTATGAATTTCACCCATGTTGGTACAGGAAATTGACATTTCAAATTTTGATTTTTCTCTTCCTGTTCTGCACAATTTCTGAGGAAAACATTTTCATAAAAAGGAAAAGTTGATTCTAGAAGGGTGGTTCAATACTCTTGAGAATTTCAAAAAGCTGAAGTATCTTTTTGAAGATTTTAAAAAGAAAATTTCCTTTGAAAGGAATGTTTCAATTTATGCTTTCCATAGCTAAATAACTGAAATATTGTGAAAATGCCTCATATTAATACCTAAGGACCATCTTTTTAATACTTTTGCTTATAAGGAAGGATAATGAGATCCATATAAATTTCTTTGTGAAATCATTTTATGTTACTAATTTTAAAAACCTTCATTCCTTATTTAGTACCAGCATAAGCCCTATCTTCAAAACTGAGGATATATTTTATGGAAAGGAAAAATTGAAGTGGCTCAGCCATTGAATTTTTATCATTAAATATTTTCAAAAAGATTTCCAATATTTCATTATTAATCAAATAAATATCATTAAGAATTGAAAAAATATTGAATTATTAAATAATCAATTTTATGAGTCAATTTGAATCTAGTAATATTTGAGAATTGAATAATTATATAGTAAATAGATGACTAGGTGGAATATAATTCCCTTCATTTCAAATATAGTCAATTCATTCAGAATTTCTTGCTTTGAAAAACAATTTATATATACTGTTTTGAGGTTATTTGAGATTCATTTTAAAATTTGGATAAAATGTATGTGAAAATTTGTTCAAATTCTTCTCAAACTGGCTTCCAACCCACTCTCACTTTCTGGGTTGGACAACGTTTGAGGTCAAGTTGGAGAAGGATTATATGTGGGAAGAATAATTAATTCTTGATCATTAAAAACCTGTTTATTCTGAAATAACTGGAAGTATCTAACAAGATTTTATTTAAAATTAGTTACTAAGAAAAATTAGTTTAATAATATTAAAGGAAATTATTTACAAGCTTCTCAATCAATGTTACAATAAGAATTCATTTTTCTCACCAATTTTATTAAAGGAATTTTCAAAATTTGGAGAAATGACTCCTGAAAGTTAAATCCACTTGTATATTAATATTATCTTTCCATAAACACTTATTATACTGTAACTAATAGATTCTTACACATTTCCTAATTTCTTAAATATAATCATTTCTTGAAAAACTAAACCTTTATTTAATCATTTGAATATACTTATGGCTGTATGATAAACTTTCAGTCGCATGTCCTTTGTGAGAATTTGTTTATTTATTCTGAACTAAAAAATCATAAAATAAAATCATTCTGAAAATATAATGTCATTCATTTGATTGAAGTATATATAATAAATCTATTATTTAATGTATATTCATTATTGGGAAAATATTCTTTTCAAAAAACATTCCAAATTGGTACTTTATCCTTTTCCATATTTTGATTCATGTATATTTAGAATTTTGAAGTTTCTGTATATGTTTTATTTATTTTTTAAAACTATTAATTGATGTATTCATTAAGTCTTATATCTCAAAGATATTTAATTGAACAAATTCTTATGAAAACATCCACTGATATCTTGGCTTATTCCCATTAATCTATTGTATCAACTTCCTTCAGAAAAGAACATAAATGGAAAACTTGATTGAATTATGTGTGTTTTTGTGAGACCTGGCTGTTTTTTCATTGAAAAGAAAGTTCAAAAATTCTTTTTTCAAAAGTGTTGGATTCTAGTTAAAATTTCTGAGATAAAATTTAAAAAACAAATGATGATGCCTTTATCAATTTATTGGTCATTTGGGTAAAACAATTTGTCTAAATGTTTTCTTTATTGTTTTTTATGCTCATTTTTTGATATTATGGGTCACTTCAATTTTTCATTTCATATAAATGATGTTTTTCAGACCATTGGTATTTTTCTGTTTTTTTATTTCTTTTTTTTAATTGTTGAAAGTTCTTTTTTTTTAAAAAAACATTCAAAAATATAAAAATAATAATTGATAAGAATTTTTATTGTAAAGAATATTTTTTGAAAATTTCCTATTTTTGATTTTTTTTGCTTGAATTTTTGAATAATTTTTATTTATTTTTTTTTTTAATTTTTTTTAATTTTTTTAGAATTTTGGGTGCGGATGCACTTATTCCAGTGTAATAATAATTCTTTTCTTGAAATAGTGCTATCCTGAGAAAATACTTACTAATACACTGAAATTGGTGTAAAAACACAAATTTTGGTGTAACCACACCCACAAAACTAAAAAAATATATTATAAATTAAAGAAATTAAAACAATCTAAAAAAGAAGTCAAAAAAAAGAATAAAAATTCAAGAACTTTAAAAAACTTTAAAAATAAATGAATAAAAACTTTGTCATTTTTTCTTTCAATAAGAATCATTCCAAATGATTGTTTTGAATTTTTGATTTTTTTTGGAAACCAGAGAAAATCTAAAAAAAAGGAAAAAAAATAAAAAATAAAATTCAAATTGCAACAGTTGGATTAATGAGCTAAAAAAGAGGATTAAAAGCCAAAATATGAGTTGAAAAAGTCAAAGTCTTCATTTTTTTTCGGATTTATGTATGTATAAGTTCTGGATGATTAAGTCTTCATAGTAATTATTTATTTTGAGCACAACTAAATGGTGAGAAAAGAAAATGTAAAATCTTAAAATCCCCATAGGGCTTTATTTTTGAATTATTAAAACTACAGACCCTACAAATTCACAGGAATTAAACCTTTTTATAATGAAAATAAAAGAGTCTTTTTACAATTGAAATTGTTAATGATGTTGAAATAAGATTTTAAATCCACAAGATCTTTCTTGAGAGCTAAAAAACAATCTCCCTTTATCAATATATTGAATAATAAATATGATAGTACAAATGTTTGACACACAAATACTATTTTGTATTTAAAGAAGATAATAGCTCAACTTGAAACTCCCAAAGAATGTTTTCAATTATATGAGGTGGAAATTATTTTTTGAAAATTCTCAAATTAAAATATTGCCATTAATAGCCGATTTTTATTGAAATGAAAAAATTATCATCAGTTTCGAGATGGTATTAAGACGCTATAGAAGAAAACAAGCAACTATTTTCAAATTACAGTGAGTTATTTCAAACTTTTGAAGAAATATATTTGAGGGAAGTGAGGAATAATTGAAATTTTCTATATGTTTCCAAAATGCATTCACTCCTCTGGATAGCTATTTTTAAACTCATATAAACTAAATGAGGATAAGGAAAAAACATACTATGTGAAGGATTCCTCAGGTGGAAATTGTTCAATTTTTTAATTTTTTTTCCAAATATTACAGGTCTGACCACAAAAGTACAGAAAGGTAGAATTTGGAAGGGGATTTCTCAATGAAAAATTGTTCAATTATCTGCAATAGAAAAATGCAATGGTATCTCTCCAATACTACCTCACACATTTTCATGGAAGAGGTTTCTCGCTGTTGAAAATACTTTTTATTCACAAGTCTATTGTATTTTGGAAGAGAATATATATCATATATGGATAAAAAATAAAGATCATGAAAAATAAATGATCTTCTATTTTGATTAAGTAGGACTCTTGATTACCAAATATGTGGCTGAAAGTATCTGAAAGAATATTTAAAGTTTATCACCAAGGTTGAGACACAGGTTGGAGGCAGGTTACACCTGGGATGAACCTGCTACCCATGCCGGCAGGGAAAATTCTTTCTTCATGGTGAATATGATGAATTTTCTAAACCAAATATGGCTTTTGATTTAACCATGCAAAATTATCCTCTGTAATATCATGTCAGGTTTCTAAATGTGGTTCATTAGTTAACAAATATTAATTCCCTTCAAGAATATGATGATTTATCTTGAATAATATTTAAAGAGATGGATAAAAAAGATGAGTTCTAATCAATCAGGAATAGAATTTATTACCAAATTTTTGAAGGAATTTTCTTTCTGGGAACCAAAATATTATCCTTTTCCTCCAGGAATTTGGGTTCATTTGGTATATAGTGGCTAAAGTGTCCATATTTTCTCACCATAAGCTTTGCAATATTGGAAGAAAATTATTTTTCAAATACAAATGAAGAAGATAAAGAAATGAGATAATACATGCATTGTGGCCTGATTCCAACCACATCAAGTTCCTCTTTGATTGCAGTGGTAATATATGCTGCTAAGGGAATTTTCACAAGCTTTGTAATATGGTAAATTTATACTTTCCTGATATTATACACATTACCACAAGGGATTAACCACTTACCCAAGTCTGTGATTAATTCAAAAATTCAAAAGGTAACAGGTTATTTTTTAATACATAGTATTATTTGAGCCTTTGTGATATGACCACATATCCCAAAAGGTCACAAGAAAACTTTACTATAATTATTCTTTTAAAATAAGTTAAAATGCCATAAATAGGCACAAATTCCTAATTAGCTTTTAAATTAATGAGTAAACAGTTGAAATAAATTACACCATTAGATTCCTCATGATAAAATACACATATGTAATCTTTATGGGATATCTGTAGTTTCAATAATTAATGAATAATAAGTAAAAATGCCATAAAAAGACATCAACTCTTATTTATCTCAGGAACCAATGAAATGACATGTAAGATAAATTGCACCATTGGATTCCCTGTGAAAAGCTATACATATAAAAACTTTATGTCATATTTCTAAAGTCAATATTTAAAGAAATAACCTGAATATATGCACTTTTATGGTCAGTACATATATTCATGGTTTTTAGCTCATATCTCTTAAAATACACATGACAGAAACTTAAACCAAAAATAAAGTTACCAATTAATTACTGTGGGGATACAGATATAAACTTTACTTCAAAAGCTATAAGCAAGGTTAGAGCTTGTAAGGGTTTATTGAATAAAATTGCTATTGCTGTTGACCACTTGTGAAAGTAGTACAAGCTGAGAATAGAGTAGATATTCAGGTTCTACTAGTTTATAAATGAAGAATTATCCATTTTTTGGCATTATATTCAAGGTAAAACTCCTTTAAATCATGTTTTGAAGTTTAAAATAGTGAATTTTGACAGAAAAGATGAGCTACAAGAAAAATCATCAAAAACAGAGTTTTGATGATGTAATTAAATTCACTTAGAAACTTAATTATGACATGTTAATATAGTAGAATCCACTCTCTATTTGGCTTTAGTGCTTATAGCTTAAAAGGTATTCATGATAAAAGTTCAAGCTTAAAATGGATCATTTATGATCACTCACTGTAATCTTATTTTAAGTTTAACAGTTATATAGGTGATAAAACTGATGAGTACTATTAAGTTATTATTAATACTAGGAAAATTCACAAAGCTTAGGCTTCTTCCAAGCCTATGATGTCATCAAACTTAGAGTTATAGTGATAACTTTAAATAATGGCATAATAATGAGATAAGATCTTTTAATTATGATGTAATCATCACTAAACCTTAAGATACTGATCAATTTTAGTGGATACCATAATTAAGCGTCTACTAGAAGACTTTTTGACTCTAGGAGGGAATATATTACTATAAATGGAGCTCTTTTTACTCTATTTCCCCCTCAGATGCATCAAAAACATCAAAACATTAAATGAAAAGGTAATTTCTTTATTATTTATATATAAATACATTATACTATTAAAGAAAAAAGATCATCTTCATTATAATCACCAATCTTGACATGATTACACCAATTTTCAATTGTTTTTGTTTAAATTCTCTCTAAAACACTAAATAAAGGTAAAACCAAGAATATTTGTAATTTCTTTTATTTTTATTTGTAAATACAATTCAAATAAGTTTTCTTCACTTTATTTGCCGTAAACTCATCCAAAATTATCATCTTAAGCATCAAAAGTAGTTTATTTTCACTTATTATAAGATTTTTTCTCTATTCTTATCCTTAATAATCCATTTATTAATATAAATGGTATTTATATTAATATATAACATTAATATTAGTAATATTATTGTTATAAATTGTTTTTTTATTATTAAATACCAATTTCTTACGCATTCATTATTCATTGGTATCAATAATGAATTTACATGTATATATTAATATATCTATTTAATAATAGAGTTATTTTATGGCATTATCATAATTATTATTATCTCATTCTTAAAGCTTTATAAGGACATTCATAGTAAAATAAGTCAAGTATTTGTAAGATTTTCTTATTGTTTCATAGTTAAACCTTACATATTATGTTTGAAAGATTCAATAGCTACGATAACGTATCTCTTCTTCATTTCATTGAAATATGAGAAATTGATTGTGAATATAATATCCCTTTTACAAGGTATATGATCTAGCTCTTTTATGAATAAATCCCTCAATTAATGTTAAAGCGTTAATGAAATATTTAGCAATATTGGATTATGTGGAAATTTCAAAGTGGGAGAATATTTGATGGATTATTTTTGTAAAATTATATTTGAAAATGTGTAAAAATGTAGATATTTATTAATGAGTTAAAGTTCCAGTTTATTCTGTAAGTTTTTTCACTATTTTTTAGAAGGATTTCTACTTAATTAAAGTATAATTGATAGTAGGAATGTTGAACAACCATGAATCAAAGCTTCCTGCATAGTTGTTATGAATTTTGTCAAGGTTGAATTTATTTAAACCTCCTCTCAATATAAAAATTAAAGTGATTGTATTCTTGATTAAAAAAACTTCCTCTTCTCTGAATACTATTCCCCATTGTTAGACACCAATAATAAATAAATTTCAGGAATTATCTACCAATCAGAGAAAAATCCATCAGAGCCTACTGGTAAAAATCTATGACATTCAAAATTTCATTTATTACCAATGGTATTATTTATTGATTAATTCTTACTCCCTCTGGAAATGAAATTTTATGAAGCTTAAGCTTCATTCACTTCTTCATTGTTTGGCATTTCAAACGCTCTCCATATATGTCTTTATATAAGAAAATATTTCAGCTGTGTGATTTTTCAACCTTTTTTTTCTTGTTGGGAATAAAAGGGGATTTCATGGTTAATAAGTCTTTTGGGAAACCAAATTCACTTCCAAAAAACTATCTTACAGAGGGAGCTTGTGAGCCTTTGAGATATAACCATATATCCAAAAAGGCCACAACAAAATTTCTGTAATAACTATGCTTATGATAATTATCTCAAAAATTAGTAAAATACCACAAATAAGTATAAAATATGAATTAACTCAGAATCTAATGAATCAAAGGTTGAAATAAATTACAACATTAGATTCTTCATGGTAAAATACACATATGTCACTTTTATGGCATATCTGAAAAGCCAATAATTACTGAAGTATAAGTAATAATACCTTAAAAAAGGTACAAAACCTCATTTATCTCAGAAGCCAATGAAACAACATGTAAAGTAAATTGTACCATTGGATTCTACATAAATATCTACACATAAAAAAATTATAAAGCTAATCTCCAAAGTCAATACTTATGGAATTGAGCTGAATATATGCACTTTTTTGGTCAATGCATATATTCATGGTTTTTAGCTAATATCTCTTGAAATATAAAAGATAGAGAGATAAAACAAAAATAAAGTCACCATGTAATTACTGTAAAAATACAGATATGAACTTTATTTCACAAGCTATAAACAAGGTTAAAACTTGTAATGGATTATTGAATAAAATAAATAGAGCTGTTGACCACTTTGTTGTAAAAGTGGTCCAAAATTGAAAATAAGTAGACAGTCAGATTCTACTAGTTAATTTGTGAAGAATGATGTAATTCAAGGTATAACCCCTTGAAATCACGGTTTGTAGATTAAAATATTAGATTTCAACAGAAAAGATGAGTTACAAGAAAAATCATCAAAAATAGAGTTTGCATGATGTAATGAAATTCTCTTGGCAGTTTAATACAGATATGCCAAGCTATCAGAAACCACTCTCATAATAGCTGTAGCCTGTATAAATTGAAAGGTCTGAATGATAAAAGGTTAAACTTAAATTTGATCATTTATGATCACTCACTGTAATCTTATTTTAAGTTTAACAGTCATATAAGTGATAAAACTGATGAATACTATTAGACTATGATTAATAATAATAATATCCATGAAGTTTAGGCTTCTTCGAAGCCTATGATGCCATCAGATTTAGAGTTACAGTGATAACTCTAAATAATGGCATAATAATGAGGTAAGATGGTTTGATCATGATGTAATCATCACTAAACCTTAAAGTATTGATCAATTCTAGTAGAAAGCATCAGTAAACGTCTACTAGAAGCCTTCTTGACTCTAGAAGAGAGGTATTTACTATAAATAGAGCTCTTTTCACTCTATTTTCCCCTCAGATGCTTACAAAACACTAAATAATTAAAACAAAAAAGTAATTTCTTTATTCTTTGTATATAGAACTCTTATATTATTAAAGACCAAAGATCATCCTTATTATAATAATCATTCTTGACATGATTACTTCAATTATTTAGCTGTTTTGTTTAAATTTCTCTTAAAAACCTCAAGTCCACGTAAAATCAAAATTAATTTTAATTTATCTTAATTTTTATTGTAAATACAATTTTAATAAGTTGTATTTATATTTTTTTTGGCGTAAAATCATTCAAAATTATTATATCAAGTATTAAGAGTAGGTTATTTTCTCTTATTATAATAATTTTCTCTCTGTTATTACTTTAATAATTCTTTAATTAATATAAATAGTATTTATATTAATTTATAACTTTAATATTAGTAATATTATTTTTATTAATTGTTTTTTATTAATAAAAAACAATTTTTTACGCCTTTATTATTTGTTGGTAACAATAATAAAGTGCCTCTAAATATATTGATTATCTTATATTAATCTATTTATTTACAATATTATTTTTTTATAATATAAATTATATTATTATATTTATTTTATAATATAATTATTTTTATGCCATAGTTATAATAATTCTTTATTATTATCATTATTTTCTATATTATTTATTTTATTTATAAGGAAATTCATAGTACAATAAGTAAAATATTAGTAATTTTTACTTATTGTTTCATAGTCAAACCTTACAGAGCTTGATCATGAGTGGCTTCCTGGATATTCTTTCCAAAAAGATTTTTTCTTTCATATGACAAAAAATGTGCCAAAATTTATTTTAAATGAGAGGAAAAATGTTTTATCTTAATGAATCATCATCTTTATTAATAGAGGAAAAGTATGGCTAGCTAGATTTGGGGACTGCTGAAACAAAATGGGGAATGATGAATACTTAATGAAATTGAATGATTGAATAGTTAAGTAAATAAGCCATATTATTCTGATAATTGGCTTAAATAAAGAGTTTCCTTGATATATAACTGGCCAAAGTTTATAAACTGGGCTTTTATGATTAATCATAAAAGGAATAATTGGTCTTTTTGGCTACCAAATTCACTTCCAAAGAAATATCCCACAAAGGTAGCTTGATAATGAGTGGCCTCCTAAATAGTCTGTAAAAAGCTTGTTTGCTCTCATATGAGATAGAATATGCCAGAATGTATTATACAAAAGAGGCCAAAACCTTTAGTTTAATTGATTATCATCTTTATTAATGGAGAAAAAGTATTTTTAGCTTGATTTAGGGACTTCTGAAATGAAATGGGGGATGATCAATACTTAATGAAATTACATGATTCAATAATTAAGTGAAAAAACTAATATGATTCTGAGAATTGGCTTCAATAAGGAGTTTCCTTTATATATAAATGGCCGAAATTCATAAAAGGGTGTTTTATGGTTAATTATGGAGGGCATAATCAGTCTTTCTAACTGGTAATTGTTAAAATTCATCAGTTGAATTATGAAATAAAATATAATTTAGTATCAATATTGCAGGTTCAATAATTTTTTTCCCTACTCAAAAAGAAAGAGTTTATTACCCATAGAAATATTAAAAGAGCTTAGATCTTACAGGAAAAGTATATTTACAGCTCTATAGCTACTTGTTTGGTTTTGGTGAGGAACATCCCAAATCACAAAAGGAACTGGCTTCTCTGGCTGTAGCAGGTATAAAAAGGATGCATTTCAACAACAACTTATTAAGGTTAAAATAGGGACAATTAGTGGTGCAATATGACCCTCAAAATAACAAATATCAATCTGTGTTTGTAAAGTATTTTCTTGTATGAAAAAGAAAAATGAAAGGATATTATGGAAATAGAGTATATCAATATCTTAGGAATAATAATTAATCAAAATGCATCTCAAATAGAAATTTTTGTTGAAGAAAAGGATAATTAGACTTCTCCCACATAAGAATGCATGTTAAAAGAAGGATCCTTGATCATTTATTCCCAAACATTTTGATTTACATGAAAATTGAGGCAAGAGATATATTGATTATATGATTTCCAATTAATAAATCTCTCTGAATTAGTGTTTAGATCATTTAGAAAAAATATTCCAGGTTCAAATTCCAATGTGAGCCCTTCAGGCTTTCAAAGTAGGTAAATTCTTTTTAATAAGCTACATCCTTTGTTTTAAGTCTCTTGTTAAAGCAAGTTTTCAATGTTAATTTTTTTTTAACATCCTTATTCTTGAAGTGAATTTTTATGGATTATCACTGATTTTCCAAATAAATAAAACGCACAGTCATGTATTGAAAATAGTTATCATTTGGGGTAAGTATAATGTTTTGAATAATCAATATGTTGTACTAATCATGGGAAATATGAGGCTTGTTTATCTTATTGAAGTAATTGAAATGAGAAATAGACCAATATGTTCAACTACATACTGATCAAATTCCTAATTCCAACAAATTGGTCAATTTTTATATAATTTTATTGAGAGAAGAAAATTGATTTCCCTTGTGAAGTTTATTTATTTAACAAGAAAACATAAATGGGAAAATCTTGATTAATTTTTAATATCTTAAGTTAAATATTATTATTTTCAGAATTTAAAGCTCCTAAGGAATAATTTACTATGGTTTTGTGTTTTTACCATTAAATTTTGAAATATTTATGATATAAAATTATTTTTTTGTTCTGCACTACTTAACATATTCCTTTGTATGGCATATTAGGCTCTTTGAAGCTCTATAAGTCAAGCCCCATTTCATAAATACAATTGATAATACAATTTTCAAATTGGCTTTTATTTATAGTAAAAAAATTGTGGTTTTAATAAAGGTTCCCCACATTTTTTAAGCCGTTAGGATATATTATTCCCTACATCAATATGTGAGCTTATGGACCTCTACTTCAAGCCTATTTAATGGGGGAGATGAAGTTGTTTGAAAATGTGAATTTTTCCAGCTATCTTTATTGGCAGAGTATTTGAAGAGGGTGAAATATTTAAAAGTGAGTTAAAGAGATTTTTTTCCATAATATGAACTGAAATTTCCATTAAGAAGATTACATTTGTCCCTTTTGATAGAGATAGGCCCTGAATCAAAATAATACAGGTATTCTGATTTTGAAATTAATACAGATAATTATGTAAGTAATCAATATTTCTTTTAATATTTCCTTAGAATATTGAAATGTGAGAATAATGAGATTATGTAAGCCGGTGTAGCACTTATAGTATGTTCTGGATGAAGGCTTGTGTCAGGCGTAGTCTATGATGAAGGTGTAATAAGGTTATTTAAAACTTTAACTATGACTGTGACATGGTAAAATTAATTAAGAAATGGTTGTATTATAGATAATAAAAGTTCAAAATAAAATGGTAAGGGCTTTACTATTATAAAATAGTGGCGGTGAGCCCTGTTGAAAGCCCTGGTTGCAGTCTTACCAGTTGGGTTACTATAAGAGGAGCTACAATACTAAAGTTTAAAGTATAAACTGGTTATTCTCCAAGAGTATAACTGTTTTTGAAATTTGTACTACATAGGAATTAAAGAGCAGGATGAGGAAACATTTTCTGGTGGATAAAAGGCCCTTTTTTATCCTAAAATTGGGTGAAAAAGTCTGCTAGACCTTTCCACATAGAGGAAGGTAAGATTTTTCACTTCCAACAACCGGGTTGTGGCTTTCATCATGCCTGTATAGCCTGTACTGGGCTCAGATGTGGTTTTGAAACCACATCTGGGAAGTTTTCACCAATACAGGGTGAATGTTTTCATCTGGGGACCACACAGCCCTCTTCTGACATGTATGACACATAGAATGCTGTACAGAACCTGTATGGGACCCCAGTATTGAATAAAATATGAGGTATTGAAGTATAAACATGTTTTTTTGTCTTCTTGACACCTCATAATCATGGTTATGGGATATTATCCCACAGTAAAGGTGTATTGGCCCAATTGTAGGATTTTAACCTTAAAGCTGCTATAAATTTGTCAGTTTTTGAGATATTGAGCTCAAAATTGGTTCATTGTGTATCCCTGAATGATATCTACCCAATGGTACCTCATTTGGTATGGGTAGCATTAAATATGGCAAAGTTATGCCATATACAAATTTGTTATTCATACGTATGATTTTTTCAATATCTGTATGGAGCTTATTTTCCCCATAGCTTTTGTTCTAGATGAGATATGGAGAAATGAAAGGAGCCATCAGATAGCCCTGATTGTTCTCTTTTCAAAAAGACCCCACATTAGGTATCTCACACTAAAACTGTAGAAGCTAGATGACAGTTGAATATTTTATTCAACCTTATTTGACCTTATTTTGGCCATAGATCCTGTAATTTTGATGATAGCTCAGTTTTAATACTACCATTAGATAGCCCTGACTTAGAGCTTCAATTTGAATACCCATTTGATGGGCTTAAGCCTCTTCCTCTAGATTTCAGATGAGAGGTGAAAAATAAGCTTTATGCTCAGCAACAACTTTGTTATTCCTTGTCCTATGATGGTGCAACTTGTGTATTTGGCAAGTGGTTGGTTTCCTCTCTCCTTTGATACCTTTTGATCTGATTTGGCTCAGCTCCATGTTTTGGTGGTATCTTGGCTTTACCATTGATTTATGGTATTTGGCTGTCATGCTTGTGCTCTGGTTTTGAGTCACAGGCTGACAGATTGATAGAAATTTAAATTTTAGCCAGACATAAGCTTTAATTTTTCAGCTTAAGGAGAGTTCTATAGAATAAATTCAAGACATGACTACTCAGTTATGACTTTTGAACAGGAATGCAATTCACTTTATCAGAATTAAAAGGAGTTATAACCATAAGAATAAGCTGAACTTCCAAAAATTTGAAATATAGTTGTTTTTTATTTCATGAATATATGCTATTCAAAATGAATTAGCACCATAAACATATAAATAAGATAAAACTCTAAAAATGAAGCTTCAAGTTGATAGCTTCAGAACAATTATATGCAATTTATTCAAGCCCTGAATACTAAGGAATAATATTGAAACATCAATTTGGGACACAATATCAGACTTATGATGAAGTGAAAACTCAGTTAAAATTAAAGATTCAAAAACTTCTTTATAAAATTTTCTTCAAAAATGGTAAAATTATGCTGTTGGAAAATTGTAAGGGACATGGATATATATATCAAATAGAGACCCAACCTATGCATCAGTTTAGTCTTAAATTGGAGTAATTGTAGTTTATAGTTCCTTTAATAAGCGTTTTTATAATATTTATAGACTCTTTCTTATTTGATATTATAAAAGGAATAGCTAAAAAGATATTATATTTATTAATACACTAAAGTCATTACATACGTAGAGCTATGGATTTCAAAAATGATAGGTTTGACTGATATTCTACCTTCATTAGTTTAACACTCAAATGCTAGTTCTTTTAGATTCATTACTTATTGATAGATATTAAAGTTAACGTCTAATTGCAATTGAATCTAAAAATCTTTCTATCATACCTTGGGGAAATAGCTGTTTGATAGTGATTTAGAAAATGAAGATTAAAATATGACTTGAAATAGAAAGATTGATAGAAAAAATTCAATATACTGGATTTGTTTTTTTGGAATTTTTTTAATGATGTTCTTTTCATAGATATATGAGCTCAGAAGTAAGTTGATTGTATCCAAATAGGCTCAACAAAACTACTATATTTAGGGTTAACGTTTGGTATCTGATTAAAAATATTCCTTTCTTTTAGAATTAAAAGCTCTTCTGAGATATTAATCTACTAGCTTCCAAATACTTTAAATAATTGAATAAACTATAAAAGGAATCATAAGAAGTTAATATGGGTTCCAATTCATAAATTAGACTTAATATTTCATGATAATGAGATGCAATTATCTGGAAGGATTATTTTGGTTCATGGAATATGAAGCAAGAATTTAAATCAAATGTGGTCTATTATCCTTTTAAACGTATTGAGAGAAATATATTAATTATCTTCGGGTGAAAGAATAAATATTCGATAAGCTTTCAGAAGGTTCTTTCAATTATTTTCTTTGAGCTGACTAAACCTTTCATAATATATGAAAAACAAGAATCAAAGCTGTGCAAGCTAAAAATATCTTAAAATAACTAGCTTAGCTACTCAATTATAAATAGAAAAATGATTAGTTATATAAATAATTGTATAATATTGAAGGATGATTTCCAAATTTGAATGGAACAATAGAAAATTATCTCTCAAAGTATGCAGAAAATGAGAGACTTATGTCTCATAATCAGAATGCTCCCATTTTTTTCTGGAAGATTTCTCTTTATTTTTATTTAAAGTACTTTTTATGAGCTTATGTCTGATCTCTCATCTATTCTGAAAATACAAATAAAATATTTCTTGATTTTGTTTTCTTCAAGAAAGAAAACTTTATCTGATATCAAGGGATTGCCAAATTGTGTAAAAATAACCATTTCTCAAAAAGTATAAAGGTAGGTCACATAATTCAAAGCTCTTATTTACTATTAAAATATCCTGTGGATTCAATTTTTCTCTTTTGAAAATTATTGCTTCAATTTCAAATTATAAATTTATCATCTACTTGAAGAAATTAAATACAAATTTGTTTAAGATTGCTTGATATGATATATATTACATGCAAACATGATGTATGTTTAATATTTTCATAAATTTCTATCTTTTGAATGTTTTTTCTGATATTAATTAATAAGTAATTTAAGCTAAATTTTTCAGGATGGGAGATCTATTAAGCTTATGATTTACATTTATTTAAAAGGATTTTCGGAATAATCTTATTGAAAAATGAAATATACTGGAGATAAGCCATATTTCAAGAGCTAAGTGAAGCCATATCCAGATATGAGGAGAGTAATATTTTGTATCTATTCATTATTTGAGCACTCGATAATAGCATAATCCTTTGAAATTTTTTTCAAAAATCATTCAGAGTTATCAGCTTATCTTCCCAAAACCAAAGTATTGAATCTAGATGGATATTTCAAATTGTAAAATTTAAAGAAAATTGAAATAAATTTTTTTCAAATTGACCAGGGCTTAATACTTGACAGGAAAATCCCCACAGATTTACTTTTGGAATTTTATCATCTAATATTAAATAATATTTTTCAATAGCTTACAATTATTTATTACTCAGTATTAACTTTCATTGAATATGAATACTGGGTTGCAAGTAAACTTAACGAATACTCTCTTTGTTCTAGGCTCTAGGGTATAGTATAGTATGATAGTGGGAAAGCTGAAAACCATTCTTAGTTGAATTGAGGAACTTATAAAGGGTGATATTTGTATTTTTTGAACAAAATGATTTTTTCATTACAAATAATGCTCTTGGGGCTTCATGACACCATGGCCTTTTTGGATGGCGTATTTCTAAAATAGCCAAAAGTAAATGTGGTGTTTTTTATAAAGAAAATGTTTTAAATTTCAGATGTGGTTTTTTTTGGCTCTTAGAGGGATAATATAGCTGTATTATGTTATTTTAGCTCAATAATAATATTTTTGATATTATTGTTCCTTTTAAATTTTAGTATAAAACATTGAGTTCTATGTAATATTTTTTTGGCAACAGAGTTATTGTTTATATCTATATTGATTATTTATATATTGATATTTAATTGAACATTATTATTAAGTCTTGTTGATAGTTATAATATTTTATTATATTTATTTTAATGTTTTATTCTGAGATTACAATAAAATAGCTATTTTTAATTATCCTTTTATTAACATACTCTCATATAGGTACATTCATGGTACAATTATATGGAAAGAGTAGTTTTTTATATTTCTTCAAATAAGAAACTTCTATTTGGGGTCTTTTCCTCTTATTTTTACTTTCAGAATTCATAGAATAGGTTTGTTTCGTATTATATGCATATTTTCCTCTTTATAACTCTAATTATTGTGATTATTTTCACATATTTTTGAGAAATATTATTATAAAGATATTTGTAAAATATTTCTTAGTGTCTTAAGCTTCTATTTTTACATACTTAGACTTCTAATTATTTCCTTTCAGTGAATTTTGTAATTCTTCCACAATAAAATAACATAGCTACAAAACCTATATCATTAATCAAATTGAGAATCTTAAATAAATATTCCAAAATTCATTTCATAATTGAAGATATTCAATTCCATTGATTTTGAATCTTTTATTAAGAAAGAAGAAAATATTTAATTCAAAAAGTATCAAGTATAGCTGTAAACTTCCATAGATGTTTTGGTTTCTTTTTTCATAATATGTAATATTATCAATTTAATAACAATAACTTTATCCAATTTTAACCTTTTTTTGTTTTTATTTAATTTTGGTGGTTTAGGACAGAACAGAATAAAAAATCTCAAAGATCTGTTTGGGAAACTTCTAAATCCTCACGAACTCCTGGCACAAAATCTGAAGGAAAACCCAAAGAATCCATTTTCACTTTTAAGTAACAAAACGTATCCTTACAGAGCTCTTAATTTCATCAGGATCTCTTTTTTAAAAAAAATTTCCCTTCAAAAAATGTTTAAGATCTTTTTATCTAGCTCTTTTTTCATTTCAAAATTCCTTCCAAAATAATACAAACTACTCCCTTTAAAATGAATATAGACTCAGAAGTGAAGGTAAACTTCAAAAAAGGGAAAGAAAAGGTTCAAGTTCGTGGCTCTTAAGGTAAAGAATAATTAACAAGAGGATAAGAATCAATCAAAGTCAAAAAATTTCCACTTATTGATGAATTTAATCTGATTGATATGAATTACAGATAGAAATCCAGCTCACAAAGCGCAGATGGAAATATACATCAGTAAATTCCAATAATACTTCAAATTGTCTCAATGAAAGGCCTGATTGGAGATTCTTCCTGTGATATAGCAATGTTATCTAGAATTTTGGAAACTAGTAAGGAGCTTACTTGGGGAAAAGGAAATATTTTGAAATCCAAATCCCAAATTAATAATATTAAGGACTGTTGGAGTAAATAAAAATCTGGAGAAGAAACTCAAGATAGAATATTCCCAGTAGCTTTGTGTGAGAAACCAAATTAAAAAACACAAGAAAAGGAATGAAAAGAACTGTAAGGTCCTGAATAGAAATTCCATTTAATCTAAAAGGATTCCAAAGACAATCCGTCAAAAAAGACAATGAGCTTTATGGAACTCAGGTACAAGTAGGAAGGTATAATGAGAAGACCCTTCTTCCCAAATAGAAAAGTTTCAATTTTCAATTTTTTAATACATTCAATGAAATTAACAGTACTATATTATCCTCAACTAAAGCAGTGTAAAATGACATAACATATAGAAATAGTATTAAGCTTACAGTTGAAAATTACTATTACAGGACTTTTATTGACAGTACTGAGAGCTCGTTTAAGGAAAAATTATTTATACCCAGATCTTAAAGATATTAATAGTAAAAATGAAACCATTAGTAAATTATTAAAAGGAAAATTAAATCAATTAGCTTTGAAATTAGATTAATTCACAGAAAATAAACATTACATCAAAGCCTATAGCTTTATCATGTAAAAACATTGATGAGTTAATAATTTTCTCTCAGTATTATATTCAAGCTGAATTAAAATTAAAAACACTTGAAATTGCAAAATTTAATGAGAGAAGTGTGAATATGCCAGCTCATTCAACATTAATATATTCTGTAAAAATGAAACCACCTTAAGCCAAGTTTTATTTGGAAAATCTATTTTTTAATATTTCATATTTAAGTTATAACGAAATAATGACAGCTATTTTTTAAAGAAGTAGCTCAATTGTGAGCCTTTGAGGTATTTCAATGTAACCAAAAAACTAAAGATGATGATATAGTTAATAAATAGAAACAAAATAATTACTTTGAATTATTAAAACTAAACATGATAATAGTAAAAATCATATACTAAAATTTTTACAAGGATTCAAAAAAAATGAAAAAACTGCAAAAATACTATTTTTCTTAAAAAAAATATGTAAAAATGAAACTTCAACAAAAATTTTGAAAATAAAATATTTTTTGCAAAAAATTCAATTACTGCTATTATAGCTTTTTTTCTAGAAAATAAAACTATCAATTTTCTTTCACCATTTTATTCCCCATAAAAATTGAGTTTGTGTCACCCTTGCACAATTCTTTAACCAAACTCTCAATAAGCTTAAATTAGGTTTGCATTATTTTCTGTATTAAAATCTACAAATCTCAAAACCCTTAACTTAATTAAAACCATATTTCTGGTTAACCCTCAATACTTGTATTAAAATTGAGGTGTGTTGTGTAGCTTGTAAGTTATGAGAAACTGAAGTATTTTGCATTTCAATGTCAAAATGTGTGTATGTATTACATAAGTGAATTTAAAGCTACACATGGAATTAATAATTTAAGTTTTTGACTTGATTTTTTAAATTTAACTAAATATGTAAATCTCAAGTATACTACATGTGGAGTAATCAAAGAAAACATAAATGAAAAAGATTAAATTTTTGGGTGAAAGGAATCATTGCTCCAAGGGTTCCAGACTCCCCCAAATTCTTTGCTAACAGTTTCGGTATGTCAATATCCATGAGGAAGCTTATAGCTTTGGCTTGTAATTATGCTACAGGGTCTATGACTAAATTTATAATGAGGTTTTGATACCAACCAGGGAAGTTTTAACTGTTTACAAGAGGTTAACCCAAGCCTTAAGCCTAAACCAACCTCACCAAATAATTTTAAACTTCTTTTAAGGGCTCTTACACAAGTTCTTATGTGTTTTGAAGACCTTTAACAAGCTATAGCTATGATAATGGCTGTTTTGTAGGACTAAAATCACTAAGACCAGTACTTTTTGGTCTAAAAAGGGGTCAATGATGCCATAGATGGATTTTCTGTGTCCAATATGTATCTCACAACTGGTGAGAGAAACTTATACTTTTGGAGGAAGAAAGTGGGTGGCTATTAAATAATGTCTTATTTCCATATCTTTTATTTTCATGTTGAAATATTTTCCTTTACAATAAGTTTGAAAATACCTAAACCAATCAGTAAATAATACCAAACCCCATTTCCAAATCATTATTAAGCTTTTATAATAGTAAAAAGATCATTAAAATAATATTTTTGAGCTCTTCAAATCCTTTTTACCCTTGAATCACCCCACAAGTGGGTTAAACTATTTTAATCACTTTGAGCTTTGTCACCTTTCCTCCAAGCTCACTCTGGTCACTTTTGGCCCTGTTCTATCCTTACTAGCAATGCTGGAGACTCCCTTCATATATTATTTTCTTGAAATCCTTCCCTCAATTAATTCCAATCAAAATTACTCTTGTAGAAATTCCTTTTGTAGCCATAAATATCTCTTAGAAAGTTTTTTCATGATAGGTTTTTATTGTTGTTAAAATAATAAATCTTCAAATTATTTCTATATCACAATAAGAGAGCTGAATTGAAAAAGTGGAGTCCTTTTTTGCAAGTCTTAATATTACTATTTATTCTTGAATTTTACCTTTCCCAAACTTTAAGGGCAGGAGAACTACTTGATTTTTTGATCAAAGTTTCATATCCACACCTTAAATCAACTGAAGGAATGAACAGCAGTCACTGTTAAAGGATAATGTGACCATATCTCCTTTATCATAAGGAGTTATATTATACAAGTAGACTTTTCAACAGTTGATGAATTAATAATGGAAATGCTACCTGTCTTATTTTCACAATATTTCAAGAAATTGTATGAAAAATTCTTCATGACTTATTTTGATATGAGATTGAAAAGTAATTTGAGAATTCATATTTCAATTAATAATCCCCTGAGCCCTTAAAATTTCTCTTGAAGAAAGCATAAAGACCTGATTATTAATACTCAAAAAATTCACAAAAGACTTCCCACATGAGATTTCTAAGAAATTGTAAAGAGCTATAGAATTCTTAAATAAGAATATTTACTGACTTCTGTTTAACATAATATTATATTTCTTCCCTAGAAGAAATAGTGACAAGAGAAAAAATGCTAGGATGTATGATAAAGGGGAGCCAAGAGCAATTAATGAAGCATCTGTAAAGAAAGAATGAAAAGGAAAAGAGCTTGTAAGAGGCTACATAAACATACTCCATGAATCTTGTAGCACAGGATACTTAGCCAATAGTTTGTTGATTGAATAAAAAAATAATTGAAATAATTGAATCCAAAGATGAAAATAAGTCATATTAAATAACAAACTGGGAAGAAGACTAAGATTAATCCATTCTCATACATTATGAAATAAGAATCTTTGATGATGAAATTAATAATATAAATCCAATATTTGTAAGAATAAGTGTGAGCTCTTTATTACCTCATACTGGATCATCTGATGTGAATTTGATAAAATGAAAGGATCCTTAGCAATTAATAATAAAGCACATTAGAGAAATAGGATATACTACATGAAAGTAGCATACTACAGCTGTAATACCATGAGAAAAGTTGCTACACCTGAAAGCAGGTGTTGCATTTGGAAAAAAAGGTTTTATCTGGCATAGTCTGAGCTTAGACCTGTAATATGAACTAAGCTGGAGCCAGAACTTTAATATTTGGTGATACTCCAATCCATTCCAAGCCACTGGAAGATTGGAGAAATTTTAAGCTCGTTTTTTTCTTTAAGTAAGTTAGATTTATTTTTCTTGATTCTTAGTATACTCATAACTTGGGATATTAAAGATATTATGTCAGATTCTTTGTTAAAACTAATGACAATCTCAATCACATTGAATTCTCAATCCTAGAGTTATATTTTGATTCATAAACAAAATCTATTTTTATGAATCCCTCCATGCAAAAAAAACCATATTATCAGATTATCCAATAAACTCTAGTAGCTATTGAAAAGGTAAGATTCTTGTAGTTTTCTTGAATATCTATTCAATATTCACATTTCTTGATTCTTTGTATCCATATAACTGACTTCCACAATTTTTCAGGAAGAGTTATGGGGATTCAATTCATGTAATACTGTTCCAATTACTTGTAGCTAATTTTATTCCTTAAATCTGTCATATTCCTAAAGTAAATCTATTATTTTATCAATTGACTTCCCAAATGCATCATTAAATTATGCATTTTATTAGCTTAATCCCATGGTGGAGTTTCAATGCATCCTGTTATTTAAAGAAAAACTTTACCTCAAAAATAAAAAAATTATTATAGAATATAAATAAAGTGACTGGAGAATATAATATGTATACAAGAGCTTTCGTGAATATCAATTAGCTGATAAGATAGTTTCAAAATTAAATCAAGAATATTAAGAGAGAATGTGAGCCTTGAGGTATATTTTACATACCCAAATAGGCCACAAATATCTTCAACAAGAAATTCTGAACTATGCATAACCCATAATTCCTGCATATATCCAAAATTCATCATTTTTGATTTCAGAAAAAATGAATAGCTTTTTATTTAGTAAGCAAATCTATAGATTTAAGGCCAGATTTGGATTCTAAACAAAAATTCACCTAGGGTAACTTCAGAGAGTTAATAAGCTTAAAATAGCTCTAAGAGGTGGTGATATGGAAAATACTTCAATACCAGATCATCAATACCACATGAAAGAATTGTGAAAATGTTTGTTTTTCTCAATTTCATGCCAAAATAATGGGAATGTGAGAAATCCGGTGTTACATATACACTAAGAATAGTATTATGCATGTTTTTGGCACTTAATATTATGGTATTCTTACATAAACCTTTGGTACACCCATAGTGGATATCAGTCTTCAAGCCTGAATTTCTATTTTTGACATGAAAATAGTCAACGGGGACAAAAGACATCAAAGAGAGCCAAGGTACCCAACTTCTGAGGCCTCTGAAGCATGGATAGCTCTAAAGATTGTATTCATGGCTAATCTTGGCCCAATTAGTATACTAAAACCTTTTAGGAACTTGGCTACCAAGTTAAAATCTCATTAAATCATAAGAAAATAGCAAATAAGCTGCTATTTTGGCATGCCAAGGAGGTAAAGAGCAGCTTAGACCCCTGTAACCATGTCAATTATTAATGATTTTCCATGGATAAACCCCAAAAGATTAATTAAAACCCTTTTTGGACTAGTATCCATTGACCTACCTCTTAGGAACCAGCCATATAGTGCTATTTGCAATTTTATGTAGAAATGAGGTAAAAAATTCAAAAATTCATTAAAAATATAATTCTTGATTAATCTTTCTGAAGCTTTCAGTACCAATTGAGAACTGTGTAATTCAGATAAAAACCAAAAATAATTATACTTTTATAGGAAAAAATGAAAGTTTCACTTATAGTCCATTTTTGATGATTCCACATGAAACACTGAATCTTCAGGAATTCACAGAACATAAACTCTGTGATGAGTTTTCCAATAACATTGATAGATTTGAGAAATCAATGATTATTATGAAATGAAAGAATATTTACAGTTGTTACTCCTTTTATTCTTGACCATATTTGGGTTGGTAGTCATGTAAAAGCATCAATTAAGTAATTATGATAATCTTACATGACAACAAATGATGCACTCATCAATCCAAAAAGTATTACTGGTTTTTCATTTTGCTCCATGAAACGCCTCTGTGAGCTGTCTTAGACTTAAAAGAGGCCTCCTCTTGCTGTTTTTTCCAGATCATCACATTATTCAATTATACCTTTATTACCAACAAGTAAGTATTAGTTAAAACTTTCCTTAAGTGTTTTATTCCTTCAGAATTAATCAGAAAGATGTGAGATCATAGAAATAAACTATATATTGTTATAATCCTGTTATAAATAAATTTTGATCCTTTAAATCCACAATTATCTGTCAAATTTCTCTACTATTATCTTTCAATAAGTTCTTTGGAGTATTAGTGAGTGTTTTGTCTTAATTCTTAAAGTTTTTCTCTAGTAATAGTTTTCTTCAAGGGTTATTTTTTATAATTATTCTTGTAAAAGATAGTTTTATATTGAGACAATTTTATCATTTTAATAAGTAGTTTTTATTATTCAATTCTTCTTCTAGACAATTACTGCTTACTGTTATAGTAACCAGTAGTGTATAACAAGTAAAATAGTTAATTAATTAGTTAATTATTTAATTGTGGCTATAATAATAATTATTATTATATTTCATTAGAAAATTCATAGTACTGTTGATTAATAGTAGTATTATCAACAGTTTCAAAGACACAACTTACATTTGGGGGCCTGGCCATGATTTTATCCATAGACTTGGCTTTAATCATATTCTAGACTTCATTTTTTGTTCTAAAAATCCACCATACCTACCAAATCTTACATTTGGGGGCCTGGCCGGGTTTTTTGAACCTTGTACCCTTAAGTAATATTTTTTTAAGTTCTAAAATATATTAATTTAATTATTTTCTTCTTTCAATTTTAAGTTAAATTTTTTTTTATTTTTGAAGTTTTCTTTAAAGTATTTTTCATTGAGGAATTTGGTTTAATTTTATATTGTTTTACACATGGCTTTTTTGCATCCAAAAACTAATAACATTATTCTTTGAGTTACTCTGAATTAATTTTAAATCAAAATCTTAAGTTTTGATTTTTTTTCTTTAAAAAGAATAATTTTTTTATATATAAAATAAAAGATTATAAAAACTCTTTTGAAAAATCTTTCAAGTATAAAAAATAATTTCTCTCTCTAGTGTCCTTAATCAAATACTGTGCAGCTGGTAACAGACTCAGTAAGAGATACATTACAAGTCCAGAATCTGAAGATAGTATTAAAGTTAGAATCGCTAAGAGAGGCACTTTGCTTCAAACAAAAAAAGCAAAACAACAATCAAAAGGTGTGTATTTTTGACTTTATTCTTAATTTGTTTTCTCTTAAATTGACATGAAATGGTGCATACCAGAAATGGAAGAAACTATTCAGTCCAGCCAGATAGATGTGAACAAAGAAGAGGCAAGACCAAGTCCATAAGTGGCAAGTCTTCCTCAAGAAAGACACATATGGAGGATGCCAGAGTTTCCCCCCATTCCCCAGGGTCTGCACCCACAAACTTTGATGTGAGCTCTGAATCTGAACTAATTCATTATAATATTTCAAGTGGTAGAAATAGAGATTTATCAATGCCAATATAAGAATTGGTACAGAGCAGCCAAAGAGGAGGAGTGGGAAATGTGCCCAAGCCTTTGGAAGGGTTCCATGAACTCCTACTTACACATCAAGAGCTTTCTGGGGCAGGAGAAGACCATAGAACTCTTAGGAGGATGGAGCCCATTTTCTTGCAAAGACAAGGTCAAAAGTATCAAGAACTGGTTTAAAAATCAAAGTCTTTTATCCATAGACCAGAAGAAGGAACTGGAAATGACTCCAGCTTTGGGGAAAGAAGGCCCAGTTGTGCCTACCAGCTCCAAACCAGCTCCAGAAGTGGCCAAAGACAAGCCCAAAGGACCTCAGAAGAAGAAGAAAGGTCCCAAGAACCATCAAGGAAATGGAAAAGGCAAAGTGAATTGACAAAGACCTTACCCACAGGGTTACAGAATCCCCAAATTGGAGCCTTCAGCTGTGGACAGTGTCTTCAATATGGCTAGAACTCCCATGGAATTCACAGCCAAAGAGCAGGAAAGGATGAAAAGGACCTTTCCACACAAATAATAAATGAAATACAGTTTGTTAAGTCTAGTATTGATGTAGAGCTTGGTAAATTTGATGTAAAGTTAAATAAAATAACATCAGATATGAGTGAATTAAAGAGGAATGACAAATCTTATACTGAGTGGTATAAGTTGAAAAACGTCAGACTTGATTCAATTAACAATACATGTGACAGAATTGAAAGTCAATGTCAAGTTCAAGAGGATGAGATAGGAGATATTTCAATTTCACACATCAATGCACAACTTACAATTCTGAAAAGTCAAGTTTTGGAAATAATTAATAATACTAATCAGTTTGCCACACATTTGGTAAAAGGTGACAGTGAAAGGCAGAAATTGAAGAATGAAATCATTGCAAATGTGGAGCAAATTCATAGGAATTATGAAACACATATGCCAAGACATTCTACACCTTTGACTGAAAAGAATCCTTCTGGAAAAGGAAGTTTGACCCCCTTTTTAGGAGAAAATACTATCTTTGCAAAAGATATTCCCAAACTGGAGGAATGGCCAACATTCTCTTGTGAAGGAGAATACAATCATATTGAGCTCATCAGAACAATTGATATGTTGCAAGCGGATTTTCAGATGCCTGATGAAATTATAGTGGGAAAGCTACACTCCTTGTTTACCAGAACTGCAAAGAAATGGTATTACAAAATGAGACAATATCATGGTAAACATTATTGGCCTTGGTGGAAATCTGAAATAATCACCAAATGGGTCAATAATTCTTGGAGGTTGAAAATTGAAAATGCTTTTGAAAGTGCCAGTTTTAACTCAGAAAAGGATAAACCACTTACTTGGTTCCTCAAACAGAAAGACAGATTATCTCCTTATACCCAGATATGTCTGACTCTACGATTAATATGAAAATATTAATAAAATGTGGAGGAGAACTAGAGCATGATATCGAGTGCAGATGTGTAGAGCCCTGTTCAACAGAAGAGTACATTAGTTCCATGGAAGATATTATTACTAGGACAAGAATTGGTAAAACCTGGACTAGAGTCCCTATGGAATCCAAAATCGTCTCTCAAACTTCCAGAGAAGATAAGAGGCCTGAAACACCTGTCTTGAAGTGTCATAAATGTGGAAGCACCTCACATTTAGCCAACACTTGCACCAAAAAGACAAAAATTAATGAATCTCAAGTCATTTAAGAAGTTCAGCTTACTGAAGAGAAAGAGGAGTCTGACCTAGATTCTGCAGTCTCTGAGTATACGCCAGTAGAAGACTATCCCATGGAAAACATTACAGATTTCTTTGAGGTCACAGAAGTCCATACTCACTTGCCACAGTACAGTGAGGATTGTCATAACCTGATCAATATCCAGGATGTGAGAATGTGTAAAACCAAACCTGCTAGAGGTAAAGGATACACTGCTGAAGCATCTTGTATCACATCAATCCTGATGAATGATACTGAAGCCAGAGTAAATTTGGATACAGGGGCATTTTGTACTTGTGTAGGAAAAGATTATCTTCAAGCTATACTCCCTGGATGGAAGAACCATCTATTACCAATAGAGGGTGTACAATTTAGTAGTGCCAGCAATAATATGTACCCTTTGGGCATATTGGACACTGATCTTGTATTTCCACATCCAGCAGGAAGTTTAAGAATGAAGACAGAGATAGTAGTAATGGACAATTCCACATATCAGCACATCATTCTTGGAAATAATTACTAGAATATTTATGGTATTGACATAAATAACCATAAAGACAGATATTTCACAATTGGAGAAAATAAAAGACAAAAATTTGCCTTTTCCAATATGCCAAAGCAAATATCTATAATATATTCTGTTAAATATAGCCATAGGGAAGAATTTGTTGCAAATCAACTTTTTGAAGCACAAACTAATCCATCATTATCACCCAAAAATGAGGCATGATCTTACTGATGTATTATACACATATAAGAATTCCTTTGCTTCTGATGATAAACCATTAGGTGCTATCAAAGGGCATGATGTTGATATTACTCTGAATATTGGCAGAACATACCCTCCAGTACTTAGAAGACCAGCTTATCCAGCCAGTTCCAGAGCTAGAGAAGCCTTGGAAAAACATATCCAAGAGTTGATCCAACTCGGTGTACTAATAAAACTAGACCATAATGAGGAAGTTTAAGTGACACCCCCTGTTATTATTTCTTTGAATAATGATAAATCAAGGATGGCTGGAGACTTTGGAGAATTGAATACCTACACAGTTCCAGATAGGTTTCCAATTCCTAAAATTCAAGAAACCTTGACTCAATTGTCTAAAGCCAGGAATATAACATCCATGTATGCATTGAAAGGCTTTCATCAAAATGTTTTGACACCCAAAAATAAGAAATTACTTAGAATTATCACTCACTGTGGTATTTATGAGTATCTCAAAATGCCATTTGGTATTAAAAATGCACCATCCCATTATTAAGTAATAATGAATACCATCTTCCCCACAGAGTTATCTAAAGTATGGCTTATCATTCATATTGATGACATTATCATATGTTCTGACTCATGGTCTTTGCACCTTGAGAGACTTGCAGGAATACTTGAAAAAGCTAAAGGAGTGAATATGAAGATTTCACTCAAGAAATGTAACTTTTGCTCTGAAGAACTTAAAGCTTTAGGACATATTTTTTCTGCTTTAAGCTTGGGTATTCATGGAAATAAAGTGGCAGCAGTGTTACCTAAGCCAATACCCCAGAATAAGAGATAAATGATGTCTTTTCTTGGATTTTCCAGTAATTACAGGAAACACCTGAAAGACTTGGCAATCCTGGCCAAATCACTCTATAGAATCTGTGATCAACAGACAGTATTTGAGATGACACAGGAAAGAATTAAAGCTTATGAGAAGATAAGGAAAGCTCTCACAGAAGCACATTTACTCCTCATGCCTTACTGGAACATACCTTTTAAATTGTACATTGATGCATGTGTAGATGGATTACGAGCAGCCCTACATGAATTACAAATTATTGATGACAAACCTACAGAGGGGCAAGTTTGTTACATCTCAAGACAAATCAAAGAAACGGAAGCCAGATATGGTGCAAGTCAGATGGATTGCTTATTTTTGGCATGGGTACTTTAGAGATTAAACTATTATCTTGATGGAAGTGTTTTTGAAGTGATAACTGACTGTAATGCTGTGAAATCATTTCTCAACATGAAAACTCCCAACAGACATATGTTGAGATGGCAAATAGCCATTCAAGAATATAGAGGTAACATGACTATAGCTTATAAGTTAGGTAACATTCACAAGAATGCTGATGGACTTAGCAGGTGGGCATTAGCCAATACTCCTTATAACCCAGCTTATGTACCTTTGGAAGCAGAAACACAGATTCCAATTGAAGGAATTAACATAACTGATATTGCTACCAAATTCTTAGAAGAAGTCAGAGAATCTTATAAGAAAGACAAGAATGGCCATATCTTGGCTTCCTTATTAGATAAAGACTGCAAAGATACATGTTTAGTCAATGCACTGGATGAAGTTTGGAAGAATTCCTATTCTTAAGGAAGATTTCACTTGTTTGATGGTATAATTTACCACAGAACCCAAAATTCTTGCGTAATGACATTGTGTACCAGATTTCTTATCAATACCATTCTTCATGAATGTCATGATAGCATCTACTATGGACACCTGTCAGAAGGCATAACACTTGAAAAAGTGAAGAACCGTGCATGGTGGCTATCTTGGAAAAAAGAAATCATTGAATATTGCTATCCTTGTGATAGATTCCAAAAATCAAATAGGAGTACAGGCAGGAAATCTGGAGTGATTATTCATATTCAAGAACTAAAATCCCCTTGGGACATTGCTCATATGGACTGGGTCACAGCACTTCCTCCAAGTGGTGATAAACGTTATAATGCTTGTTTAGTCATTGAAGACAGATATAGCAAGACTCCCATATTCTTACCATGTCATAAAGATGACACTGCTATGGATAAAGCTCTTCTTCTATGGAGTAGAGTTATTTCCAATACAGGATTATTTAAGAATATCATAAGTGACAGAGATCCCAAGTTCACATCCGCACTTAGGACCAATCTTCACAGATTTTTTGAGACTAAATTATCATTCTCAACAGCATATCACCCTCAAACAGATGGACTAGCAGAGAGAATGCTTCAAACTTTAGAAGACATGATCAGGAGATTCTGGGCTTATTGGTTAGAATTCAAAGACTCAGATGGCTTCACCCATGACTGATGCACTCTAATATTTGCATTGGAACTGGCATATAAGACATCAGTCCATTATTCTACAGGCCAAACTCCTGCTATGTTAGAAAAAGGATGGAATCCAAGACTCCCAGCAGACACACTGAGGAAAGCCTTTGTTGAAATTCATCCTACAGCTTCCAGATTCAATATAATTCTTGATAAAGTGAGACATCATGCAAAAAAGAGTATGAATGATGCTTTTGACTATGCAAAACAGAAGTGGGACAAAAGTCACAAAGTACCAGAATTCAAAGTAGGGGACCTAGTTCTAGTTTCAACCTTGAATTTTAATAATATCAAAGGCCCAAAGAAACTTAAATATTCTTATGTAGGACCTTTTGTTATTGTTGCCTTACATGTAACAAATGCAGTTCAAGTGGAATTGAGTGGTGAATTAGAAAATAAACACCCCTCCTTTTGAGTTGGCCTTATAAAGCCTTATCAACCAACTGACAATAAATTGTTTCCTTTAAGGAACCCAACTCCTTTGACTGTAACACCAATGGAACAGAGTGAAGACAAAGGAATAAAGAAAGGAGACTTAGGGGTAAAAATCAAAAAGAATATCTTGTCAGATATAGAAATAAAACACATGAAGATGAATGGCTGGCAGAATCAGAAATACCTGACTCAGATAAACTCTTAAGAAGATTGAGACATGAAAGAAGGCCACAAGCCTGAATATTTCTATAAATGTGCTTTAAATTACTTGATCTGAATAATGTAAAGAGGCTGTACAGTGGACATTAACCCCATTTAGGGCCTTTTTCTTCTTGATACCATTGATAAAATTGTAGTACAAATTTAATTTTTGGTGGGAAGAAATGTGAGCCTTGAGGTATATTTTACGTACCCAAATAGGCCACAACTATCTTTAAAAATGAATTTTGAACTATGCATAACCCATAAGTCATGCATATATTCAAAATTCATCATTTTTTATTTCAGAAAAAATGAATACCTTTTTATTGAGTAAGCAAATCTGTAGATTTAAGGCCAGATTTGGATTCTACACAAAAATTCACCTAGGGTAACTACATAGAGTCAATAAGCTTAAAATAACTCTAATAGGTGGTAATATGGAAAATAGTTCAATATCACATCATCAATACCACTTGAAATAATTGTGAAAATCTTTGTTTTTCTCAATTTCATACCAAAATAATGGTAATTTGAGAAATACCATGTTACATACACACTAAAAATAGTGTTGTGCATGCTTGTGGCACTTAATATTATGGCATTCTTACATACACTTTTGGTATACCCATAGTGGATATCAGTATTCAAGCCTGAATTTCTATTTTTGACGTGAAAATAGCCAAGGGGGACAAAAGAGATTAAAGAGAGCCAGGGTACCCAACTTCTGAGGCCTCTGAGGGATGGATAGCTCTAAAGCTTGGATCCATGGCTGATCTTGGTCCAATTAGTATACTAAAACCTTTTGGGAACTTGGTTACCAAGTTGAAATCTCATTAAATCATAAGAAAATAGCAAATAAGCTGCTATTTTGACATGCCAAGGAGGTAAAGAGCAGCTCAGACCCCTGTAGCCATGTCAATTCTTAATGATTTTCCATTGATAAACCCTAACAGATTAATTAAAACCCTTTTTGGACTAGTATCCATTGATTTACCTCTTAGCAACAAGCCATATAGTGCTATTTGCAATTCTATGTAGAAATGAGGTAAAAACTTCAAAAATTCATTAAAAATACAATTCTTAATTAATATTCCTGAAACCTACGGGACCAATTGAAAGCTGTATAATTCATATAAAAACCAGAAATAATCATACCTTTGCAATTAAAAATTAAAGTTTTACTTATAGTCCATTTTTGATGATTCCACATGAAACACTGAATCTTCAAAAACTCACAGAAAATACACTCTGTGATAGAATTTCCAATAACATTGATAGCTTTGAGAAATAGAAGAATATTTAAAGTTGTTACTCCTTTCATTCTTAACCATATTTGGGTTTTTAGTCATGTAAAAGCATCAATTAAGTAATTATGATAATCTTATATCACAACAGATGATGCAATCATTAATCCAAAAAGGGATTACTGTGTTCTCACTCACTGGCTTTTCAGTTTTCTCAATGAAACTCCTCTGTGAGCTGTCTTAGACTTAAAAGAGGCCTCCTCTTTCTGTTTTTTCCAAAATCATCACGTTATTCAATTATACCTTTATTACCAACAAGTATGTATTAGTTAAAACTTTCCTTAAGTGTTTTATTCTTTCAGAATCAATAAGAAAGACATGAAATCATATAAATAAGCTATATATTGTTGTAATCCTGTTATAAATTAATTTTTATCCTTTAAATCCACAATTATCCATCAAGCTTCTCTACTATTATCTTTCAATGAGTTCTTTGGAGTATTAGTGAGTTTTTTCTCTTAATTCTTAAAGTTTTTCTGTAGTAATAGTTTTCTTCAAGGGTTATTTTTTATAATTATTCTTGTAAAAGATAGTTATAGATTAAAATAATTTTATTATTTCAATAAAGTTTGAGTTATTAAATTCTTCTTGTAATTTATTCTTGCAGACAATTACTGCTTACTGTTATAATCACCAGTAGTGTATAACAAGTAAAAGAAATAATTAATTAATTAATTATTTAATTATTTAATTGTGGTTATAATAATTTTTATTATTATATTTCATAAGAACAGTCATAGTACTGTTGATTAATAGTAATATTATCAACAGTTTCATGGACACATCTTACAGAGAAAAATTGGTTTTCCTCAAATTTAACATCCATAATTGAACTGGATTAACATTCAATATCCAGGTCTCAGAGACAAGTGCTGAAGAGTACAAACTTATCAAATTCCTTCCCATAATTTCACTCAAATTTTCTCTTCATAAAATAATGATAATTAAATGAAAGCTATTTTGGCCCATCATATACTTAAATACCTTGCTACAAAAATAAAACAAATTAAGCTTTAAGATTCTATCTAATGAGAAAAGTTACAAGAAAGAGGAATATTAATAGGCTATTAGAAAATTAGCCTCTTAATGTGAAGAATATTGAGATAAAGATATCTTTCATTTTCATGAGTCAGAGCTATGCTGATAACCAAAGATATTCAAATGCTCAATGTCAGAATTTCTTTCTATTTATTGCTTGAGCTTATAATAGAATAAAGCTCTTAAATTTATCAATGAGATAAAATGTCTTTCTTCCACTTTTGAGTGTCTATTTTCTATAATTCAGCAAAGCTACTCTTCAGAAATTCTTGGGAAAAATTACAGGTATGATCTATCCAGCCTCTATTCTCATAAAGAAAATATTTATTTATTAAGCTATAAATAATTTCTTCTTTTTTTGAAAATGAATAGTATTCCTCTCATTTGGAAAAAAAGAGGATAGATACAGCTTAAGGGTCAAACTCATCTCCAAGAGGTACAATTTCAATGAAAGATTTATTTTGAGCTTTTTGTAAATTTTTCAAAGGCTTGGACTACCAAAATTTTCTTCTATCAGTAAATTTATCTCAAAAGAGAAAAAATTTCAATCCTATATAGCTAAATACTTCTTCCATAAAAGGGTTTAAGTATATAACTATACTGAGCTTGAACAGCCATGAAAAAGGCTGATTTTTACAGTAAGTAAGATGTAGTAAGGTACAAACTAATATACATCAGAAATGGAAAATTTATTTACCTGTTTAGGGATTAAGGCTTAAAAATGTTTAACAAAAACTTCCAATGAGGAAATGGAAGTATATGTGGGTCTCTTGCATATGTGACTTGAGTTTCTGCTCTGTCTTCCGACCTATATCCAATCTACCTCCCAAGAGATTTTCCAAATGAAACACCTGCGTTCAGGTGTGGCCACTTTGCTCATGGTTAATGGTGAAGAAGCAATAATCCAAAATAAATTCTTTTACTTGTGCATATTTCTACATGTGATGGTGAGAAATACTCAGAAAAGATCATACCAAGATGGAAAAATAAAATTCTTTATATTTCATGGAGTAAGATTTATCAGTTAAAGTGAAGATGCAAATACAATTGGTTAAATAGGAATTTATTGAGTTTTCACTCACCCATCACAGTCTATCAGACTTACAGTAGAGCTTTTAGTCATATAAATTTTCACTAGAAATTAAATTATACTGAAAAATTATGATTTATACATATAATTAGTTTCTGTATCCTACCAAAGGGGAGTTATGTTTCCATTTGCTATAATAAAAGACAAAAATTTACCACTTTTAACATCATTAAAAAAGTCTTGATAATCAAAATTGAAATTGAAAATCAACACTAATTTAGTGAATACTGACCTGAGCTTTAGATGAAATCCAAGGTGAAAATATGAGCTTATTTAAGTCCTTCAAAAATACAACACATAATTTGAACCCCCAAAAACCACTTTGTACAATTAAAAGACATGATGTACACATTTAACTTGATTTTCAAAACCCTATCTACCTTTATCAAGGATACAAGCTTACCCTTCTATACTTTTCACTAGAGAGGCACTATCAAATATTTTGTATAAATCATTGAATCAAGGTCATCTATGTGATATAGATTTACACTAAGCTAATTCGTGTTGAGTAAATCTCATTGATTTTATGTACTGAAATTTTTATTTAAGATAAACTAGATAATTTGTGAAACATAGTGTTGATTCAATATAAACCCCAGTGTTACTTAATTTCAACCTTGGGCCAATATTTTCTCAGCCTAATCTTTATTGAATATAAACCACAGGTTTATTCTATATTAAACACAGATTTATTCAACATGAACCATTAAACCAAATTTTGATTTAATCACAAAGATTTGATTGAATATCCATCACAGGTTCATTTAATGTCAATCTTGGAAGTAATTCCAATTCTCTTCAAAAATAATATAATAAGCCATTTTTCAGGTTAAATACCTAGTAATTTTATTGATACAATTAGCTTCTTTTCTATTTTATACAGATCTAAGATTAACCTATCATCTGTGTGAAAATTTGAAGTAAATCTACTGATAAATTCATGAATTCGGGCCTTTTTTCCACATAAATATAACAATATACACTAAAAATCAACTTTTCCTCAAGTCTTTATGAAGATAACTTTTATTTCATGTTTAAAATCTCTCAAAGCCTTCACTACAAGTCTATAACTTAATATTTTCCCTTTGGAAGTATTTGATTCCTTTCCAAGTTTATTATGAACCATTTAAAGACTTAATATTTCATTTGATCTACTCTTAAATATTCAATAACTCTTCAGCTATTTAAATACAAGATTAAAACCATTATTTGGGCTTTTTTGTATCCTGAATGTGGGATACCCTGTTACCTTTTTTTATTCTTCTTTTCTTCCTCCTATTGTGTAGATTTTTTTCAAATAAACTTAAACTGAGTCCACACAAGATTCACATCCCATATGTAAAATATCTATTTAATACATCAAATATAAAAAACACCTGAATTTTGACATAATTTTTGTAATTATACATATACATAATTTAACTTTGAGCTTAAGTTAAAATTAACAGTTTTAAAAAAATTGCAAAATTATCTAGAAAAGCTCTATTTTTATGAATAATACTTGAATATTCTGATAACAGAAAAATTCCAATTTCTGGTTATAACACCCTGTGTGGTTACTCTTGCTTAATTATGGTGTGAAATCAAAATAGGAAACAATAATCACATCTTTTTATCCAAAATTAAGTTACAAGAAAATTCTATTTCCTTGTTTTTAGTTTATATTATAAGTCTTTAAATTACTAAATCAAATGTATCAAACATTATTTGTGGGTGTACAAATATGTTACACATACCTCACAGGCTCACAGCTCCTAATCAATTATAAATAATTCCTCATATTTTTGATACTAAATATACCATCTGTAAAAAAACCTTTCCAGTTGATTCTCTATGAGAATTGAAATATATAGAAATAATTAAGTTCACTCAAAATAAACAAGGTTATAATTACTTATTATCACATGAGCTATTGTGATGCAATTATTTAAGAAATGAAATTAATTAATTTAGGTGTATTTAAGACAAAATAACATAATGAAAAAGTATAAGTCCCCAATCATATACTTATTAGTTGTTAAAAGTGTAAATCAAGGATGGTAGGGGAATCAATAGAAATAAATATAAACCATTTCAAGAGGATTAAAAAGCCACTCAAGATCTTGAAATCTCTTATCCTCCCAATTCTTGGGAGAAATCTTTATTTAAACTTTCTGAGCATCTTAAGACATTTACTATTTTATCATGTTTCAATAATCCCCTTTTAAATATGGATATGAATCACCTTTTTTCTATACAGCTAATTCTTTTAGGATCCTTTATCTCAAGAAATTTTATTTTTTTAATTAATATTCTCTTTATATACATCAGAGGAAAGGATATTATTTGATTGAAAAAATTTAGTCTAAAAAATGCATCAAAATTTTTCCAGTTTTCTGATCAATATTGATCAGAGAAGGGAAATCTAAAGAGAATTTGAAGAATCTATATTGAATATTATATGAAATATTTCTTTGAATTCTTTTGAAGGAAAAAGAAAGTACAAAATTTCTCCTTTCATAAAAGGTTTTCCATTTTATAAGAGGAAAAAGAATCTTTCATCCTTTATGTTCCCCCTTGAAATAGATGTAATTATTATAAATTCTAATTTAAAAGCCTTAAGAAAGAATGCATGTGTAATTTCATTCCCAATTTAGTTGAATGGCCAGACAAAACACTCAAGCGTTCATAATTCATCTGAAAAAATTGAATAAGCTTCCATAATATTTCAACTTTGGCTGAAGTTATTTTCAGAAAGACTTTAATTTTGGGATAATGGCTTTTAGTTTACTTTCAGACAAGTCAAATTTGTGCACAAACTCTTTTAAAAATGTTTCACCTTTCAGCGGTTGCGGCCTTTTTTCATGTTGAAAGCTCTTCAAAACTATATATTTCACTCCTAAGATTTCTCCATGATATTTTTTTTGAAACTATTTAATTTCTCAATTATAAGTTATTCACTTGATTTGAATTCCTTCTTTGAGATTTCATTTTGATTCAATAGGTAAAACTTATCTCAAAGGATTGACGTCTCTATTACTTGACTTTATTATATCTTTCACCTTTTTCTGAAATGATATTTCCGAATAAGTATTTTCGGAGAAAAAAAAGAGGCCACATCTCGAAAAACTATATAATAATAGTGATAATCCTTGCAATAGTATAAAGTCTCTAAAAAATAAATCATTATTATCAAGTAATTATTGGTTCTTTAAATTAATATTAAGATTAGAAATTTTGAGATAAACCTACATCAGATTAATAAATGTAGAATGATTGCAAACCTGATTGAAATAAGCTTTACAAAAATATTATTTTATGTTATATGAGATTATATGGTTAATGGTAATATCCATATTAAGAGACAAAAAATCAACCCTAATTTTTGATATTGGAATATTGAATACTGCACTTGTTTGATAAATGAAATTGAAACCATTATCTATCAAATTAAATTTCCTCTATCTATTTTTTTAGTTTAAATTTTATTCATCTCAATATACAAACCATCACAACATATTGAATTATTCAAAGAGAATTTTTAGGGTTCCCTGCAAATTATCAAAAATTCTAGGCTTCAAATTAGGATTCCTGAATCTGAATATAATTGAGTAGATTCTTAAATATATCTTTTTTTTGTACTTTATTACATTCCTTTTTAGTTATAAATTGCAAACTCTTTATATTTACATATACATTTAATTCCGATAATCCTCAAAATATAAGTTATAAGTATTAGCTATGATTGTTTTTCTAAAAAATTTAAATTAATTTCGACAAACTCAAAGTCCTCCATATTAAAGTTTATGACTAATACTCTCAATTGATTAAAAAATAAAACATATCGAATACAAGAAATAATTTTTTTAGAATATTTATAAATAATAAGAACATATTATATTACTATTTCCCTCCAAGAGTTACCAATTTTATTGAATTTTTATACAATTAATATGATAAAACTGATTATAGGACATAAATAATACAAATAATAATTTTAATCAGGATTTTATCATATTCAAGAATTTAATAAATGAACTTTATCTATACTTGAGTTCCTTTTTAGCATAATCATTCTATCTGTCTTGAATCTATATTTTTCTTCTATTTGTCATTTTTATCCCAGAGATCTGATTTTTATATATATAACTCAATACAAATCAATCTATGATAGATTAAGGATAAAAATATATAGAGTGATTTGAATATTTTTTTCTTATTCTTTCTATCTTAAAAGAATATATTTTGATTTAAGTCCAAACAGAAATCCTTTAAATCTGAAAAAAATTAATTTAATCAAAAGAAAAGAAAATTCAAGTTATAGCTCTCTCTTGATGCTTTATTTGAAATTATTTCTTTTACAATATTTCTGGTCTAAAGAACCTTTCTAATAAGCGATCTTATTATGTGATATATATTCTATTTCATCATTAGATAAGACCTAGACTTCCTAATAATAGCTTTTTTTAAATAATTCAGAGTTTTGGTAATAGCATAGATCATTTCTATGAGATATTTGGTAATTGTATCACTTTCAAAAATTCTCGCATGAATAATAAGATATAAACTTGATGTCCTATTAGAAGAGTGGAGTTTATCACCATATTTTATTTTACTGGTTGTAATTAAAAAATATTAATTTAATAACTCATGGACTTTTTAGGGAAAGACGAAATAAAAAAAAAATAACAAGCTAGCATATTAATTGTGAATTTGATGGAAATATCTTTCAGATATTATTTATGTTCATTAAAAATAATTATATTTTTATGGAATGGTTTCAACGTGTTATAATTCAGTTTCAACATATCTCAAAAGATATTTTTTTTCATTTTACATTTTTAATTTAAAGCTCCCTAATCCTGTGTTAAATTTGATTGATTGAGCTTCATTAAATCAAATTCTAAGTCTATTATTAAAAAAAATTGCCATATCACCCAAATAATCTCCTTACACAATTTCAAAAATCTCCAGTCTCATACGATGTTCCACAAGTTTTATTTGTATAGTAGAAGAAATTCTTATAGATACTCATCTAATTATAATAACAGACCCTTTAATTCCTCATTAAATACTATTATTTTAATTAATTTTAATATACTTATTCTATATTGTCCTTTTATAGAGAAAATAGATATGTCGAGATCAGATAATAATATATAGCTATATATTTTTTTCTGAACCTTCTTTTTCACATAATTTTGATATAATATTTTTCATTTACAAGGGCTCATTTTGATTATCTTAAGAAAAAAAATATTATTTTACATAATAAATATTATTATTGGAGATTTAGTAGCTATATATCACATAATAATAAATATTTACAGAAACCAACATATATATGGATATGTTTATTTTTTTTTTTATCAAAATATACCTCTGAAATCTTTAGAGGCTCTTTGTCCGAGGTACATGAGATTCAAAAGCTAACATTAATAAATTCTGCATTTTGGAGTATACCACCTTTGAAACGGTGATTTTCCTTTCACAGTTTATTTCTATTTTTTTATTTGTACTGTTTTATTGAAAAAAGGAATATCACTTTTGTCACTTGTCTTATTGTATAGAAGAACTGAATTCTTTAATACTTAAAGAGGCTATTCTCCACCCAATATAAAATCAATTTCATCATCGTCATCATCGTCTCGTTATCGTAACCTCGACACTGGAAGCCTAGAATCTTGAAGAACCCATTGCCTTTCTAATTTCTCATTATTTTTGAGCTATTTAAGATGATCATTGGTTTTAAAACTTTCTGTAACGATACTTTTCCCATATGATATTCCTGTTCTTTGACCAATTACAAGAAGCTTAACATTTTTAACAAAGTATCAAATATTCCCTTCTTATTAGTAATTTCATCTCCAATCAATTAGATCCTGATAGCTCCTCATATAATTTGTTTCTTATTATTTTTCATTTTGAATCATCCCAATTTCCTATTTAAACAGTAAATGTTATTTTTCACATGGCATTTAATCTTTCTACAGGGTAGTAATTTTAAGTTAATACCTTCATGATTATGAAGAGGATTTTGTCATGTATGCGGAGCCAGATATGGATTTTTTATATAAGGAATTAATTATTAATTTTTCCTATTTAACATTTTCAGTAAGTTTCATCTCCATTTTATATATATATTTTCATGCCACTGTCATTCAAAACTGTGCACCATATTGATAAATCTAAATCAAATTGAACCTTCTTGTTTCCAGAGCTCTGTTGAAGGATTTAATGAAAAATGGATAGCTCAAGGACATATTGAGCTAATGTTCAACTTGAGAATTTATATTTTCTATTTGTGTTAATGGAAAATGGTATTTTGTGGTAGAAAACTAGGGCTCGGTTTTGAAACTCATTTTAAATTGGTTTTAAAAAAAAACTTGAAATATATCTAAGTTTTTTGGAAAACCTTTTGAGATGAATTTTTTAAAAAAATATACAAAAAAAAATCAAAATTGAACTCATGTAATTTTGAAACTACTCCCTATTTCTACAATTTTTTTAAATATCTTTTTTCTTTTGAATCAAGATTTTTGATTTTTAAATATTTTTTTCCATTAGTTTTCCTTTAAGATTTTCTTCTCAGTCAATTGATTTGTTATTCAAGGCTCATTATAAATAAATTCATCCATCATTTGTTTTTTTTTCAATTCAGAAGAATCAATATTTTAAGCTCATTCCTTTTAGCTTCATAAACCTTTCATGTTTCAATAGGTCTAAGCACGATCCATATGGATCTTTTTAGTGGGGAGCACCCCAAAGTCTCAGCTGTCATTATTTGAATGTGAACAGGACTTGTGAAATAATAATGAGATATTTCTGAGGAATTCAATAGAGACTCAAATGGATGAAACTATTCAATAAAGGAAAGATATATCAATTTGCGACCCCATTTACAACACTTTAATTACATGTTATTTGAAACGATAACACCACACAAGTTAAGAGGCACTTTTCCATTGAGAAGTCATTGAGCATAATAAACTTGTCAAGAAAAAACATAATCTAGAGATGAAATGCAATCAAGTTGAGAAGATATTGGAAGAATTAAAATTAGAACTCTCATTCCAGAATAAAGAAGGTCAATGAAGGGCATAATCTATCTGGAATAAAGAGAAAACAAAATAATTTCTCATTTTCCTGGCTCAATTTCAATCGGATCGTAATTTGGAGAGGGAGAACATTATGGGCTTCATGTCATGGACCAGGTACTGCAGAAATAATTCAAAGAAGAACGTGGGTCTCTCTGTGATTAATTATATACCTTTTGATAAATTTTAGAAAGTATATAAATTCTTAATGGGGGCATACTTTGTAATTAAAATAGGTTATTTCATATTTTTCCCATTTAATTCTCACAAGGGATAATTGTGAAAAATAAATAATCAGCCTTTAATCCTGAAATACTTACATATTACCTAAGCCTGTACAGTGCCCTCCAATATAGATCCAAACACAAACTAGTGCACACGACTTTTGAAACTCAACTCCTACCATCCACTGCTTTCTGACAACTACATCATCTTCAACATTCACTTTTTTCTTCATTTATTTTTTTTTTCATCTCTTTTATCACATCATCAAGTTTTTCTTTCATTCTTCACCCATAATTATTCACAAGTATCAAGCCAAAAATAACCTGTTGAAGGACTATAAAACAACTCCCAAGACTGGATTTTAAATACTTCTCAACATCACAAGCCTATTGCTCCATTCTCACATATTGATGTGGTGATACTTGCAAAATGTTTCAAAGGAATCTTCAGCTGGAAAGTGAGATTTATATCATATTCATTCTTCTGAAGAAGATGATTCAATTTAAATAGAACTGACTTTATTACCTTTCAAGTTTTTAGTCTTGCAAAATGGAAGTGTTATTAATTTTGCCCTCAGAACATGTAATCCTCTCAAAATAACTTGAAAACAAGCTGACAAGGTTTATTGATCCAATTTCAAAGAGAAAACTTTATTACATTGTTATAATTGATATATAAAGCTCAAATTAATCCAGTAATAAAGAAAAGCCAGATTATTCATCTGAGCTAAGCGAGTGAAATTGTAAGGTTTGTCTATGAAACTCTTGATAATAGTAACAATATCAAGAGTACTATGACTATCCTAAGTAGAAAAATATAATATAATGAAATATTATAACCACAAATTTAAATATCATTATTAAAAATAATTATATAAAAAAAATAAATTTAATTATTATTATATGAAATAATTATGATAAATTATTGCTATTGTCACTGACAATTACAACAATAAGAAGTGTAAAGCTCTTAATGAGACAATTACACATGGAAAATATAAATATTTAGCCACTTATAAATAATATATAAATATTCTTCATAGAAGAATTAAGACACACACTGTGAAGAAGTAATTCTTATAGAGAAATTATATATAAAAAAACTTATAATAGATAAAAAGTATATAGAATTTTAGCAAAAACTTACTTATAATATAAATTTAATACAACAAGTCAAATACAACAGTTATTATATTAAATAATTATTATAAGTTAAAAACACACCAAAAATCAATATTTTAAATGATAAAACAATGTTTTATGATAAAAAATATGATTGAAGAGTTTTTGAGAGGAATTTGTGGATTTAAAAGATACTTTAAAGACAATAATTTTATAAAATAAAATATATTATAGGTGATTACAAAAATAATCTAATTTCTATTATTTCAATTCTTTAATTTAAGATTTATAAAGAATAAAATGCTTAAGAAATACTTTAATAATAAGTTTTCATATATAATAAAACCTTACCTGTTTAAATGTCTAATATAATTTGATTGATAAGTGATGATGGACAAAAACAGTGATGAAAAGACTCTTTTTATGTCTACAGAGAAGCTCTCATGATTGATAATGAGTATAGAGGTCTTTCTAAGGTCAAAACTGAAGAACCATGCTTAAAAATAAGGTTCTTAACTCAAGGTAGCTTTTTTTTAATTCCAATTTAAAGTTACCAGTGTTATTCTTAACTCCAAGTAACCTTAATCCTCATTTAAGTTAATTATTTTAAGTTTTAATATAAAATGAGTTTATTTATATTAAATTTCATCACATGAAAAACTTGAAAATAGAGTTTCAAGCAGAAATCTCTTAAACTTAATTTTTAATTAATTTTTAAAGAAATCTTAATTTTCTTTAAGTATAATTAAAAGAGTAAATTTCCAAACTAATTACCCAGGAGATCTTTTTCTAAAAGATACTTAAAATTTAATTTATATATAGATAATATTAAATTGTAAGGTTTGTGAAATTTTCAAGCAAATCAATGAAGATTTGGATTTTTAATGAATTTTTGAAGTTATTGCTATTTTTCACATAAAATAGGAATACACACTAAACCTTAGCTTTTGATAAGTTTTCAATGATTGTAAGCTTAAAGTTTTAAGCTTATTTAAGCTTTGACAGGTCTCAAAACTTTGATTTCAAGCCTGCATATTGGGATTTACCCTTTGGAAGCTTGAAATTCCTGTCCAAATTGGGTTAAAACCAGTTTAAACTTTAAGGTTGGCTCAAAGTCTAATCTTAAAGATTAAATAAGGTTGAAAATCCTCCAATACAGGTGGACAACCTTAATTGAATCATTGCAGATCCAAAAAGTTGGGTACCCCAGCTCTGTTTGGTCTTTTTCCTTTGTCCCACCTTTTTGTGTGGATTTTGCCCTTTTATTTATTTAAAGCCATACTATGGCCTTAAACCCTTTTAAATTGAGCGCACGCAGGATTTAAATTCTGTATGGCAGATCCTCAGCCAATTCAGTAAATATACACAACACCTCAATTTTAACTAAAATTTTGGTAAGTTTGCATAAACTGTATGCAACTTTAAATTTAAGCTTATTTAAGCTTAAATTTAACAATTTTAAAAAAATGTTAAAAAATTTACATTAGTACTGTGAGATTCTTAAATCTTCCAATAACATAAGAAATAAGCCTTTTTGGGTATAACACACTATGGGTGTACCCTAGGTACTTTTTGGTGTAGAATACAAAAATGATATAATATTTATAACTTTGTTTATCCAAAAAAAAATTATACTTATTTTTTATTATTTTTTATTTTGAATTAAATTGAAAAGTCTGTTGAAGACTAGATCAACTGTATATAAAGTCATTTGTGGCCTTATGGGTATGTTATACATACCTCACAGGCTCACAGAAATGCACTCAAAATAGTTTCTGAAATCTCTCTTTTTTTAGCTTAACCTTGCATGTTTTTCATAAATTTATCAGTTTTTTTATCTGATCAACTTTTTATTTACTATTGAGGGTCAAATTTTAGTTGATTTCTCATAATAATGTTAAATAATTGAAAAAAACTTCTTTTCATGTGTAAACTTTGTTGAGAGAGTCTCAGGACAAAAAACAAGCCATCAAGCAGCTTTTTTTGAAAAAAGCAGATATTGAATAGCAGGAGAGCAAAAAAATGAGAAAAAAAACTCCAGTTTGAGTATTATTTCAGAGCTATCTTGTAGGGAACTGTACATACTTACAGATTACCTAAGCCTAGCCACTACCTAATCAGTACTCTGTCATATTTACATCATATCTCTTGCCTTGTAGATCATTTATATAAAAGCCCTCATTGTCTTTCTCTTTTTCTGCAATCTTTTATGTGGTCTACTTTCTATTGATACACTTCCATAGATTCATGTTGAAGTTTTTGTCCCCTCCCTATCTGTTACCTAAGGCTAAGACACTTTCTTGCCTGATCAAAGGATCCTTTACTTTATCATATTATGAGACTGGCGCTTTAACCAGTTAAGCAAAACACCACCCATGACTGAACACTCTCTTTAACTCACTAAGAACAAATTGAATGGCTCCAATTATCTCAATTGGATCATTTGAATAGAGGACATACTCAGCTTAAAAGGCTACCTCAACCTTGTCACCAACTCAGAAACTGGAGCAAGACAAAGTCAACCCTGAAAGATTGCAGAAGGCCTTCTACCCACTCTGTATCAATTGTGACTTAAAAGAAGCTGGAAAATTCTCTGAATAATCTGTAAAAGATTCTCAAAAGTTCTGAAAACTTAAAGAAGCCTTCTACCAACCCAAAACCAAACCACAGTCCTCAGACAAATCTTCTCCACCAACTTTGGAAGCTCCAATGTTGACAAAACATATGGCTCACTTCTTGAAAACACCCAACATCTCTGAAATCTAATCCAAAGCTCCAATAAAAACCCTTCTTTACTTTTTTACTCCATCATTGCCATTTGGACTATCTATACTTCCCCCCAAATACAAGACCACCTCTGAAATATGGCTTGGAAAGTGCAACATAGAAAAGAAATCACCTACTCTAAGAGATGCCACAGAAACAATACAATGTTTCAATAAAAGAGAACACAAAGGAAATGAAAACTCAAAAGAACACAACTCTCCTCAAAGCCCTGCCAAAGACTTCCCCAGGTGCAGTATGGGGTGGCACAATCCCCTAACCAAACACACCAAACAAGAATGCTCCCACCTCAAACTAGTGAAACCAACTAAATCTCTCATGGAATCCTCTTCCAAACACTCACCCAAACACTCCAATCTCATCTTAGACTCAGGACCTACTGTCTCCATTTTCAAAAATGGGAACCTTTTCTCTTCATTAACCAAAATCTCCAAAAACATCAAGCTCACCAATGGCTCCATCATCACCACCTCAGGGAGAAGGACTCCTCAAATAGAACTCCTGTTGATAAATTTAAAACTCAAAAAATTCACTTTACTCACCCAACCTAGTGTTCAAACTCATTAGCTTAGGAACCCTTCTCAATGCCAATTACAGCATCCACCCATTCCCAAAAAAATCCTAAAAAATCCTTGATGAAAACAAAAACGTGATCTTTTCAGGATCCTTGGTGTCTGGAAATCTAATAATCCACCAAAACTCAAACTCCTGCCTTTCTTCAACCACATAGCCCCCTCTCTCCCTACAACTCCATTTTTCAGCTGGCCATTCATCCATTGATTAACTCTCCAGGATGTTTCCCAACAAATCCCTGACCAATTTTAAATTTATCACCTGTAAAACTGGAAAAATCACCAAACAACCATTCCCAGGACGATTCCCCTCCCCATCCAGAAAGCTAAAATACCTCCATGCTGACCTGTGTGGACCCATCAATCCATCTCCAAATTCAGGATCTAGATACTTCTTGAGAGTATTTGATGCCTTCTCTCACTCTTTCTGGATATTCTTCCTTAAAAAAAATTGACACAAAAATTAGCCTAAGCCAGCTTTTTAACAAAATAGAACAAGTATTCAAAAACAAGTTTGCCTTCCTAGTCACAGACAATGGGGCCAAATTTGAAAATTCAGAACTCCAAACCTGTAAGATTTGACTATGAAACTGATGATAATATTACTATTAATCAACATTACTATGTCTGTTCTTATGGAATATAATAATAAAATATTATTATAACCACAATTGAATAATTAAAGAATTATTTCTTTCACATGTTAAACACTACTAGTGATTTTAACAGTGAGCAGTAATTGTCTACAAGAATCAATTACAAGAAGAACTCAATAATAAAAACTTCTTTTATTAAAATAATAAGATTATTTTGATATATAATTATCTTTTGAAAGCATAATTATAAAGATAATTCTTGAAGAAAACTGATTTTAGAGAAAAATTTTAAGAATTGAAGATAAATGAATCACTTATACTTCAAAGAACTTATTGAAAAATATAAGTAGAGAAATTTGATGTAGAATTGTGAATTTGAAGGGATCAAAATGATTTATAGCAGGATTACAACAATATATAGTTGCATTCTATGATTTCACGTCTTTCTGATTGATTCTTAAGGAATTAGAACACATAATAATAGTTTCAACTAATACTTACTTGTTGGTAACAATGATATAAATGGATAATAAGATGATTTCTGGAAAAAACAGCAAGAGGAGACCTCTTTTAAGTCAACAACAGCTCACAGAGGCGTGCCATGGAGCAAACTGAAAAACTAGTGAGTGAGAAAGCAATAAAGCCTTTTGGATTATTGATTGCATCATCTGTTGTCACATAAGATTATCATAATTACTTAATTGATGCTTTTACATGACTACCAACCCCAATATGGTTAAGAACAAAAGGAGTAACATCTGCAAATCTTCTTTTATTTCAAAATTATCATTTATTTCTCAAAGTGATCAATGTTATTGTCAATTTCATCACAGGTTGTAATTATTGTGAATTTTTGAAGATTCAGTGTTTGACGTAGAATAGTCAAAAATGGACTGTAGGTAAAACTTTGAATTCTACTAGTAAAACTACAATTCTTTTTGGTTGTACCATGGATAATACAGTTCTTCATTGGTCCTGAAAGGTTCAGAGAGATTCATTAATAATTGTATTTTTAATGAATTTTTGAAGGTTTTACCTCATTTCTATGTAGAATTGCAAATATCAGTGTTTAACTGGTTGCTATGAGGTAAATCAATGGATACAAGTCCAAAAAGGGTTTTACTTACTCTTTTAGGGTCTATCCATGGAAAGTCATTAAGAATTGACATGCTTACAGGAGTCTAAGTAGCTCTTTACCTCAGCACGTCAAAATAGCAGGTTATTTGCTATTTTCTTATGATTTGCTGTAGTTGTAACATGGTAACCAAGTTCCCAAAGTGTTTGAGTTTACTAATTGGGCCAAGATCAGCCATGGATCCAAGCTTTGGAGCTATCCATGCCTCTGAGGCCTCAGAAGTTGGGTACGCTGGCTCTCTTTAATGTCTTTTGTCCCCCTTGCTTATTTTTCACATCAAAATAGAATTTTAAGCTTAAAGTGATATATCCACTATGGGTGTACCAAAAGTCCATGTAAGAATACCATGATATTAAGTGCCCAAAACATGCATAACACTATTCTTAGTGTATGTGTAACATGGGATTTCTCACATTACCAATATTTTGGCATGAAATTAAGAAAAACAAAAATTTTCATGGATCTTTTATGTGGTATTGAAGTATTTTCCATATTACCACCTCAAAGAGTGAATTTGAGCTTATTCACTCTATGGAGTTACCCTAGGTGAACTTTTGTGTAGAATCCAAATCTGGCCTTAAATCCATGGATTTGCCTACTCAATATAAAGTTATTCATCTTTTCTGAAATCAAAAATGATGAATGTTGGATATATGAATGACTTATGAGTTATGCATAATTCAGAACTTATTTCTAAGATAATTGTGGCCTATTTGGGTTTGTAAAATATACCTCAAGGCTCACATTCCCTCCGACCAAAAAACAAAATTGTACTACAATTTTATCAATGGTATAAAGAAGAAAAAGGCCACAAAGGGGTATAATGTCCACTGTCTAACCTCTTTACATTACTCAAATCAAGTAATTTAAAGCACATTTATAAACATATTCAGTCTTGTGGCCTTCTTTCATGTCTAAATCTTCTTAAGAGTTTATCTGAGTCAGGTATTTCTGATTCTGCAAGCCATTCTTCTTTATGTACTGGATTTCTATATCTGACAAGATATTCTCTTTGATTTTTACCCCTAAGTCACCTTTCTTTGATGACTTTCTTTATCTTTCTGTCTTCATTCTGTTCCACTGGTGGTGCAGTTAAAGGAGTTGGGTTCCTCAAAGGAAAAAATTCTTTGTCAGCTGGTTGATAAGGTTTTATCAAGCTGACTGGAAAAGTGGGGTGTTTATTTCCCAATTCACCACTCAATTCCACTTGAACTGCATTGGTTCCATGTAAGGCAACAATAACAAAAGGTCCTACATAAGAATCTTCAAGTTTCTTTGGGCCTTTGATATTATTAAAATTCAAGGTTGAAACTAGAACTAAGTCCCCTACTTAGAGGTCTGGTACTTTATGACTCTTGTCCCACTTCTGCTTTGCATAGTCAAAAGATTCATCCATGCTTTGTTTTGCATGATGTTTCACTTTATCAAGCATTATCTTGAAGCTGGAGGCTGTAGTATTAATGTCAATCAAGTCTTTCCTCAGTGTGTCTGCTGGGAGTCTTGGATTCCATCCTTTTTCTAACATAGCAGGAGTTTGACCTGTGGAAGAATAGACTGATGTCTTATATGCCAATTCTAATGCAGTTATAAGAGTGCACCAGTCATGGGTAAAGCCATCTGAGTCTTTTAGTTCCAATCCATAAGCACAAAATCTCCTGATCATGTCTTCTAAAGTTTGAATCATCCTCTCTGCTAGCCCATCTGTTTGAGGGTGATATGCTGTAGAGAATGATAACTTAGTCCCAAACAATCTATGAATATTGGTCCAAAGTGCAGATGTGAACTTGGGATCTCTGTCACTTATGATATTCTTAAATAATCCTGTATGAGAAATAATTCTACTCCATAGAAGAAGAGCTGTATCCATAGCAGTGTCATCTTTATGACATGGTAAGAATATGGGAGTTTTACCATATCTGTCTACAATGACTAAACAAGCATTATAACTTTTGTCACCACTTGGAGGAAGTGCTGTGGCCCAATCCATGTGAACAAATTCCCGAGGGGATTTTGTTTCTTGAATATGAATCATAAGTCCAAATTTCTTGCCTGTACTTCTGTTTGCTTTTTGAAATCTGTCACAGGTATGGCAATAGTCAATGGTTTCTTTTCTCCAAGAGAGCCACCATGCACAGTTTTTCACTTTTTCAAGTGTTCTGTCCTCTGACAGGTGTCCAGAGTATATGCTATCATGGCATTCATGAAGAATGGTATTGATAAGCAATCTGCTACATAATGTCACTACATAGGAATGTTTGGTTCTGTGGTAAATGATCCCATCAAACAAGTGAAACCTTCCTTCAGAATAGGAATTCTTCCAAACTTCATCCAGTGCATTGACTAAAGATGTATCTTTGCAGTCTTTATCTAATAGAGAAGCCAAGATATGGCAATTCTTGTCTTGCTTATAAGATTCTCTGACTTCTTCAAAGAATTCAGTCCCAATATAAGTTATGTTAATCCCTTCAATTGGAATTTGTGGTTCAGCTTCCAAAGGTACATAAGCTGGGTTATCAGGAGTGTTGGTTAATGCCCACCTACTAAGTCCATCAGCTTTCTTGTGAATGTTTCCTGCTTTATGAACTATATTTATGTTTCCCCTATATTCTTGAATGGCTATTTGCCATCTCAATATATTTCTGTTGGGAGTTTTCATGGAATTACAGTCAGTTATCACTTCAAAAACACTGCCATCAAGATAATAGTATAATTTCTCAAGTGCCCATACCAAACATAAGCACTCCATTTGGCTTGCACCATATCTGGCTTCTGTTGGTTTGATTTGTCTTGAGATGTAACAAACCTGTCCTTCTGTATGTTTGTAATAAATAATTTGTACTTGATGTAGGGCTGCCCCTAATCCATCTCCACATGCATTAATGTACAATTCAAAAGGTATGTTCCAGTCAGGAATGAGGAGTAAAGGTGCTTCTGTGAGAGCTTTCCTTATCTTCTCATAAGCTTTAATTTTTTCCTGTGTCATCTCAAATACTGTCTGTTGATCACAGATTCTATAGAGTGATTTGGCCAGAATTGCAAAGTCTTTCAGGTGTTTCCTGTAATTACTGGAAAATCCAAGAAAAGACATCATTTATCTCTTATTCTGGGTTATTGGCTTAAGTAACACTTCTGCTACTTTGTTTTTGTCAATACCCAAGCTTAAACCAGAAACAACATGTCCTAATGCTTTGAGTTCTTCAAAACCAAAATTGCATTTCTTGAGTGAAATTTTCCTATTCACCTCTGCAGCTTTTTGAATTATTCTTGCAAGTCTTTCAAGGTTCAAAGACCATGAATCAGAACATATGATAATATCATCAATATAAATGATAAGCCATCCTTCAGATAATTCTGTGGGAAAGATGGTATTCATCATTATTTGATAATGGGATGGAGCATTTTTAATGCCAAATAGCATTTTAAGATACTCATAAATACCACAGTGAGTGATAATTCTAAGTAATTTCTTAGCTTTAGGCATCAAATAATTTTGATGAAAGCCTTTCAATGCATCCATTGATGTTATATACTTGGCTTTAGGCAATTGAGTCAAGGTTTATTTAATTATAGTGATTGGATACCTATTTGGAACTGTGTAGGTATTCAATGCTCTGAAATCTCCAACCATTCTTGACTTATCATTATTCCAAGAAATAATAACAGGGGGTGTCACTTCAACTTCCTCATTATGGCCTACTTTCTTTAGTACACCAAGTTGGATTAACTCTTGGATATGTTTTTCCAAGGCTTCTCTAGCTCTGAGACTGGCTGGATAAGCTGGTCTTCTAAGTACTGGAGGATATGGTCTGTCAATATTAAGAGTAATATCAACTTCATGTCCTTTTATAGCACCTAATTGTTCATTATCAGAGGCAAATGCATTATTGTATGTGTATAACACATCAATAACTTCATTCCTCATCCTTGGTGACAATAATGGATTAATTTGTGCTTCAACAAGCTGATTAGACACAAATTTATCTTTACAAGTATCCTTAACAGAAGATACCACAGATATTTGTTTTGGCATATTGAAAAAAGCAAATTTTTGTCTCTTGTTATCCCCAATTGTGAAATATCTGTCTTTATGGTTATTGATGTTAATACCATAAAGATTCAAGTAATAATTTCCAGGGTGTGGGAACACAATATTAGTGTCTAATATGCCCAAAGGGTAGATATTGTTTCTGGCACTACTAAATTGTACATCCTCTATTGGTAATAGGTGGTTTTTCCATCCAGGAAGTATGACTTGGAGATAATCTTTGCCTACACAAGTGCAGAATGCCCCTGTATCCAAATTTACTTTGGCTTAAATATCATTCATCAGAATTGATGTTATACAAGATGCTCCAGCAGTATAACCCTTACCTCTAGCAGGTTTGGTCTTACACATCCTGGTATCCTGGATATTGATCAGGTTGTAGCAATCCTCACTGTTCTGTGGCAAGTGGGTGTGGACTTCTGTGACCTCAAAGAAAGCTGTAATGTTTTCAATGAGATAGTCCTCCACTGTTTTATCCTCAGAGACTGCAGAGTCTTGATCAGATTCTGCTTTCTCTTCAGTACACTGAATTCCTTCAATTACTTGAACTTCTTTGATTTTTGTATTCTTGGTGCAATTGTTGGCTAAATTTGAAGTGCTTCCACATTTATGACACTTAAAGACAGGTCTTTCTGGTCTTCTGTCCTCTCTGGGAATCTTTGAGACCATCTTGGATTCCATAGGGATTTTAGTCCAAGTTTTACCAATTCTTGTTCTGGTAATGATATCTTCCATTGTATTAATGTAGTCCTCTGTTGAAAAGGGCTCCACACATGTGCTTTTGAGAGCATGTTTCAGTTCTTCTCCACACTTCCTTAATATTTTAATATTAATCATAGTGTCAGACATGTCTGGGTGTAAAGCAGATAATCTGTCTTTTTGCTTGAAGAACCAAGTAAGTGGTGTATCTTTCTCTGAGTTAAAAATGGCACTTTCAAAAGAATTTTCCATTTTAAACCTCCAAGAATTATTGTCCTATTTGGTAATCACTTCAGATTTCCACCAAGACCAGTCATGCTTTCCATGATCTATTCTCATCTCTTAGTACCATTTCTTTGCAGTTTTGGTAAACAGACAGTGTAATTTTCCCACTATAATTTCATCAGGTATATTAAAGTCTTCCTGCAACATATCAATAGTTCTGATGAACTCAATATTTCTGTATTCACCTTCACCAGAGAATGCTGGCCATTCTTCCAATTTGGGAATATCTTTCGCAGAGATAACATTTTCTCCTAAGAGTGGGGTCAAACTTCCTTTAACAGAACGTTTCTCTTCAGTAAAAGGTGGCAAATGTCTTGGCATATGTGGTTCATAATTCTTATGAATTTTTTCTACATTTGAAATTATTTCATCCTTCAATGTTTGCCTTTCACTGTCACTCTTTGCTAAATGTGCAGCAAATTGATTGGTATTCTCAGATATTTCCAAGATATGATCTTTTAGAATTTTAAGTTGGTCATTAATGCTAAAAATGGAAAGATCTTCCATTTCATCATTTTGAACTTGACATTTACTCTCAATTCTGTCACATGTATTAATAATGGAATCAATTCTGAGATTTGTCAATTGATACCATTCAATATGCTTCTTGTCATTTCTTTTCAATTCACTGATATCTCATGTAATTTTATTTATCTTTGCATCAAATTTACCAAGTTCTACATCAATACTACTTTTTACAAAATGTATTCCTTGTATTATTTTCATGGAAAAGTTCTGTTCATCCTTTCCTGTTCCTTGGCTGTGAATTCCATCAAGGTTCTGGCCATGTTGAATACACTGTCCACAGCTGAAGGCTCCAATTTGGGGATCCTGTACCCTTGTGGGTAAGGTCTGTGCCAATTGGCTTTGCCTTTTCCCTTGCCTTGATGGCTCTTGGGACCTCTCTGCTTCCTCTGAGGTCTCTTGGGCTTGTCCTTGGACACTTCTGGAGCTGGTTTGGAGCTGGTAGACGCCACTGGGACCTCTGTCTCCAAAGCTGGAGTCATTTCAAACTCTTTCCTCTGGTCTATGGATAAAAGACTTTGGTTCTTCAACCAATTCTTTATCTTTTTGACCTTGTCTTTGCAATACAATGGGCTCCAACCTCCTAAGAGCTCTATGGTCTTCTCCTGACCCAGAAAGCTCTTGATGTGTAAGTAAGAGTTCATGGCCCCCTGCCAAAGGCTTGGGCATATTTCCCACTCTTCTTCTTTGGCTTCTCTGAACCAATTTTTGTACTGGCATTGATATATTTCTATTGCTACCACCTGTAAGTGGTTCAGCCCTGGAAATATTGCCATGAATCAGTTCATACTGCGAATTCATGTCAAAATCTGTGGGTACAGACCTTGGGGAATGGGGGGCAACTCTGGCATCCTCAAGATGTGTTTTTCTTGAGGAAGAATTGGCATTTCTGGATTTGATCTTGCCTCTTCCTTGTCCACATCCATCTGGTTGGACTGAATAGTTGCTTCCATTTCTGGTATGCACCATTTTCACGTCAATTTAAAGATAAAAAGTGAAAATATAAGATAAAACACACACCTTTTGGTGGTAATTTATTCTTTTCTGAGTTAAATAAGGTGCCTCTTTTAGCAATTTGCACCTCAATACTGTCTTCAGATTTTGCTTCTGAAGATTCTGGACTAGTGATATATCTTTTACTGAGTCTGTTTCCAGCTGCACAGTATTTGATTAAAGACACTAGAAAAAAATTACAAAAGAGAAAAATTATTTTTTATACTTTTTAAAATATTTTTAAAGATTTTTCATAAGTTTTATATTTTTTAATATTAAAAAAATATTCTTTTCAAAGAGAAAAAAATTAAAATTTGAGGATTTGAATCAAAATTAATTCAGAGTAACTCAAAGAATAATTTTATAAGTTTTTGGATCCGAAAAATCCACTTGTAAAAACAGTATAAAATTAAACCAAATTCCTCGATGAAAAAGATTTTAAGACAATTTAAAAGAATAAAATTTATTTTAACTTCAAATTGAAAGAAAAAAATTATTAAATGAATATATTTTAGAGCTTAAAAATATATTAAGTAATTGCAAAAGGTTCAAAAAACATGTTCAAGCCTCCAAATATGAGATATGGGTAGGTATGGTAGTTTTTAGAACAAAAAATGAAGTCTAGAATATGATTAAAGCCAATTCTATGGTTAAAATCACAGCCAGGCCCCCAAATGTAAGATTTGACTCTGAAACTGATGATAATATTACTATTAATCAACAGTACTATGTCTGTTCTTATGAAATATAATAATAAAAGATTATTATAGCCACAATTGAATAATTAAAGGATTATTTCTTTCACATGTTAAACACTACTAGTTATTTCAACAGTGAGAAGTAATTGTCTACAAGAATCAATTACAAGAAGAATTTAATAACAAAAACTTCTTTTATTAAAATAATAAAATTATTTTAATATATAATTATATTTTGCAAGAATAATTATAAAGATAATTCTTGAAGAAAACTGATTTTAGAGAAAAACTTTAAGAATTAAAGATAAATGACTCCCTTATACTCCAAATAACTTATTGGAAGATATAAGTAGAGAAACTTGATGTAGAATTGTGGATTTTAAGGGATCAAAATTATTTATAGCAGGATTACAGCAATATATAGCTGTATTCTACGATTTCACGTCTTTCTGATTGATTCTGAAAGAATTAAAACACTTAATAATAGTTTTAACTAATACTTACTTGTTGGTAACAATGATATAAATGGATAATAAGATGATTTCTGGAAAAAACAGCAAGAGGAGGCCTCTTTTAAGTCAAAAACAACTCAGAGAGGCGTGCCAAGGAGCAAACTAAAGAACCAGTGAGTGAGAAAACAATAAACCCTTTTGTATTATTGATTGCATCATCTGTTGTCATGTAAGATTATCATAGTTACTTAATTGATGCTTTTATGTGACTACCAACCCCAATATGGTTAGTAATAAAAGGAGTAAAATCTGTAAATCTTCTTTTATTTCAAAATAATTACTTTTTTCTCAAAGTGATCAATGTTATTGGCAATTTCATCACAGGTTGTGAATACTGTGAGTTTTTGAAGATTCAGTGTTTCACGTAGAATAGTCAAAACTTGACTGTAGGTAAAACTTTGAATTCTACTAGTAAAACTATAATTCTTTTTGGTTGTACCATAGATAATACAGTTGTCCATTGGTCCTGAAAGGTTCAGAGAGATCCATTAAGAATTGTATCTTTAATGAATTTTTGAAGGTTTTACCTCATTTCTATGTAGAATTGCAAATATCAGTGTTTAACGGGTTGCTATGAGGTAAATCAATGGATACAAGTCCAAAAAGGGTTTTAATTACTCTTTTAAGGTCTATCCATGGAACTTCATTATGACATCTTTACAGGAGTCTAAGTAGCTCTTTACCTTGGCACATCAAAATAGCAGGTTATTTGCTATTTTCTTATGATTTGCTGTAGTTGTAACATGGTAACCAAGTTCCCAAAGTGTTTTAGTTTACTAATTGGGCCAGGATCAGCCATAGATCCAAGCTTTGGAGCTATCCACACCTCTGAGGCCTCAGAAGTTGGGTACCCTGGCTCTCTTTGATGTCTTTTGTCCCCCTTGCTTATTTTTCACATCAAAATAGAATTTTAAGCTTCAAGTGAGATATCCACTATGAGTGTACCAAAAGTCCATGTAAGAATACCATGATATTAAGTGCCCAAAACATGCATAACACTATTCTTAGTGTATGTGTAACATGGTATTTCTCACATTACCAATATTTTGGCATGAAATCCAGAAAAACAAAAATTTTCACAGATCTTTTGTGTGGTATTGAAGTATTTTCCATATTACCACCTCAAAGAGTTAATTTGAGCTTATTCACTCTATGGGATTACCCTAGGTGAATTCTTGTGTAGAATCCAAATCTGGCCTTAAATACATGGATTTACTTACTCAATAAAAAGTTATTCATCTTTTCTGAAATCAAAAATGATGAATTTTGGATATATGCATGACTTATGAGTTATGCATAATTCAGAATTTATTTCTAAGATAATTGTGGCCTGTTTGGGTATGTAAAATATACCTCAAGGCTCACAAAACTTACCTAACCTCCAAAGTAATCTCTCACCTCACTACCTCTCCTTACACTCTCAAATAAAACCCCCTGGCATTATGAGGAAATCACACCACCCTGAACAAGGCCAGATGTCTCCTAAAAGACTCTGGACTTTATCACTTGTTTTTGGCTGAGGCCCTCAATATGGCAGTATACTTAGAAAACATCGCCCTGTGAAGCACCATTAACTTTGAGAGCCTATTCTCCATCTGGAACCAAAAAACTGTCTCTCTCTCATCTCCATCCATTTGGATGCCAAGCTATTACACTTTCCCCTCTTCCTGATGGAAAATTCTATCCTAAAAGAAATGAAGGAATATTTTTAGGATATGGGGAGGGATACTGCTTGTACCAAATCTTGGATCTGGAGACAGGTAATGTCAAATTCTCTGACCACATCTTTCCCGCTAGCTTATCTAAATCACAATTCTCTGACAATAATCTATCCTCTCTCATGGTCCCCCTAACCTCAGACAAACCCACTCCTGTTACAAGTACTCCTCCAAATCCTCAACCAGCCACCACACCCTCTCAATCCAGTCAATTGAAGAGATATCACGGGATCCCTGAAAATATCCCCCCTCCTCCAGAAATCCATGGGGATTTTGTCAACCCCAGAAACATCATTGATGAACCAAGGAGAAGAAACCAAGCCAACTTCACCTCCAACCTTCAAGGCCATTGAGAGAAAAGACAAAATCTTGTGGAAAGAAGCCATCAATATCAAATTAGACAAAATGGAAAAACACCATGTGTGGTCTCCCTCCCAAGATACTCATGGGGCAAACCCCTGTCCACCACCTGGGAATTTAAAAAGAAAACTGACAATAATGGCCTCCTAACAAAACTCAAGGCATGCTTGTACGTCAAAGGCTACCATCAAAAAGAAGGCATATATTACAACAAAGTATTCTCACCCACTGGCAAACTCAGCTCTCTCTGCCTTCTTCTGTCACCACTCTTTCTCAGTAGAACAAATGGATGTAAAGTGTGCATTCCTGAACAGAAAAACTGACATTACCTTACATATACTCAGACTAGAAGGCTACACCAAGTTCCCTAACCACACCAACTTCATTGTCAAAAAATCTCTATATGGCCTAAAACAAAGCGCCATATTCTGGAATCAAGCCCTCAAACCTGCACTCAAAGCCATCAGTCTTATCCCCTGAAAAACTGGCTCATGTTTCTTTTATTCAGAAAATCAAAACAAGACCCTATGGCTTTTTTTCCATGTCACTGACCTCCTATTGGGTAAAACCTGCTCCTCCTCTTTCAAAAACCTAATCAAAGACCACTTTGACATGGAAGACTTTGGAAAGGTGAAATACCCTCTGGGAATCAGAATAACCCAAGAAAAGGAGAAGATACACCTCATACAAGACAAACTCATCTTGACAATGCTGACAGAATTCAATATTATCAATTGCTAAACCCTACCTTCTCCTCTACCAAGCTTCTACAAAGACTTCAAGCCCTAGAAGGAAACTCAGTTGAAACACCACCTTCCAATTACAGAAGAGCAAATGGATTACTCCAATACCTATTACAATTCACCAGATCTGACCTTGCCTTCAGCACTTCATTTCTGTCCCAATTTCTAGAAACACCAAAAGATATCCACTTCAATGTGAGAAAACATTTACTAGCCTACTTAAAAAGTACTCAAAACTTTTCCCTTGTGTTAGGACTTAATCTCTTACAACACAAAAAAAGCCAAATCTTAGGTTTCTACAATGCTGATTGTGGAGTATCCAATGGATACAAGCCTTTCTCTGCATCAATAGTGTAATATCATGAAATCATAGGGTGTAAATCTCACAAACAGAAGGTAGTTTCTATTTCCTCTGCAGAGGCCAAATACAATGCACCACCAGAAACAACTCCAGATCTTTGATGGATCACACAATTAATATTGGAAGCTACAAACAAAACCCCTATTGCAGCTCTACTAACTGACAATCAAAGCGCAATTGCTATAGCATCAAACCATATCTATCACCATGGAACCAGAAACATCAACTTTAGGCTCAACCACATTGGAAATCTAATTGACAAAAAATTAATAAAATTGAAATATCTGTCAACAACCAAAATGATAGCTGACTCCCTCAACAAATTCCTGCCCCACCTAAAAATCTTGTTCAAAAATAACAACCTATCAAGTATGGGGATGTGTTAAAAATAAATAATAAGCCTTTAATCCTGAAATACTTACATATTACCTAAGCCTGTACATACTTACAGATTAACTAAGTCTAGCTACTACCTAATCAGTACTATGTCATAATTATGTCATAGCTCTTGCCTTGTAGATCGTGTATATAAAATCCCTCATTGTCTTTCTCTTTTTACGCCATCTTTTATGTGGTCTAATTTATATCACTACACTTCCATAGGTTTGTGTCAAAGTTTTTCTCCCCTCCCTATCAGTTACCTAAGGCTAAGATTCTGTCTTGCCCAATCAAAGGATCCTTTACTTTAACAATAATTATGAAGTGAATTAGGTCATTAATAATCCATGTTTTACACTTTGGGAGAAGTCCTGAACTATGATCTTTGTAGATATAATAAGATTTCTGGGATGTGCTATTTTATTTATAATCCTATATTGTTTCATAAATTGAGCTGATGTGATTTAGTAGGGGTAAGATCCTCCAAAGGAAATTAATTCATATATCCTTTGAAAAAAAGTTTCAATGTTACAGGACTCTTGTGAATTAGTTAGTGCAGGAGGTGAAAATAAAACAGGCAAGTTGTCTTGTAATTAAAATGAGGGAAATTATAGTGGTAATTGTATTGAGAATAATAGGATTTTCTTGTTACAATTGATGGAAGCCATGAAGGTAAGGCAAAGAAGGGAATTTTGGGAGGTGAATATTCCAATTATTATATTTCATGTGAAATTGTTGAAAATATCTTGGTTAAAGCACTTTTAAGTTAGTATTCAATATAAAATATTCCTTATTTATCAAAGAGGTCTACTCCTTTATCAACAAAAGACTCATCAACAAAGAGAAAACCTTTAGTTTTACCCATGAACTCCACCAGTTCTTTAAGAATTACAAAATTACATGATGAGATTTTCTCAGGTTATCATGATAATCTCCCTTGGGATGTTGATGCAACAAGTCCAAGAGAACTAAAAAGAGTGTTTATTCCAAATTGAAGCAAAAGAGAATTGTAATAGGAGCTTAGAGAATGAGAAGATCAAAGATGGGAGGAGGAAAGACAACATAACAAATAATTGATGACCATTATGATGAGTTTTACGGCCAACATTGGTGGTTGAAATATTCAGAAGATGAATTAAAATAATTAGGTGTTCTAGTGGCATCTCATAATTGATTTTGCTGAGGAAATTTGTTCATTTTTCATTTTTCTTTTAAAAGGTATATTTGCATGTAATCTTTCAATGTCTCTATATATATATATACATATTGGTATATTCTTCCCTTCTTATGCTCAATTTTTACATATGTGTCAAATGTGATATTCTAGAATAAAAATAATTTAATTAAATGAATAAATTTCCACGTCTAAAATAATAAGTGACCTCAATATATACCTCAGAATTTTACTTGGAAAATGCAAGGCCTTTTTTGTTCTAAGCTTGATAATATGAATTCATTCAAATAGGATTTGTAATATTAAAATTACACCCAAATTTCTTTGTCACTTAAGCTTTATTCTAGAAAATATTTCTTTTTTATTAATTTTATTTTAAATAAATATATACAAATACTTTGGTTTGATGGATTGAGAAAAAAATTCTAATGAATAAGATCCTATATATGTATTTCTTCAATCTCTTTTTTAGCATTACCAATTATTTCCTCCCATTGTGAAGCAATACTATTTGGCCTACTGATTCCATTACCTTTTAAGAGCTTATGGACTTAAGCAACACTTATTGTGTGGCTAGAATCATTCTATTTCTATAGATGAAATTTTCCTCTTACATTTTTAAGGTTCTCAGGATGCATTTGAAATATTTTATTACTCAAACCCTTCAATGAGATGCATCAAAAGAAGACATCATCGTAAAATCAATTTTTCAAGTATATTTCAATGGTTTATGACTCTAATCACAACCTACACATATTACCATTATTAAAACCAAGTAATTTGTTCCTCCATTTTATTAGTAAATTCCATCATATTTCATCTATAAGCAATAATGAGGTGTCATCTTCATTCTAATATCAAAAACCAAAATGGAAACAATTTGTAAATTCTCAAAGAAATGAGATACAAAAAGAAAAAAGGAATTAATGAAACAGATATATATATTCACAAAAATGAGTTAACTTCTAAATTAAGTATTATATAACAAATAAGAAGCTTTTTTAAAAGAAAAAACATGCTTTTAAAAGGATTGGCTTTAGGATAATTATGTGAAATTACTTAACATTTTGATAAAATCATTTGGTTATTTGGTAACTGTTTATTATATTATGTGATACCATACAGACTATGGTCACATTTCAGAACCCCTTAGGACTTAAATAGCGCGTTTTGAGAAAACATCAAGACCTGTTTTTCAGTTTGCCTATGGCTGTTTGCACTAAAATCCTAAGAGCTAATATTTTAATCAGAACCTTCATGGGTAATCGGTACTAGAAAAAAAAATTGAACTTCTTGATTCATTATAAAATTTTTATCTCTTTCCTTCTTCATCTTGTGTATGAGAAATAGATATCAAAATTGGGATATTGCCTCCATAAAAAGAGTCCCTGGTAATCTTCATGAGGAAAGGTGATAATGTTACAAATCCTGTCCTATACATGATATCCAAAGTAACAAACTATCATGCACTTACCCATGTAGGCCCCCAAAGAATCTTATAAATATTACATGCTCAGTTCAGTTCTCATTCATAACCTCTAAAGAATAAGTACTCACATTACAAAAAATCAGATTATCATCAACTACAAACTGTAGAAATAATAAATTAGAACCCTTTTAATTCACATAAGATTTTAATTCATTTTTTTAAGAGGCTTTATTTGAATTTATTTTCAATCAATTGAACCGGCAATATCCTTAATACCCTTGCATTTCTCCAAAGATCTTGAAATATTCTCCGATGATTCAAAATTTTGTGATTTGAGAATCTATTAATAATGAAAAGTTCCTTGTAAATACAATTATCAAAGAGTTAAATATATAAAAGCTCACCTAACATCTAAATTTTATAAGTTCTCCATCATTGCATTGAGTATAATAAGACCCTTTAATACCCTGTTATTTTTCCCAAATTAACAAATGCTCCAATATCTGAAAGCTTGATTCATGTCACAAAAAATGAAAATTATCACAATCTGAGTTTCTTTCCCTGACCATTTTTACTCCTACTTAGCATTAACTCTAAAATTCTAACCAACTGTTAGAAATTTGATATTTCTAAACAAAACATTTTATGAAAAGACACATCAACCATTGTTTCTATTACTCCTTTTGCTCCATACATTGTGTTAATATCATTCTGGTATGTCTTTCTTAATAATCAATTAGAACCTTAATATGTGTATGCATGTTAATAAGGAAAACTACCCCATCAATAGCTTAGATTTTATGTAAGTGAAGAAAAAACTAGCCATTGGCTTATGAGTGATTATAAGGCGTGATGAATACAAATTATTAAAATAAGCAACATGGGAAATCAAATCAATTGGAAAAATGATAAACTGAAAAACATTTTTAAAAAAAAGTCGTTTTGGGTTATAAAACCAAAAAAAAATTTTGACAGGCTTTTAACCCTTGATTGGAACAAGTAAAACTCAAAATCAATTGCAAATTTCTTTTCAAAACCCTTTGACAATTGGCTCTTGAGCTGGGCCTCATTCTTTTCTTTTGAACTTCTACAGCTTTTTAATCATGATATTTCTAATATCTTCAAAACTAAATGTGGTAGTTGGTAGGAAAAACTTCAATATTTCTTAGGTAGTATTTTTCAAGCTTTGATTTGATGGCCCAAAATATAATTGGTTGATTTTTTATTTTTTATTGGTCTTTTAAATCATTCACATATAGAAAAACAGTCAAAAGTATTTTCAAAATCTAATTTTCTGAGGACAGCCCTAATGCCAACCAAGTAAAAGCAGTATTTCTCAAGCGTTTGAATAATTCTGTAGTCCTTTTGAGTTTATTATCATAATGTTAATTTAGGAAAAGGAAAATAAGTGACTGATTCTCAAAATGAAGGATTAATTTTGTTTATTTTGTTTTATGGGCCACAATCAATTTAGTTTTATGCCAACATTTCAAGCGACATTCAACGCCTGCTTAAACCATACCTGTGCAAAACTATACAAGAACTGTAAGGTTTGACTATGAAACAATAAGTAAAAATTACTAATTTTTTACTTATTGTACTCTGAATGTCCTTATAATTGAAATAAATAAGATTAAAATAATAATAATAATAAAGAAATATTATTATTATGGCGTAAAAATATTATATTATTAAATAAATATAATAATATAATTAATATTATATAAGATTATAATATTGAAAATAATATATTAATATAAAATAATTAATATATTATAAAGCTCTTTATTATTGTTACAAACAAATAATAAAGGCGTAAAAAATTGTTTTTTATAAATAAAAAACAATTAATAACAATAATATTACCAATATTAAAGTTATATATTAATATAAATACTATTTATATTAAATAAGAATTATTAAGAGTAATAATAAGAGAGAAATTATTATAATAAGATGAAATAACCTACTTTTAACACTTAAGATAATAATTTTGAGATATTTTACGCCAAAAGAATATAATACAACTTTTTCAAATTGTATTTACAATAAAAAATAAAGAAATTTTACTAAAATTCTTGATTTTACGTGGAAATGAGTTTATAGAGAGATTTATAACAAAAACAATTAAAGAATTGATTTAATCACGTAAAAGTGGTGATTAATATTAAGATGGTCTTTGGTCTTTAATAATATAAGAGTTTTATATATAAAGAATAAAGAAATTACCTTTTATTTAATTGATTTAATGTTTTTGATGCGTCTGAGGGGAAAATAGAGTAACAAGAGCTCTATTTATAGTAAATACCTCCCTCCTAGAGTCCAACAGGCTTCTAGTAGACGTGTACTGATCATATCCACTGGAATTGATCAATATTTTAAGGTTTGAGGGTGATTACATCATGATCAAACCATCTTACATCATTATTGCACCATTATTTAAAGTTATCACTGTAACTTTAAGTTTGATGACATCATAGGCTTGGCAGAACCCCAAATTTCGTGGATTTTATTAGTTTTAATCATAAACTAATAGTATTCACCAATTTTATCACTCTTATGACTGTTAAACTTAATTTAAGGTTACAGTAGGTGATCATAACTGCTCAATTTAAGCTCAAACTTTGATCTTCAATAACTTTTAAGATTTACACGCTACAGCAATTCAGAGAGTGAATTCTGATAGCCTGGGATAACCTTATTATGCTGCCAAGAGCTTTTCATTACATAATCAAAACTCTAATTTTGATGATTTTTCTTGTAACTCATCTTTTCTGTCGAAATTCAATATTTTGAACTTCAAACCTTGATTTCAGGGGGTTATACCCTGAATTTAATAATAAAAATTACATCATTCTTCACGAATGAACTAGTAGAGTCCAACTGTATACTTTTTTTTAAGTTTGGACCACTTTCACAACAAAGTGGTCAACAGCTCTGTTGATTTTTATCAATATTTCATCATAGGTTTTAACCTTGTTTATAGTTTTTAAAATAAAGTTCATATCTGTGTTCTTACAGTAATTACGTGGTAACTTTATTTTTGGTTAATCATTCTATCATGTATAGTTTAGAAGATATTAGCTATGATCCTTGAATATATGCGTTGACCAAAAAAGTGCATATATTCAGGATAATTCCTTAAGTATTGACTTTGAGAATTAGCTTATTAATTGTTTTATGTGTGGAGTTTTGTGGGGAAACCACTGGTACAATTTATTTTACATGTTGTTTCATTGGTTTCTGAGATAAATAGGATTTTATGGTTTTTATAAGGTATTATACCTTATAATTCATTAAATATTGATTTTACAGATATGCCATAAAAATGGTATATGTGTATTTTTCCATGAGGAATCCAATGGTATAATTTATTTTACATGTTTATTCATTGGCTTTTAAGTTAAACCAATTTTTGTGCCAATTTATGGTATTTTTTGTATATTTAAGTAATTAATTTTAATGTATAATTATTCTAAGTAATTTTAGTATAATTATATTAAAGGTATAATTATTCTTAATCTTTTTGTGACCTTATTGGGTATGTGGTCATATCTCAAAGGCTCACATTCCCTACCACCAAAAAAGATTGTACCACAATCTGATATGTATGATAAGGTTATCATCCACTGTCCTACCTCTTCAATAGACTTTGTTAGTCTTGAAGCTCAATAATGCTTAACTTTTTTATTTTTCAGGTTTTCTTTCATGTCTGAACCTTCTTAGTAGCTTATCAGCATTTGTTATATCTTTCTCAAGTAGCCATTCATCTTCTTGAGTTGGATTTCTATACCTTACAAGGTATTCTCTTTCTTTTTTGTTTCTTGTCCTTCTTTCTTTAAGGACTTTTACTATTTTCTTTTCCTCTCCTTCTTCCAAGGGGGGAATCTCAAGTGGGGGTTTATTTCTTAGTGGAAATAACTCTTTGTCACTTGAACTGTAAGGTTCTATCAGACTTACAGGGAAAGCTGGGTGTTTGTTCATTAGTTCACCTGTGAGTTCCAATTGCACAGCATTGGGTCCATGAAGTGCTTTTATCATAAATGGTCCTGCAAAGGAATCTTTCAATTTCTTTGGGCCTTTTATGTTATTGAAATTAAGGGTTGATACTAAAACCAAGTCCCCTATTTTGAAATCAGGTGGCTTATGACTTTTATCCCATCTTTCTTTTGCATATTTAAAAGAATCTTGCATGCATCTGTTTGCATGGTGTCTTGCTTTGTCAAGCATTATCTTGAAGCTGCTTGCTGTTGGATGTATATCCACTAAGTCCTTTTTGAGGGTATCATAAGGAAGTCTTGGATTCCAACCTTTCTCTAGCATTGCTGGTGTTTTGCCAGTAGAAGAATGGATTGATGTCTTATATGCCAATTCAAGTGCTGGTATTAGTGTACACCAATCATGGGTAAAACCATCAGAATCTTTGAATTCTAGCCCATAAGCACAGAATCTTCTGATCATATCCTCTAGGGTCTGTATCATTCTTTCTGCTAAACCATCAGTTTGAGGATGATAAGCTGTTGAGAATGATAACTTTGTCCCAAACAGGTTATGGAGATTTGTCCATAATGCTGAAGTGAACTTTGGGTCTCTGTCACTTATAATATTTTGGAATAAGCCTGTGTGGCTAATGACTTTATTCCATATCATTATGGCTGTATCCATAGCTGTGTCATCTTTATGACATGGTAAGAACATGGGAGTTTTGCTGTATCTGTCAACTAGCACTAGACATGCATTATAACTCCTGTCTCCTCCTGGAGGTAAGGCTGTTACCCAATCCATATGAACTATTTCCCATGGGGATTTTGGTTCTTGGATTTGGATCATCATTCCAAATTTCTTTCCTGTGGCTCTGTTGGCTTTTTGACATCTGTCACAGGTCTGGCAGTATTCTGCAACATCTTTTTTCCAATTTGGCCACCAAGAGCAGGTTTTCACCCTCTCTAGTGTCCTATCTTCTGAGAGATGTCCAGATGCAACACTATCATGACACTCATGTAAAATGGTGTTTATTAGTGTTCTGTCTGTTAAGGCCATAACACATGTGTGTTTTGTTCTATGGTAAAGGATTCCATCAAGGAGGTGAAATCTTCCTTCATCATATGCCTTTTTCCATATTTCATCTAGTTTTGATGAAAGTGATGGATCTTTGCAGTCTTTCATTAGAAGTTGGCTTAAGATATGGCAGTTTTTGTCTGTCTTATAGCTTTCTTTAACTTGGTTAAAGAATTCTGTGCCAATGTCTGTAACACATATTCCTTCTATATGGTGCTCTTCTTGTGGTACCCATGCTGGATTGTCAGGGGTATTTGCTAGAGCCCATCTGCTGAGACCATCTGCATTTTTGTGAATATTTCCAGATTTATGGACAATAGTCATATTTCCTCTATATTCCTGGATAGCAATTTGCCATCTCAGCATATGTCTGTTTGGAGTCTTCATATTTAATAGTGATTTCACAGCATTACAGTCTGTGATTACATCAAATACTGTGCCATCCAAATAATAATGCAATTTTTCTAAAGCCCACACTAGGCATAAGCATTCCATTTGGCTTGCTCCATACCTTGCTTCTGTTGGCTTTATTTGCCTTGAAATGAAACAAATTGGTCCTTCCACTGGTTTATCATTGATAATTTGTGTTTGGTGAAGTGCAGCACCTAGTCCTTCTCCACAAGCATCAATGTACAGTTTGAAGGGTAGTTTCCAATCTGGCATTAGAAGAAATGGGGCATTTGTTAAGGAATTTTTCAATTCTTCATATGCCTTGACTCTTTCTTCTGTCATCTCATAGACTGTTTGTTGGTCACATAGCTTATACAAGGATTTAGCAATCTTTGCAAAGTCCTTTATATGCTGTCTATAGTAACCAGCAAATCCTAGAAATGATTGCATTTCTTTTTTGGTTTGAGGCATTGGTTTAAGTAGTACTGCTGCTACTTTATTTTTGTCTATGCCTAGACTAAGTCCAGATACCACATGTCCTAGTGCTTTCAATTCACTATATGCAAAATGACATTTCTTCAAGGAAATTTTCATATTCACTTGGACTATTTTCTGTAGTACCCTTTCTAGTCTTGTAAGGTGATTTTCCCAAGTTTCTGAGCAAACTATAATATCATCAATATAGATAATTAACCATCCTTCTGATAATTCTTCAGGAAATATGGTATTCATCATTCTTTGATAATGGGAAGGTGCATTTTTTATTCCAAATGGCATTCTTAAGTATTCAAAAATCCCACAATGGACTATTATTCTTAGTAGTTTCTTGGCATTGTCTGTTAAGACATTTTGATGAAAACCCTTAAGAGCATCCATAGCTGTGATGAACTTAGCTTGTGACAATTGGGTCAATGTCTCATGGATTCTGGGTATTGGATATCTGTCTGGAATGGTATAGGTATTCAGGGCTCTGAAGTCTCCTACCATCCTTGACTTTCCATTATGCCAAGTTATAATGACAGGTGTAGTAACTTCTACTTGTTCATTATGTCCAACCTTTCTTAATACTCCAAGGTCCATTAATTCTTTAATGTGCACCTCTAAGGCTTCTCTAGCTCTTGGACTGGCTGGATAAGCAGGTCTTCTTAATAAAGGTGGGTAAGGCTTTTCTACATTAAGAATTATATCCACTTCATGTCCAATTATGGCACCTAGTGGCTCTTTGTCAGTTGCAAAGGCATTTTTATACTTAAATAAGAGGTCAATCAATTTTTCTTTCATTTTTTCTGTTAATTCTTGATTGAATTCTGCCTCTTTAAGTTGTTCAGATATAAAAATTTCCTTTTCTGGAATTTTTTCTTCCTTCTTAATAACTGTGATTTGTTTTTTGTTATTCAAAAAGCCAAACTTTTGTCTTTTGTTATCTCCTATGGTAAAATATCTGTCTTTTTGGTTGGAGATATCTATACCATAGATTGATAAGCAGTCATTTCCAAGTATGAAATGATTACTAGTACAGTTGTCCATTACTACAAACTCTACTTTAATTCTGACACATTGTGAGGGATGAGGAAAAATTAGTGTTAAATCAATTATTCCAAGGGGCTTCATGCTCTCACTTGCACTACTACATTTGACACCTTGTATTGGCATAAGTTTTTCTTGCCAATTTGGGACAATGGTTTTTAAATAACTTTTGTCAACACAAGTGCAATATGCTCCTGTATCCAAGTTAACTTTTCCTTCCTGGTTATCAACCATAACAATACTTATACTTGATTTTCCAGCTGTATATCCCATTCCTCTTGCAGGTTTGGTTCTATACATTTTGGCATCTTGTATGTTTGTCAGGTTTGTGTCAGATGTTCCAACTTGTGGTAAGTTTGAATTAACATCCAGTACTTCATAAATCAAGTCAATATTATTAATTTGTGCATTAATTATATTGATTTCATCACTTTCAGAGCTCTCTGACTCTTCTGTCTCTTTTTCAGAGTCAGATTCCTCTTCTTTGTCATTATGGCTTTCTGTTTCCACAATTTCATTAATTTTTGCTTTTTTAAGGCAATTATTGGCTAAGTGTCCAATACCTCCACATTTATGGCATTTTCTTTGCTCATTATTGTTGGATGTATTGGGCTTAAAGGATTCTTTTGATTTATCTTTTTTGATAAATGGTTTATTTGGGATTTTAATGTCCAATTTTTTCCAAGTCCTGCCAATTTTTGTTCTTGTCACTATATCCTCTAGTGCATTTATATACTCTTCTGTGGAGCATGGTTCTATACATCTGCTTCTTAGGGCATGTTCTAGTTCCCCTCCACATTTCTTAAGTATTTTCATATGCACCATCTTCTGTGACATTTCTGGGTATAGTGCATTAAGTCTTTCAACTTGTTTCAAGAACCAAGTTAAAGGTTTGTCTTTCTCTGGGTCAAAGAAAGAGTTTTCAAATGCATTTTCTATCTTATACCTCCTGGCATCATTTGCCCACTTGGTGATTATTTCTTGTTTCCACCAAGACCAGGTATTTTTACCATTTGTTTGTCTTATGCCATAATACCATCTTTTTGCAGATTTCTCAAACAAGGAATGTAATCTTGCAGTGATTAATTCATCTGGTATGGCATAATCTTCTTGTAACATGTCAATGGTTTTAATAAATGACATGTGGTCATATTCACCTTCTCCTGTGAATGTTGGCCATTCTTTCAATTGAGGTGCTTCCTTCATTAAGACTTGGTTATTATCTTGGTGACTCAAGTCTGTTATGAAAGGATTTGATAATTCCTCTTTTGTTTTAACAGGGCTTCTTATATGAGAAAATGGTGTTGATAACTTTGGCATATTTAAATTAGCCTCATTAATTTTATCCATTTTTTCAGTGATAAGCCTTATTTCACTCTGAATATCATCTTTCAGATGCATTCTTGCTTCATCACTTTTTTCCACATGGTCCAAAAGTAATTTTTGGTGTGATGAAGTCTTTTCTTCAAATTTTTCTACAGAAATACTTAATTTATTCAATTTTTCTGTAAGATTGTCAATACTCACATCATAATTGATTGTCAAAGTTTTGTCTTTGATATCTTTTATGTACTTATACAATTCTTGTTGTCCTTGTATTAATTTTTGAGTATTGTCAATTAAATTCTTCGGTTTATTATTTTCAACAATAAACTTAATGTTGTCAATTTCTTTCTTGTTTTGTACAACAATTTTTGTTAAAGAAGATAAATTGTTATTTATTTCTTGTAGTGATAATAAACTGTCTTTAATTTCTTTTAGAGGTAATATACTATTTTTAATTTCTGTTAAAGTATTTACAACATCTTTGGACAAGGTTATTTCTTTGGGAAATGAGGTTGTCTCATTCTTTGCTCTTCCTTGTCCTTGAATTCCATCAAGGTTCTGGCCATGTTGAAAACATTGTCCATGGCATCCTTTTGGATTCTTGGGATTCTGTAGCTTGGGGAATATGGTTTCCTCCAATGCTTTTTCTTGTTCTTCTTCCCTTCTTGGGGAAGTGGGTTGGCTTGGGGCTTGCTGGTAGAAGCTACTGGGGCTTCTTCCTTGGTTGCCTCCCTCTTTTTGGCATGGTAATCCTTGATTTTTTTGATTTGAGGTTTGGATGACAGTGGATTTCATCCATTGGAGTATTTCACTATCTCCTCCTCTTTGAGGAACTTTTTCAGGATGTGCCAGGAGTTCATCACTCCTTGGTGTATTTGAGGCAACATTTCCCAATCTTTGTCCTTGTACACTGTGCAATACTGCTTGTACTGGCTCATGTAGATGTCTATTTGAGCCCTCTGAATGTGATTTGTACCTGTTTGAGTTACTCATACTTAGTTCTAATTCAGGCTCAGATATCATGGGCATTTCTGGGACTTGCCTTTGGGATAAGGCACTTCCTTGTGTGGATTCTGTTCCACTGGGGATATTGCCCTTTCTTTTCCCTTTTGAGGGATCAATTCTACCTCTGAGTCCAGCTCCATCTGATTGGATGGAGTATTGGGAACCACTTCTGGTAGTCATAATTAAAGAATAAGAAAAAATAAAAGTATTTTAGAATAAAAATTCTTTTATGGCAATTATAAAAAGAGGTGCTCACCTTCAGAGTCTTGAATGGTGGGTCCTGGAAAGTCTAATTTCTTAGCTTTCTTTCTTTTGGTGATAACTGGTTTTGGAGAACTTTGACAAGTTTCTTCCACCAACCTCTCAACAGTAGCTTGGTTATCTTCTGTTGGGTTATCTTCAAACACTAAAAAAGACAAATAAATATAAGTCTTTATATAAGAAGTGTTATTTTTGGCAAGATATGGCAATTTTCCACGTAGAAATTGCTTTATATCTTAAAAAATTGAAATAAAATAAAGAAATGAATAAAAATGAATAAAAATAACTTTTTTTATTGGTTTTTAATATTTTTTAATATTTTTTATGTATTTTTTATTTTTTAAAGAATAAAAAAAAAAAAAAAAAAAAAAAGAATATGATTCTTATAAAATTAAATTATAATAAAATTATTTTTAATTTATAAAATATCTTTTTTTAATCACTAGAGTCACTCAAAGAAAGTTCTTGCAAGTCTAAGGATGTGAAAAACCACGTGTAAGACAGTACAATTGCTTTCCAAATGCCTCAATAGCTTTTAAAATCAATAAAATATAAAATTATTATATAATTTATTATTGGATAAACCCAAATAGAATCTTTTTAAAGGTCTTTTAAGTAAATATCACGGCCAGGCCCCCAAATGTAAGGTTTGACTATGAAACAATAAGTAAAAATTACTAATTTTTTACTTATTGTACTCTGAATGTCCTTATAATTGAAATAAATAAGATTAAAATAATAATAATAATAAAGAAATATTATTATTATGGCGTAAAAATATTATATTATTAAATAAATATAATAATATAATTAATATTGTATAAGATTATAATATTGAAAATAATATATTAATATAAAATAATTAATATATTATAAAGCTCTTTATTATTGTTACAAACAAATAATAAAGGCGTAAAAAATTGTTTTTTATAAATAAAAAACAATTAATAACAATAATATTACCAATATTAAAGTTATATATTAATATAAATACTATTTATATTAAATAAGAATTATTAAGAGTAATAATAAGAGAGAAATTATTATAATAAGATGAAATAACCTACTTTTAACACTTAAGATAATAATTTTGAGATATTTTATGCCAAAAGAATATAATACAACTTTTTCAAATTGTATTTACAATAAAAAATAAAGAAATTTTACTAAAATTCTTGATTTTACGTGGAAATGAGTTTATAGAGAGATTTATAACAAAAACAATTAAAGAATTGATTTAATCACGTAAAAGTGGTGATTAATATTAAGATGGTCTTTGGTCTTTAATAATATAAGAGTTTTATATATAAAGAATAAAGAAATTACCTTTTATTTAATTGATTTAATGTTTTTGATGCATCTGAGGGGAAAATAGAGTAACAAGAGCTCTATTTATAGTAAATACCTCCCTCCTAGAGTCCAACAGGCTTCTAGTAGACGTGTACTGATCATATCCACTGGAATTGATCAATATTTTAAGGTTTGAGGGTGATTACATCATGATCAAACCATCTTACATCATTATTGCACCATTATTTAAAGTTATCACTGTAACTTTAAGTTTGATGACATCAGAGGCTTGGCAGAACCCCAAATTTCGTGGATTTTATTATTTTTAATCATAAACTAATAGTATTCACCAATTTTATCACTCTTATGACTGTTAAACTTAATTTAAGGTTACAGTAGGTGATCATAACTGCTCAATTTAAGCTCAAACTTTGATCTTCAATAACTTTTAAGATTTACACGCTACAGCAATTCAGAGAGTGAATTCTGATAGCCTGGGATAACCTTATTATTCTGCCAAGAGCTTTTCATTACATAATCAAAACTCTAATTTTTATGATTTTTCTTGTAACTCATCTTTTCTGTCGAAATTCAATATTTTGAACTTCAAACCTTGATTTCAGGGGGTTATACCCTGAATTGAATAATAAAAATTACATCATTCTTCACGAATGAACTAGTAGAATCCAACTGTATCCTTTTTTCTAAGTTTGGACCACTTTCACAACAAAGTGGTCAACAGCTCTGTTGATTTTTATCAATATTTCATCATAGGTTTTAACCTTGTTTATAATTTGTAAAATAAAGTTCATATCTGTGTTCTTACAGTAATTACGTGGTAACTTTATTTTTGGTTAATCATTCTATCATGTATAGTTTAGAAGATATTAGCTATGATCCTTGAATATATGCGTTGACCAAAAAAGTGCATATATTCAGGATAATTCCTTAAGTATTGACTTTGAGAATTAGCTTATTAATTGTTTTATGTGTGGATTTTTGTGGGGAATCCACTGGTACAATTTATTTCACATGTTGTTTCATTGGTTTCTGAGATAAATAGGATTTTATGGTTTTTATAAGGTATTATACCTTATAATTCATTAAATATTGATTTTACAGATATGCCATAAAAATGGTATATGTGTATTTTTCCATGAGGAATCCAATGGTATAATTTATTTCACATGTTTATTCATTGGTTTTTAAGTTAAACCAATTTTTGTGCCAATTTATGGTATTTTTTGTATATTTAAGTAATTAATTTTAATGTATAATTATTCTAAGTAATTTTAGTATAATTATATTAAAGGTATAATTATTCTTAATCTTTTTGTGACCTTATTGGGTATGTGGTCATATCTCAAAGGCTCACAAGAACATGTCCACCAAGTTGGTACACACTAAAACTGGGCTTAAAACCCATACACCTGCCCATTCCCGTAACCCATACGGTTTTTTTCTACCATCAACATCAAACCCATACTTCCTCTTCACATTAATTCTTTGTTTGATTTTCTGCGGTAGGGCTTTTGGTAATTCTTCTGCATTGTATCACTCCATTAAATCATCTTAAATCACCATTATTCCCCCCACCACTACCTTATTTGCTACAATTCAGCAAAATTCAATTTTTGTTTCTAATTCACTCACATTCAACCAATAGATTCCTGAATTTTTCAAAAGATTCAAATCTTACTACCATTTCTATTTCCTCTCTTATACAATCCAAAACTTCCATGATGAGTCCCCCTTTTCAAAGATCTACAAAATAAATCAACTTTTGGAAATGTGGATTTCCAGACTTGCTTGGGCCTCAATCACATCAACCACCATTTCCAATTTTTGGAAATACATAAAAATCCTCCCACAAAATAATGTCCTAATGAAAAGTGATCCAGCTGATCAGAACCTGATTTCTCAAGCTGAAGATGATGTCAAAAGTGAATCTCAATGTCTAGTCAGCTTAGGAATTTTCCATGCAAAAAATATGATAAACCTGGATGAATTACCCAATTTCGACTCTGAGGGTGGCTTTGAAAATTGGAGCCCAGAAGATATATTTCGCTCTAACAGTAATGATCAAGATGGCAATGCTCAAGGCACCACCATGGCGCAAGATAAGAATGAAAATAACAAAGCAATTGAAGAGATCATTCATTTAAAACCAAGTGTGAAAGAGGCACAAAAATCTTTTCTAACCCTTTTGTGGGTTCTTTCTCATGAAAATTCAGCCCAAGCAGCTCCATGACTTGATTGAAAGCTATGCCAATGAGCTTGACTCTGCCTCAATGAAGAATGCTCAACAATGATCAATTACAGACTTTTTTGATCCCTCTCTCCTCCAATCTCTTTATTTTTTTAAAAAATGGCACGCATATTTATTTAGTTATTGTAATTGAAGCCATAGTACCATACAGTACAATATAAGGCTTTGAAAAATCAAACTCATACTATTTCTGTTTTTTGTCTCTGATAATTGACAAGCGAATGCCTAACCCATAGCATTTTGTGTCCACCAACATGTATGGGTTAGACAGGTGTTGACTGTAGATGGATTTGACGCGCAGCTCATTAATTCCTCAATTGACTTTGACCCTTGAACTTTTGTCACTTGGTCAAAAAGTTGCTTCATTTTCTTTTTTATTTCGAAGAATCTCTTCTAGGTTGTTGAAGAGAAATATTAATAGGTAGGCATTAACTTGTTGGAATTTTTATCCTATATCTTTATTGCTTGTGTGTAATCTTTTGTTCTTTTGTGAATTATTTTGATTGGTCTCATCGTAATCAAAGAATTTCCGACTTTCTTCTGCGTTATTTTATCATTTTTTTGCAGATTTCCCCTTGAATTACTAGTTTTTTTCGAATTTGATCATCAAATTTTCATGAATTTTTCAACTTCAAATTTGCAGCGATTGATTCTCCTCAAGTGATTTGAACCGATTCTTTATCATCGTCGGCTCCTAACATCCACCAGAGATGGAATCAAAGGAACTAGTTCATTTGATGGATATGGGTGCTACCAGAGCTGCTGCTATATCCGCTCTCAAGGCTTCGAAAGGTGACCTTAATGAAGCTGCAAATGTTGTATTTGAACCAAAACATATGAATGCTCGAGATCAAGACATTTCTTTTGATTTATCGGCTTCATTCAATCAATCATCGACCTCAGCCACTAAAAGTACCCTTCAAGAATCTTATGATTGTAATACTATCGATAATGAGGAGCAATTGACAAACAGTTCCGACAGCGAAATCTTTCAAGATCTTGACTTTTTCGTCGATGAAGACGAGCGTGAAACTACTGGCGCCGATCCATTTGCTCAAATTTCATTTCAGAGAGATAGAAAAGTGACAGTGGTTGAAGTAGAGGAACCAGCTCAACAAGTTAAATTGCGAATTAATGACGCTCTCGAATTAGCCCATGTCATGCCTCAGTCGGAGTGGATGAAAGGCTGTGCCGAAGGGAATGAACAGTCTGTTAGTTGAGTCAAGGGTCTAGATCCCTTCATCTCAGATTTAAATTTGGGATGGTTTTATTAATTCGCCCCAATATCTTAGTTTTTGTTTCAGGTCTATAGTCGTTTGACAGAGGCACATTGTCGTTGCCCAACCGAAAACTGTTCAGGAATGATTCAGAGGAACAAGACAGACTTTTTTGCTATTCCAGTAGGTGGATCATTTTGATCTGGATTTTAATGAAAAATGCAGTTAACCAATCTTAGTTGGGTTCATAGTCAACCTTCTCACTTTATTTGCAACATCTTCAAGAAACAGCAAAAAGACAATGTACTTCTTGTAATAGGGTAGTCTGTCTTGCTTGCTCTTGCGAGATAACTTCAGATCAGCTCGAAAATCTCACAAGTGTTGAGTCAACCTCAGATGTTTTGTCACATTGTCCTGATCTCCAAGCTGTCATTCTTGGCGTCGGATTATTTCTTGTTCAAAAAATGTATCACGACTTTGACCGTCCAATCCAATTAAAACCTATCACTTCAACTACTAGACCTCTTAAGAGAATTAAGTCGGCATCTACTTCGGCCTTTGATTCAGAAAATTTTCCAAATAGTGCTGGCATTGGCTATGGTGGGGTGGTCTCAGGAAGAGATGACGTGAGCTCCAAGTGACATTTCCGGCTTTCTTTCTCACTTTAGTTTGGCTTTCTTGGTCTTTTTCCAACCCTTTTTTTCTATTTTCTTTCTGAAATTAACAGCAATCCGGTCAAGAAGCCGCATCTAGGGAACAAATACGTCGTGATAAAGCTTTGGCTGCTTTGCTGTCATCCGTTCGGAGCTTTTTGCCCAATCGGGACCGCCCCGGGGGTACCTTTCGAGCATCTGATCATATGCCATCGATCGCTACAGCTATTCATATACGACGGCGTTTTAACCCAATTGCGAGTGAATTATTGAAAAACGGCTCTTTGTTTGACATGAGTGAAAGAAAAGTTCTCTATGAAGAGTTCCTTGATTGGTTAATGATCATATCATTGCATGAAAATTTATGTCCAATCATGGGGCAGGTAGGTTTAGAGCGTAGTCTTAATTAAAACTATTAATTATTCATTGCACTGATTCAATTTTTAGCCAATCATGCGAGTTAGCTCGTCCGCAGATATTGTCCCCCACCATAATTCAACCAATGCATCTCAAGAAGCCATTCGTGAAAAAGAAATAGTTTATGAAGGCTCTGCTGGTCCCAGAGAGTTGCTTGAAAATATTTTGCGACAGGTCAAAGCGGCAAAACGAACAATGAAATATACGACGTTTACAAAAAATAACTTTAAATATTCATTATCAACCAGGTGTCCTGAAGAAGCAAATCAGGACATGGAGAAACTGGAGTCATTCTGGTGACTATGTGTTTTCTTACAACGGTTGATTGATAAATACTCAAGGGGTTGTTTTTTAATAATTTCGTTGATTAACGCATTAGTGATCAATTTCAAAAAGCTGTAGATCTGATTGATAAATCACTTAGGCAAAACAACAATGCTTACGTGATAGACTCGCTCAAAAATAGTTCCAAAATGAATATGATAGCTTCAGAAGATTTGACAGATGTTTCTCTTGAAATCTTAAAAACGTCATACGTCAAGTGGGCCGAAAGCGTTAGATACGAAGTTAATGATAGCCTTTTTTGATCGTGTTTTGATTTTGTATCAAGTTATCTTGAATTGTTCACAATTTGAACCTCCACTTTACCTGTTAACAGTATTACGATTTTCAACTTCCAACACCTGTATCGGAAACCAGTGACGATCTTCTCAATGGTGACCATTCAGACGGTCTAGGTCCTGCGTATAAACACACCTTTTCAAAAGACATTCAATTAACTTTCTCGCATCCCGCTCGAAATCTTATCATTGCTAGAGAAGTATGGGCAGCACATTTGTTTGAGATTTCTTTACAATAGGGAGACTAATTTTATAAAGTTTGATTACAGCATTCAACGCTGTGCGGATCGCTTCCTGTTGCTTGGGATTCAAGTGTGTTTTTGAGAGTAGATGAAAGCAGGTGACTTGATGGTTTTATCTCAAAATCATTGTTAGGTTAAATAATATTACTGATTCTCATAGCTCATTGTAGGCCGGATGTTATGAAAGTTCTGATTACAGGACCTGAGGGCACACCTTACCTCAATGGGTGCTTTATCTTTGATGTCTTTTTAGATTCCCAGTATAATCATAGGCCGCCACGGGTGATGTCCATGACTACTAAAAATGGTTTATATCGTTTGAATCCGAACTTGTATGCCGACGGCAAAGTTTGTCTGTCCTTGTTGGGAACATGGATAGGGCCAGGGTGGATTAGTGGGAAAAGTACTTTGTTACAGGTTGGTGTTTGTTGTCATTTTGTTTGGCTAGCTCATTTAACCTACGGAACTTTGATGGCTAGGTTATTGTATCGATACAATCTATGATTCTTTGTGACGAGGTAAGCTTGGAAATAATTATTATTGCGATTTCTTTAAGCTCAATGAAGTTTATGTTCCATCTTTAGCCCTATTTGAATGAACCGGGATGGTCAAAATGTTCGGGTACACCCGAATCAAAGGCCTATACCTTGAATGTGAGGCGTATGGTCGCCGATGATGCCATTCTTGGCTCTTTAAAGAACCCAGATCCAGCTTTCAAGCCTGTCATCGAGACTCACTTTAAACTTAAGGCCAAAGTAATAAAAGATCAATTGGATCAATGGCTTAAAGAGGATGATGGACAATCCTTACAAATAGACAATTTAGGTGGTGTTGGTGCCATTGGTGCTGCCAAGGTTGGGTCTGGAGATGATCAACTGTTAAGAAAAAATGTTGAAGAAATTAAACAACGATTAGATAAACTTTTGATTGAAGATAATGATTAACTGTATCATGAAAAGGTTTGTTTAATTATTTATTGAGCTAAAACAATTAGTTAGTGCTTTTATCTATCACTCAAACTTCCTTTTGAGACAAAATAATGGCATCCACGTTAAAAAATTCCATCGAAACATGTTTTTGTTGTTGACTGTTTTTTGTTGTAATAAGCTAATAATTCATATCGATATTATTAGAGAGAAAATTATGTACTTATTACCTCAAAAAGGAGAGTTTTAAAAAGAAATACCTTATAAAGACACTAATTGATCCGTGAGATAGGCTAACATATGCAGCTAAGGTCATAAATTGAATTTTACAAGCTAAAACTGTTATTTTAATGAAATCAGATATTGTAGTATGAATTAAGTACAGTAATATTTACTCAAAATTAATAAGTAAACTGTTAGTTATACACACAAATATTACAGTTTATGGGAACTCCTTCTGTGGCATAGAAATTAGGTAGTACCTTAAGCAGAAAATTCTTGGTAATTCAGAATTGGCCAGAAACCATGCCTTCGAGAATACTAATCTATCCCTCCAAATATACTCAAGTCTCTTTCTAAATATAGCTCCAAAATTACTGAATATTAAATATTTTGGCTTTAAGACTATAAAATACTTTCTAGAACTCTATATTCGTCTATTAATACCAATCAAAGTTGGTTAAAAATATACGATTAAGGAAAAAAGATTAATGCCATGTAAAATAAAACAAAAGCTTTTATTTGTTATATATATAGAAAAAACAATTTTAAATCATGAATAAAGATAAGTCACTAAAATAGTTATTGTAACAATTTCAATTTCATTATTATGATTTATTTAAGAAAATCTTTTAATTATATATTTCTACTAAAGTTTAATAATACTTTATTAAGATTTTTTTACAATGCAGATATCTTAAAATATAAAAACTGAATGAATGAATTTAATATTGAAAAAATTGAATTATTTTCATAATTATGGAAATAATTAAGTAAGAAACATTTGTTATCTTTTTTTATTTTAAGATGATTCTTTTTAACTAGATATACATATATATATAATTTTGAGAAAAAAAATAAAGGAGCTTCAAAAAGAGAAAATAAATTTGAAGGTATTTTTTTTCTGTGAAATATTTTTTAAATTGTGACCCTTTTTTTTGAAAAAAAAAAAAAAGAAAATATTTAAAATAATTTAATTTAAGTAAAATTTTAGAGAGAAAATTTAATTTTAAATGTTATTAATTTTTTTCTCAAGTTAATTAAGTGATATATAAAAGAAAAACTCAAATCATATAGCTAAATTATGGTTTTTATAATTGTTTGATCAAATTAATATATATATATAACTTGAGAAGCTTAAAGAAAAAAACGGTTTAGTTAACATACAGAAAAATAAAAGCTAGAAAATAATTACTTTCACTTTAATATAATTGGAGCTACCAATTAATTGATTTGAGTATTTATAATAAGAAAAAGAATAGTTCAAACAAGAAAATATAAATTTAATAATATGTTAAAAGGAGTATTTTATACTCATTATATTATAAATAATTTTCCTTGGTTTAGGAAGTGTATTTGAAGAAGTGTGGCGTTATTGGTGAAAAGCTTCAATATTGATGAGGTGTAGGTGATCAAGTAATAGATATTCTGACTGAGTATCACATGACTATGTTATGAAACATAATTTCTATTTTTAATCATCTATGGGTAGTGAAAAAAATATTTAGACTTTAATAATATATTAAGTTATTTTATTAAAGTATATTTTCACATTGATTTAAAAGAATTTTTCAGGTAATAAGTGTTTAAGACAGACATGAATTCTTGAAAAATATGATAATAAAGAAGATAATCAATACTCTATAATATCATGGTTTAAATTAAAATATTATTATTTAATAAAGTCCTTTATAAAATCAAAAATAAAATAAGATTGATAAATCAGAAACAATTTAAAAAATTGTAAGAGTTATATGTCTTACTTGATAGTCAAATAGCTGATAAGTAATCAATTAAATGTTTTTTTTATAAGAAAGGAATAAAATACCCCAGTTCCTCCTTTTTTCATATTTAAAATACTCTACAGCTTTACAAAGTATCAGTAGCAAGCCTTTTTAATATAGCTTCAGATCTTTTGGAACTTTATGCTGAAATTTAGCTCAATTTAATATGGTGATTTTTATGTGATCATAATACCATTTTCATGATTGGATACAAATATTATTATTATGAAACTATTTACTATTGGAAATGGGTAAAACCTTTTTCCTCTCTGTATTCAATATTGTAAAAATAAGATGAGTTATTTTAAAATATTATTAATTATTTCCACATTAAACTTTCCTTCTATTAGTTCCTCCCTTGATGAATTCATCAAAACTTAACTACTTAAATTATTGACCAGCTTTCTTTTACCAAAATTTCATAAAAAAATAAGCATTTTATCCTTTAATATAGTCATTAACCCCAAATTTATGAAACAAATAATAAGTTCTTTCTAAATTTTTCTTTTTCTGTAGTTTATTTTGTTTTATAATATGAAGTTTTATTCACAGAAAATAAAACTATCTATGTAGGGACCTATACACTAATTTGTAATAAAAAGTGAAATTTTGACAAATATATTGTTTAATTTTATAAATCTAAATTTAAATCAAACTGAAAAACTTCAACTCAATAGTAATTAATTCAAAGGGTTTTTTAAATATCTATAAATATTGAACTGAAAGATAGAAAAAATATAAAAGTTCTTTTATATAAATATAATTAAATAGAGTAAGTTATATATGTAATAAAAAATTCTTATAAAAATTCCTAAATAAGATTTGATGTTCATGATATGACAAATTATAAATAATGATAATATATAATTAATGTAAGTAAATAAGTTATACTATTATTTTGAGCCTTTTTGAAATAACTTTAAAGATTCAACTTGAGAAAACTTGAATTTATTCAGTATATTCCTCATTATATTGGTGTGAAAAATTGCAATTCGATTATCTCTAATAATTATTCCAAAGAATATTTTTTTCTCTTATGAAAGATCTTCTTTTGGTTTCAATTATTTAATATAAATTCATATCAAAATTAATTATAATTTACAACTAATATTTAGCTTTGAGTTTTTGACAAAAATGTTTCTTTCATATGGTAGAGCTTTTTGTATTAAATAATATAAATATGTATATTTTATTCAAAATTTGGACAGTTTTGATCCAGGAAAATTTCTTTCAATGAATTTATTTATGCTTCCATCATTTAGGATGTAATACAATCCTAATTTTTATTCATTAATTTGAAAAAAATAGATTACCCCAGAATAACATTTAATTTTTGTGTCATAGATTTGCCTGGATAATTCTATTAGCATTTTTTTAAAAGGGATTTCCTTGAATTTAAAGGGGATTAAAACTAAGAAGAATAAATCATTAAATAAAATAGACCAGATATAATTAATAAGTGAAGATTTAAGTTAAAGACCAATCAATTTAACTCAATTTATTGTAAAATCAAAATTAAAACTTACAGATAATATAAGAATAAGTAGATATAAAGGAGAAATATCTCTCCAATGAAATATTCATTTCTCCTATCAATTTTTCAATTTCTCAGAAGATGGTAAAGTCAAGTGTTAGGAATATTTATTCTATAATGAAGCCCTAATAGAGGATCTATTATGTTTTTTTAATATTTAATAATCTATCAAACAAGGAAAAGTTAAAAAAGTAATCAGGTCAATAATATATTTTGTGAATGGGTAAAAACTTGAATATCTTTTGGAGGGTATTTTGTAAAGTTAGAAACTGAAGACTGGAGCTGTAACACTACATGGGGAGTTATTAATGAGTTTTGAAGGGTTTATTGATAAATTTTTTCATTACTCATGGATTGATTTTCAAAATTCAGGAATTTTATACTTGTATTTTATGTTTCAAATTCATGGATTTTTTTTAAGTTATGGACGTAAAAAAGAAATTATGGGTAAATACAGACACTATGGGATGATATAAAGTATTTATGAAAGAGTTAAGTAAATATTGAAAAATAAGTACTTCATTTTATTATCCAAGATCTGTTGAATTAAGCTATGGTACATCTTTTGAAGAGCTTTCATAAACCAAAATAGTTTATTATTCATTCTTATTTTTATTTTTTGAATAATTATTCCATAGAAAAAAACAAATATTCACTTTGAACTTATTTTTGTATTTCAATTCTGAGAATTAATTAATTTGGGTGAGTAAAATTCAATTTTAATATGGATAATAGAAATTTAAATATCTAAGATATGATATATCAGTTGATTTTGGGAAAGGTTCAAAATGAAATTGGGAATAAATTGTTATTGTCTCACTGTAAATATCTCTTGTCTCATTTTAAATGGGTTTTAGGCCAGTTTGAAAAGTTTTTTGACAATTTTTCAAATTTAGCTTGGCTTGTTTCAAAATGGTAAGCCAAATTACTCATATTTTTGTACTATGTAATATCTCATAGTATCAAAGGCATCAGTGAAAAGAATGATCAACACACTTCTTGGCTGTTTTCTAGAATATGGAAAAGTTTCACTTGAAAGCTGGATTATTTAAATTCAATTTTAAGATTCACTTTTCAAGTAATTTTCACAACCATGGAGACAGGAAGGGCATCATCATTCATTACTAATGGAAAATCTTCCAACACCTAATCAGCAAGGGTTTTCATGGAAGATTCACCAAATACAGTTTCAAACCTCAATACAGGCAAAGCCCAAATACAGGATTCACCAATTACAGACCTGCCCTCAATACAGGTGCAAACACCTGTATTGATTCAAATAACTGTATTGGATACACCAATACAGCTTCACATCTCAAATGAGGGTTTTTCAATCATACAATCATGGTTTCTCAACACTCAAAATCCAGGCTGGCACTTCTTCACATATACCAACCCCCTTTCACCCACCTGGGGGTTTTTCCCCCAGTTAATTAAAATATTGGATTTATTATTTAATATTATTTTACTTCTCATTCAGAAGTATTATTTTATTAATTATTAAGTTGGTCTTTGCCTTCCCTAACCTGTTCAGTAGAGTCCTGGTGGCCATATCCTTTATTAATCCTTTCTCTTTTCTGAACAGGTTGAAACAGTGATACAGGATTATTTGTGGTTGGCTCTTTATTGTTGCTTTTGTTTTTCTCTCATATCTTTTAATGCTTATTATTTTATGACTAGGAATTTATTTCTATTATCTCATTACTCTTATCAATTGAGTATTTATTCTGAGCCCTCCATAAGTAAGTCTTTTCACTGAGTGCCAGGCCCTCTTCATTTAGAAGAGCCCCTGTGACATTATTTTAATTAACTCATAATTGCTTCTTTTCTTTCATTCATTCTTATTCATTTCTCTCATTATTAATTATTATTTTTATGATTTCATTCTCTCTCATCAATTTTCATCTCATTCCTTTCATTCAAATGAAAATTCATTCTCTTTCTCATTTCTTAAATTTTGCTGACAATTTCACTTTCTTCTCAATTCTCAATCAAATTTCATTTTCATTTTCTGTCTGAATTCAGGTTCTTTACCAGGTTTAATTGATTTGAATTTGGGGTTAATTGATTCATCATTTCAGGAGTTTTCATTGAATTGGGGTTATCATTTTTGATTTTGAAATTTCTCAGGATTCATTGATTGATTTGATTATTCAAGAAATTGACTTTATCTCAAGATTCTGATTTGATTATTCAAGAAATTGACTTTATCTCAAGATTCTTATTTGATTTAATTGATTTATTTGAAGTTGATTCCTCAAGAAATTGAATTGATTGAATTCCTCAAGATATAATAAATTTGATTTGAATTGACTTGATTGATTTGATTTGATTTATTGATTGACTTGATTTGATTTATTGATTGAAATTTATTATTAATAAGAATTTGGCTTTGTCATCTTCATTCTTCAAGATTTATTCAAATTGATTCACTTCAAGACTATTTATTGATTTCTCAAGTTCATCAAGATTTTCATTTGATTGTTTTGGTCAATCCTTGTTTTATTCTCAAGTATCATCAAATTTTATTTCCTTTCTTCAATAATTCCAGTTCAGCATAGCCCTCCAGACAAGAATAAAAGATAGCAAAGACATCAAGCTGTTCTCACTCCTAAAGCAAGGGCTCCTCTTGACCGCACACCATAAGTTCATCAACTGAATGCAAATTTGGACAGAGGACCACCAATGGAAGGAGAAGCACCCTTCAGAAGAGGAGGTGTGAAGTCAAGAAGCTCAAGATCATTCTTGGGCTTGTTGGGTGGCTATCCAAGCATTCCTCAAGGGCCTAGAAGCAGATCAGGGGAAGCTGAAGATGAAGAGGGGGAGGAGTCTGAAGAAACTGAAGGAGAAGCTGCATGGGAAGGTGCCCCTGAGGCTTCTGAAGCTCCAAATCTAGCCCCTTCTAATAAACCTCTTGTCTCTCAAGCTGAAACAAATTTTCTAAAAATGATGGAGCAAATGACTCAATTCATGGGACAACTAACTCAAGCAGTTGCCCCAAGGGATACTTCAAAAGCCCCATCAATGAAGGCACCTGATTCCTTTGATGGTACTAAAGCTTATAAATTGAGAGGATTTATTCAATCTTGTCAATTAATTTTCCATAATGACCCAGCAAGCTTCTTCTCTGACAGGAAGAAGGTTTTGTACTCAAATTCTTTTCTCACTGGTAGAGCTGGCAAATGGATTGAACCTTACCTCTAAAATATCTCCAATGAAGACCCATCTTACCTCCTCAATAACTGGCAGTTATTTGAAACTCAGTTATTCACTCTGTTTGGTGATCCCAATGAAGTCTGGAAAACTGAACAAGAGTTAGAAAATCTCAGGATGAAAGAAAGTGGTCAAGTTTCCTTGTAAATAGCATATTTCAGAAGCTTAATTTCAAGAATTGGAGACTGGGGGGAAAGGGATTGTATTCATGTGTACAGAGGAGGCTTAGCATCAAGACTGTTGGACCAATTGGATTCTCACCCTGGAAACTTTTATAGCCTTCAAGAACTCATGGACATGACTTTGGAATTAGATACCAGATACCATGAGAGGCAGAATTAAAAGGGGAGTCATCAAGAGAAGAAGCCTTCAATTCTTGGATCCAATCCTTCCAAGCCTCCTCAAAGTTCATCATCAAAAAAGCCTTATCACAGGAAGAATAAGAAGGGGAAGAATTTTTAAGTGTCCAAAGACAAGCCTCATGCTGCTCTGCTCACTAAGGAAAACAAATTAATTTGTTCTGAAAAGGAGAGGAGGATTAAAGAAGGCTTGTGAAACTATTGTGGTGGAAAGCACCCATTTGAAAAATGATTCAAGAGGCCTGAAAATAGGAAGGGGTCATCAAGAGGCTTCCCTAGCAATCAGGGAAAATCCTGAGGTGGAATCATGATGTGTTCAATGGTTCTCACTTATTTCCTTCAAAAGCACAACTGTGCACTCTGAATACTAGTGTCAAGAAATCTTTATAATTTCTTATTTTCTCTTCTCTCTCTGATATTTTTTATAGTATTCTCATTGATTCTCGTTCACCAAACTCTTTTATTGGAAAGAATTTTGTTCTCAAGTACTCATTGACCATGTTAGAGCTCCCTGAAAAGATACCTCTTTTCATTTTGGATTCCAATAAATCCACTTCCCTGTTCATCACCCATTATACCAAGTGGGTTGTTGACTTGCCTTCATTCCCAAGATTTGAATGGTATTTCTTTATCATAGATTAACCCAAGGGAGAAGACCTAATATTGGGCTATGATTTTCTTTACCATTTTAATCCCATTATTTATTGGAAAAATGGATTTATCACCTATGATTCTAGTCATAAGGATTCTAGTGGTATTACTTCTTCTACTAGTAATGACTTTTCCACTGCTTTCAACAGTGTTTCTCTGGTTGGTGAACTTAAGACACCTTCCCTTCCTCCTTCTGTCCATATCCCTTACATCATTACCTCTAAGTCATTAATTCCATCAAGAGATGAAGTATTCAAAGAGATAAAATATGTTGGAGAAGATGTTGCTATATATTCACTTCATCTCTTTCAAGGGGATATGGACCTCCCTCCCTGGAGGAGCAGTGGAATGAGGAGGAAGAGCCAAAAGAGATTGAAACTGTGCTGAAGGTAGTCCCTCCTGCTTATCACCAATATTTGGATGTATTCTCCAAGGTGAAAGCAGAGAAACTTCCTCCACACCGTGCCTGTGATCATTATATCAAACTGGAGGGTCTTCTACCTCCAGTTGGTCTTATCTAATATTTATCAAAGAATGAGTCAGAAACACTATGGGCCTATATTTCAGAGAATGTAGAGAAGGGTTTCCTCAGGCCAAGCTCCTCTTCAACAGGAGCACCTGTCCTTTTTGTTAAGAAAAAGGACAGTGGCCTTTGTTTGTGTCTTGACAACTGCAAACTTAATGCTTTCACTAGGAAGAATAGGTATCCTGTTCCTCCAATGAATCAGCTCCTCACCATTCTTAAAGGTTCTACTATCTTCTCCAAGATAGATTTGCATGGTACTTATAATCTCTTGAGAATCAAAGAGGGGGATGAGCACTTAGCTGCCTTTAGAACTAAATATTGTAGTTATGAATATTTGGTTATGCCATTTGGCTTGACCAATGCTCCTCCTTCAGTCCAGAATCTTTTGAATGATATCTTTTCATATTTCTTGGATATTTTTGTTTTAGTCTACTTAGATGATATTATGGTCTTCACTAGTTCTTAGGAGGAACATGTCAAACATGTGGCCTCTGTCCTCCAAAGACTGAGGGACAATAATTTGTTTGCTAAAGCCTCAAAGTGTGTATTCCATGCCTCAAGTGTGTAATAATTGGGCTCTGTTGTTTCAAATAAAGGCCTCAAGATGGATTCTTCCAAAGTTCAGAAAATCCTCAATTGGCCTCAGCCAAAGAACATCAAAGCACTTCAATCTTTCCTTGGCTTTGCCAAATTTTATTGTTGTTTCATTAAAAATTATTCCAAAAAAATCTCTGCTCTCACTTCCCTCCTTAAAAAAGATTCTCCCTTCATCTTCAATGCAAAAGCTGTTAGTAAGTTTCAAATACTCAAAGAAGCTTTCACCACTACTCCTATCCTATCCCATTTCAATCCTTCTATACCAACTATTTTAGAGACTGATGCTTCTGATTATTCCTTTGGTGCGGTACTGAGTCAGGTGAATTACTCAGGAAAGCATCCCATTGCATTTGATAGTCACAAGCTACTCCCAGCCAAGCTCAACTATGAGATTCATGACAAGGAACTCCTTGGCATAGATTGGGCTCTCAAGCACTGGAGAGCCTTTCTTTTTTCTCTTTCTGATTCCTTTGAAGTCTTGAGAGACCACTCTTCCCTTCTATATTTTATGTCCTCCAAAGTCCTTACTTGCCATCAAGCCCATTGGGCAGAGTTTCTCTCAGAATTTCACTTTTCTATCACTTACTGCCCAGGCAGACTGGCCACTTTACCAGATGCCTTGTCACATTGGGAGGGCATGTACCCAGAGAGGGGGTTGGACTTCATCAGCAAGAATCCTCAAAATTTCCATCAAGTTCTCAAGTATAATGAAATTAAGGAGTCAATATTTTTCTCAATTAAAGTTGAAGTTTTTTCAGATTTAGTTGATCAAATTCAGAAGGCAGTATGGCAAGACAAAGATTATAAGGAAATTCTCAAACAATTATCAAGAGGTGAATCAATCTCAGATTATTCTCTTGAACCTCAAGCCAAATTTTAATTATTCAAAGATAGAGTAGTCATCCCAAGTAATCATGAGCTTCAATTTGATATCCTTCAAAAGCATCATGACTCACTGTTGGCTGGACACCCTGGCCAGGAGAAGATGCTCAAGCTCATCAAGAGGGAATTTTATTGGGCTGGCATGAATCAAATTATCAAGGACTATGTGTCCTCATGTCAGCAATGTTCAAGAAACAAGAACATTCACCATAAGAAGTTTGGATTACTCAAGCCTCTTCAAATTCCATCTGGTCCTTGGAATTCACTATCAATGGACTTTATCACTCAATTGCCTCTGTCAAACAACTTTGATTCAATTTTGGTAGTTGTAGACAGATTCTCAAAAATGGAAATATTTATTCCAGCTTATTCAACAATAACTGCTTTGTACTTAGCTCAAATCTTTATCAGTAATGTCTTTTCTAAAAATGGTCTTCCAAGCAGTATGATTAGTGATAGAGGTTCATTATTTGTTTAATCATTTTGGACTCAATTGTGTCAGCAGCTCAAGATAACAAGAGATCTTTCAACTGCCTTTCACCCTCAAACATATTGAAAGACAGAGAGGGTAAATCAAATTCTAGAACAGTATCTTTGGATGTATGTCAGTTACCATCAAGATGACTGGCACACCTGGCTCCCTCTGGCTTAATTTGCCTATAATAATGCAGAAAATTAATCAACAAAACAGTCACCATTTTTCACAATTTATGGAAGAAATCCCAGCTTTGACTCAATTCACATTTCTCAAGATATACCTTCTGGAAAGTTATCAACCAAACTCTAACCAGTACAGAAAGTTGTCAAAGAATAATTAGAGTCAATAATAAAGAGTTTTGAGAAGTATGCAGATAGAAATAGAGAAATTCCACCTGATTTCCAACCTGGGTAAAAAGTATGGCTAGCTTCCAAGAACATCAAGACAACAAGACCCACCAAGAAACTTTCAGAAAGATGGTTGGGACCCCTTTGAAGTTCTGAAGAAGATTGGAAGCCATTCATATCACCTCAAGTTGCCTCAACAATGGAAGTCAGTTCACCTTGTCTTTCATGTGTCCTTATTAGAACCAGTGAAGCAATCAACTATCCCAAATAAACATCAATTTCCACCACCACAAGTAATAGTGGAAGAGCAAGAAGAATGGGAAGTGGCTCAGGTTCTGGACTCAAAAATCAAGAGAGGTACATTATGGTATCTAGTGGAGTGGAAAAGATTCAATGAAGACCCAGAAAGAGCAACTTGGGAACCAGCCTCCAACCTTACCAACTCCCCAGACCTTGTCAAGGCTTTTCACACCTTGTATCCAGACAAGCATGGCCCAAATGCCTCAAGAGTTTGATTTATGGTACTTGGTGGGGATTGAAGTTTATGAAAGTAAGTTCCTCTCCTGGAATGCACCTTTAAGGGGGTATTCTACCCAAATATATTGTAAGAATCACCTTGGCCACTTTGTGAGCACTTGTCAATTTCTTTGGACAGGTTTAGAAGGCCTTGCAACATCAATACCCTTGAATTTGGACCTTTCATCAAGATATGGCCAAATTCCCTCTTTTCTTTTTATTCTTTCTCTTTCTTTCATATTCTATTATTCCAAATTACGCCATTCAATATCATTCAAGACATTCCTTAGCTCAAATTCATTTATGGCAAAGTTTGTATTATTTTATGATGCTTGGTGGGGAGTGGAAGGTATGAAAGTAAGTTCCATCTCCTGGTATGCATCTCTGAGGGTTCTACTTCTTGTAAAGCAACACCTTGGCCACTCTGTGAGCGTCAAATGTTTGTTTTTATCTTTTCAGGAAAATTGTGGCCAAAATCAAGCAACTCGCCACAAGAAGATCAATCCTCAGAAGTTTCTTCATTTTCTTTTCCTTACTCTCTTTTTCTCTCAATTTTTCCTTTTTATTCTATTTCATTTTCTTTTACTTGTATGATTTTATTTTCTTTTCTTTTCAAAAGCAGCAGTCATCACTCCCATATCTTTTGGGGAGTAAAGTTATTTAATAATCAAGAAGCAAAACACTAGTAATGATAAAGACCAACTGCAGATAATTATCATCAAAATTTCTTCAAAAGCTCCCTAAAGATATCAAAGAAACCAGGACCATAAAGAACAGAAGGCGGGAAATTGGAGTGAGCAGAGTCACAAATGGAAGTCAACTTTGAACTCATCTTCAAGTCAAGATTCAAAGCCAAGACCAAGCAAATCATGGAAAATTCCAAGTCAGCATGTCAATTATGGCAGTTGAAATTTAAGGGTGGAGTGAAGCATAAGAAAATAGAAGAAATTGTCATATAAAACTGTTTCACTGCCCAAATTGGCCATTTTAAGGCATTTGCGCATTTTGCACATAATGCCATTAAATCATCTTCAAATTATGTGAAAATCCTTCAAAACATCAAAACCCAAAGAAGATAGTCAAATTGGTGCATTTGCGCATTTTGCACATTTCAGGCTAATTCATGTCCAAAACCTTCAAAAACTTCATTTCATTGAAAAAATCATCAAAATAAGCCATTTCAGTCATGTTGGCATATTTGCACATTTTGCACATTTTTGTGCACTTTGCACAAATTTGAGCATTTCTGGCTATTACTTCTTCAAAATCATGAAAAGCTGCCAAATCAGTAATTTCAATCAGGAAATCATCAAAATCTTCAATATCTTGCATTTTGCGCATTTTGGCCAAATCAGCCAAAAAAACCCAGAAAACAACAAATGGGAAAAATTTCAATGGATCCTTTGCAGGCCAAATTGGCCCAATCTCCAAAATGAAGACAATTTATTCCATGGCAGTAAATTCTTAGGACATAAACCTGAAATTACCATTTATCATGAGCCATGAGGACTCAAGAAAAACTGAGTGAAGAACACTGAAATAAGAAGTAGATCACAAAATTAGAAGAAACAGAAGAAAATGAAGAGAAATTTTCAAAGAAGGGAGGAGGAATCAGGATCAAGTCAAAGAGGAAGTACCTACAAGTTGTGAAGATGAAGGAGTTTGAGATTATGATTGATGAAAAATTATGGGGGATGAAAATTGGGTAATTGAGGGGAAGAAAGTTTCAATTGACTTAATCAAGATTCACTTACTCTTATGGTGCTCAGAGCTCACCACTTTCAAGAGGGGGATAATGTCACAGCCATGGAGACAGGCAGGGCATCACCATTCATTACTAATGGAAAATCTTCCAACACCTAATCAGCAAGGGGTTTCATGGAAGATTCACCAAATACAGTTTCAAACCTCAATACAGATCAATACAGGCAAAACCCAAATACAGGATTCACCAAATACAGACCTGCCCTCAATACAGGTGCAAACACCTGTATTGATTCAAATAACTTTATTGGATACACCAATACAGCTTCACATCTCAAATACAGGTTTTTCAATCATACAATCATGGTTTCTCAACACTCAAACTCCAGGCTGGCACTTCTTCACATATACCAGCCCCCTTTCACCCAACTGGGGGTTTTTCCCCCAGTTAATTAAAATATTGGATTTATTATTTATTATTATTTTATTTCTCATTCAGAAGTATTATTTCATTAATTATTAAGTTAGTCTTTGCCTTCCCTCACCTGTTCAGTAGATTCCTGGTGGCCAAATCCTTTATTAATCCTTTCTCTTTTCTGAACAGGCTGAAACAGTGATACAGGATTATTTGTGGTTGGCTCTTTATTGTTGCTTTTGCTTTTCTCTCATATCTTTTAATGCTTATTGTTTTATGACTGGGAATTTATTTCTCTTATCTCATTACTCTTATCAATTGAGTATTTATTCTGAGCCCTCCATAGGTAAGTCTGTTCACTGAGTGCCAGGCCCTCTTCATTTAGAAGAGCCCCTGTGACAGTAATTTATTCTTCCTGTCAATTTTCTTTGTCTACTGGACATGTGTGACTTGAAAACAGGCTAAACTTACTTTACACACTATGCTAAAAAAAAGGAATACAGCATTACCAAAACTGTCTTTGCATGAATTTCAATTTAACTTTGACACTAAAAGATGAAAGCTACTATATTTATCAAAGGATTATTCTTCTTCATTTTCATATTGATATGAAATTATAATTACAAGAAAAATAATGTGTGATTAATATCCTTGTATGTACTTTTGAATGTTAAGTAACTAAAAGATAGCTTATTACAACAAAGATCCAACTGATTTAAATCAAAAATATCTAACCATAATATAGTTAGTCAATTACTTCTTTCTCAAAAATCATCCAAAATTAATACAAGAAGTTCTGAAAACTAATTTTTTAAATTTAGAACTATTTCTTTGGTTTTTTTTTTGCAAAAGATTGATATTAGATGTAATTGTCAATTTTTCTGGTTGAGATGTAATGCTTACTTAAGAAAATTTCAATAATAATAAAATATAAAACAGGATTAATTAGAACTATACTCCTTTTGAAGAATCAATAATATTAAATATTAAGATGAATAATTTGAAAAACAATGACCTCTTTCAGCTGAAATATAAAATATAAAAAAACCTATTTACCTGTCTTTATCAATCCAATTTTTTCTCAATATTAAAAACAAATACATAGCATAATTAATTTTCAGTTTAGCTTTAATTGTAAAAATGGACACATACTCTATCATTCTTTACCTTAAATTATATCCTTTCAATGCAAAAATATAAAGCTTGTTATGAATTAATAGATCCCTTTGGTTTTATTTTCTGAGTTTAATTAAGAAAATAAGAATATTCATCATATTTTAGCTTATTAATAAAGCTTAAACTATATTAATCTAACAGAAATGAAATTTTATTTGATTTAATTTAATTATCCAAAAGTATATATCTCAGATGTAAATTGAGAATAATCTGACAATAAATTCCATTTTTTATACATATTGAGTTTTATTTCTCTAAATGAACTTATTTCCTTGTAAATATGTAATGAACAAGAAGATAAAAATAGGAAGAAAAAATAAATAAAAAACATTGTTATTCTTATGAATAGACTTTTACTGTAACATTTCATTTAAATAAAATGAATAAGGCAAGACAAAATTCAAATTATTTTTTTATCTTGAATATAAAATATATAATATAAAACTGAAATTTTGATTTTATTTTTGGTTTTTAGAGATCCCAAGTATCTTAAACTTATTTTAATTTTTTTTGAAAAAAGTTATTAATCAAGAATCCATATCATTATTATCAATAATTCTAAAATTTGGAACAGGAGGAATGTGCTCTATAGTTCTGAAATATTTTTGATTTTTTTTTCTTTCAAGGGAACACCTCCTTAATTCTGAATGTTAAGCGTGATTCTATACTATTGAATTAAGAATTAAATTATAGTATACAAAGATCTATTCCTCGGGCTTTCTAAACAACGAAAATGGATCATGAAATTGCACATGCTTTATTTGTAAAATCTTAGGACACAGCATAATTAAGGAACTGATGTTGGCTAGAAGATGAAAAGGAAAGATTTCCTACATACCCCGAATCTCTTTGGTCACTGATCCCGATTATTCAGGACTGCCTTTTGAAATGTGAATTTAATAGGTTCTCATGAAGATTTCATTTTGATTAACTCTAAAAAATTCAAAAGGAAAGGCTTTGAATGTGATTTGAGTCCATATTCAGGAACCATTTCACTAAAATTGACAGATCTATGTGACTTTATAAAGATTTATATCAAGTTACTCAACAAAAGTCGTGGTCACACAGCAAAAGGGAAAAGGTCCAAATAATGAGACGAAAAATGTATTTATGACTGCTGGATTTTTAATTTGTAATTGAATAATTTTTCTTCTTAAGGGTTCAAAAATAAGACCAATTTATTTCAAATTTTGTTTCTCATTAGTTCTCAGTTAAATATCTGTATTTATTCATAGAAATAATGCTTTATTTTTATTATTTTTTTATTATGTTCTTTTTAATTGACATTATTTTTTTAGCTAGTTTTTTGGACTATTTCAAGGCTAGCTAAAATTCATTCTCATCGCCTTTTTGTTTGTTTAATTATTTGATAGATTAAATTAAGAATCTATGCACCTGCGCCACAGGTACAAGTGCTGTTTTCAGCCCTAGTTACTTTCTAAATAATATTTATTTAACTTTTCTATATTAAAAATATAATACATTTGTTTCCAGAATTTCAATCAAAACTGAATATGTAATAAGTAAAGCCTCATATGAATAAGAGTTTTGTTTTCATACAAATCCTTCTTTTTGTTGGAGTTTTTTTTAAGCTCTAGGCACAAAGATTTCAAATTTATTTGATTTTTTTTTCAAAATTATATATTTTAAAGCTTTTAATAATATGTGATAAAGCTTTATTATTAAGAAATATATAAAAATTCACTTATTTTATATCATTTTGCTATTACTTTATACAAGGAATACAGAAATAAAAATGGTAATAAAATAATGAAAAATGTTCTTATCATTAATTCTTAAATTAAAATTATTATATTTACATAAATTAATAGGAAATACTATAAAGTTTTATCATTTTTAAGAATAATAAGAATAAATTACTAATTAATGTATCTGAATAATAAAATTTTATTGCCAAAAAAGCAATTATGTCATATTTCGAGTTTTATAATAAATTATCGATAAAATAGAAATAATAATTCTCATAATACTTTTGTAGTTTATATAAAATAACTCAATATTACTCAAAAACAATATCATAATGAATATTACAGGAATTATAATTATCAAGTGAATTGCATACTATTAAAGCTAATAATTATAGCCTTAATTGAATTGTTTTTCTCTTAAAATATACAGTTAGCTGTCTTCAATATGATATTTGGAAAGTTTCAGCTAACCTACTGAAGCTTTCAAGTAGTCAATGTGGAAAAAAAAACTTTGAGAGAAAAATAATAATAGTAATTCATATTGAAATTGAACTATGAGAAAAAGCATTAGTTATGATTATATATCTCTTTATTACACCTAATTCAATAGAGATATTTAAGAAAATAATCATTTGATTATTTAGGAATTTAATTGGAATAATATGTTGGATCTGGGGTAATACAATGGAAAATTGGGTGTTTTTATAGAAAATATCCTCCATATATTAGAAATAATCGTATTAGAACATTATTGAAGCAATATTTCTAGCAGAATGAAAAACATATTTTGAGATTTAAATATAATTAAATAATTATTGACTCAGCATTTATAAGTATTTCACTGTTTATTTAAATCTGTGGCTATAAATTAATATTGTTTACTTGAAAAGCTTAGTATCTTTTTAAAAACGGCTATTATTTATTTCTAAATCTTCAATCCACATCTATCAAATGATTCCATAAGTCTATGATGACAGAAATTCATTTTTTTAGGGTGTTGGTAAAAGCATGTAAGCCCTTACGTGTTTTTACCAAATTATGGCCAAAACACGTAAGTGACCTGATTTTTTTATAAAAATTCCTCAGGCTCAGTTTTGAGAATTTTTAACATTTATTTTTGCCATATTTTTTCCAACATGGGATGTGAAGGTCTCCAAATTTTTTCAATTTTTTTTTTGCCCAATTTTTCTATTTTGGGCAATTTGGTAAAATGGCCCATTTTTTTGAAAAAATTCATTAAAAATGTTCCCACTTATGAGTTTCAATATTTTTTTCTAAAAAATGAAGGTGAGAATGTTGAGAATAATAAACCAGAAGCACAACATTTTGGTATTTTTTTTGCAAGAACATTTGTAGGCCCAAAATGTCCATGTTTTTTTATGTTTTTTTGTTCATGTTTGTAATTAAATTGAAAATGCCATTTATGACATAAATTGAATTCAAAATGTAATTTATGATGAGTGGAAGTTAAAATTTGATTTTTGGCATTAACAGTGCTATTTATCACATCAAAAGTGCCCTAAATGGCATCACTAATGACATAATAATGCCATAAATGGCATCAAGAATGACATACAGATGCCATTTATGGCCAGAAAATTGGCATAAATGGCATTACAGCAATGCCATAAATTGAATTTGATGGCCTTGCCAATGCCATTTATGGAATCAAAACTTCCATTTGTGGCATTAAATAAATGGAATTAACAATTCCATTTATGGTGTTACATAAATGGCATTATGCCATTTATTGCATTGATAATGCCATTCATGGTATTAGTAATGCCATTAATGGCATTGTTAATGTGGCATTATTAATGCCATTTATGGCATTAATGGGATCAGAAATGTTGCATTTTTAATGCCACAAATGGCATTAATGGCATCAATAATATTTCATTGATAATGCCATTAATGGCACTGTTAATGCCATAAATTGCACTGTTAATGCCATTTATGGCATCAGAAATATTGCATTTATAATGCCATTAATGGCATTTCTAATGCCACAAATGGCATTAATGGCATCATAAATGGAATTAATGGCATCATAAATGCCATAAATAGCCATATTTCATTTAAAAACCATCCCTTACGTGTTTTTACCATAAAATTACGTGTTTTTACCAATACCCTTTTTTTATCATAAATAGTAATCAAATACCATTTTTCATACCTTATCTCTAAGCCACCATAATTGCTATATTTTTATAGCTAAGAGTAATATAGAAGTTATTAATTAAAATTCAACCTTCCTAAAATACAAATATAGAAGCTTCTAATGAAATCACAAAAACTCTATTTTTGATTATTTTTATTTGGAAGGCTCCTTCCCTTTGAAATCTTCTATTTCCAACTTCAAATAATAATTCAAAATAGTCATTTTGAGAATTTCTTAGGAAGGAATTTACCATCGTTTGCTTGTTAGCTATCATGATAATTTTGTGTAGCTCATTTATGGCTTAATTAACATTGGAAACTATATCATCGAAAATAGCATAATTTCAAACCACTATAGGGTAGAATTTGAGTAACCGGCTTAATTATGTATTAATTAGAGCTGATAAGTTTCTTCACTAACTTCATATGTTTTCAATGGCACAATATTCAAGAATTAATAATCAAAATCAAGAAATGAATTACACAAGAACAACTTCTATGTAGAAAGAGTAAGCGCATATACTTCATCTATCTCAGTAAATATTAGTGTTACAGATATTTTATTAAATTGAAGTATATGTAAAATTTCATTCTGAATTTTTTGGTGTAGTTTTTATAGTAGCTCTACATATCTAAGAACTCTCAAAACAAACCCTTCTCTTTTTCAAAAGCTTCTATAATCTCATTCTTAAGTTTTATTCTGATTAAATCATTGAAATCAATTATAATTGATTTTATATTTATTATAATAATAAGAAATTAAAATATTTTCAAGATATCACTAGTTGAAGCCTTGATAATTGAATATTCCTATTCAAACCAGTACTATTTATTTGAGTAATAATAGGATAAATAAGAACTTTTTGGCTAATTTCTTACTTTGATACTTTAGCTTTATATATATAACAATGGCTTTATTATTATTATTATTATTTTGGTATTTTTAGTTGTGGCATCATTTGGATATGTAAGAAGATACCAAAGTTTTGCATATACACCTTTATCACTCTAAAATAAGGTTTGAAAAGAATTTAAATGATACAAAATAGCTGAAATTATTGCTCAACATCTCAAGGTAATCGATTCAATAGTATAAAGCAATAAAAAATAATCATGTCAAAAATAGCTACATATATATAAACCAATTATTATTTGATATTTTTGATCCTTAAATTTGAATCGAAATTGAGATATTCGAAAAAAGTCATTATTTAAGTAATTATAAGAAAAAAAAACAGGGACAAAACAAAAAATTCAGAGAAACTGAATAGATGTCAATTTCATTTTATTATATAATAATATAATAGTCAATTCATTTTAAAAAGGAATGATATGAAGCTATGATATGTTTGTTTTTTCAAAAAAGAAGTCCAATAGTGAAGCTTTCAATGGAAAAAAATGTAGGAATATGTATTTAGAGTCAAACATATGAATCATCTTGATTCTGAAAAGCTGGAATTCAATTGAAATAAAATTAAAATGATCATTTGAGAATTTTTAGAAAAATAAGTTTTTTTAATGTTTTTCTAAATTCTGATCTTGATTTTATCTATACCGTAAGTCCCATATACTTCTTTTTGGGGGAGAACTTTTTTAAAGCATTTATTGTTTTACAAAAACATAGGTTAAATTCACTTGGTTTTGAGACTGGAAGCTAGTGTTAGTTAGCACATCTTTTTTTAGGTTTCCCAAGTGTGTAACCATGGTTAAGCAAGTCAGTTCAAGCTTAAAGATCTCCACAAGTTAAGAAAGTCTCATGTTCTACAAAGATATTAAAGCTGATTCAAGATATGGCACCTGGTTTAAGGTACAAAATAATGAAATTCCATACATAAATTCCATAATGTGACCTAGAAATATTCAGTAAGCCTCATTTGCTCCTGCCAGAAATTTTTGAATGTCTTTAATGAGAAATTTCTAGCAATTTCTGAGCAATAGAAACCTTCAGCAGCTTCCCACCATGATTTAATTCAGCTTCTCTTGGGAGATTTCCAATGAAACTGACAAATAAATTGTATTGCTGCTGTATTCCTTGGTTGTCTTCTGCCACGTGTCAAGGTATTTAAGATTTAGCGATGTGGGTTGTACTCGAGTGACATAATTCTTCACACGCCGGTTCATCACCTCATCGTTCCAAAAATTCCAAGCTTTCCATAAGTAACTAAATCAAGGTAAGTCACACTTCATGCCTAGCAGAAATTCATCAATAACCAGCTAACTGCTCAGTTTTTTGTTGGATAGAAGCTCGTTGGACCTCCTTTGGCGTTCTATAAGCTTGGAGCAAATGACTTTTGTCAGATTAATAATTTGTATCATTGGTATCTATGCCAGTTGTGCGTGATTTGATTTCCTCAATCTATCCAATGATCGTTTGGAATTTACTTAGCTTTCTAATCCGAAACTTTTAGTTCTTTCCTGGGCATTAATTCAAGAACGACGTAAGTGAAAAATCTTTCTAATCTTTTTATTTTGTTATGAGATGTCCCTTTGCTTATGCTCTTGTTTGGCAAATAGTTTCAACAACTCCATACCAGGATCCATTGGGTGGGAAGCCAAAATATTTTAAATCCGTCTTATTTCTCAATACAGTTCAAAGTGGATTCAGCACGGCAGCAGCTTTGATTTATCTATTGGTTAGAAAAAAACCATCCCAAACCGTCCTTCAAGTTATTGGCCTTCTATCAGATTCATCATCTAAATCAACAAGCCTTACCGTCGATAAACGGAAAATCAAAGCCAATAATGTGGTCAAATTGCTCGGGCGTTGTCTTCAATGTGCCATCTTAAACTCACTGGGATCTCCATTTGGCTATGCATCATTAAAGCATATCGATTATCCAACCATGATTCTTGGAAAATCTTGTAAATTGGTGCCGGTGATGATGATGAACATCATACTCTATCGTCGAAAATTTGCATTTCATAAATACATTGTCGTTCTCATGGTCACGATCGGGATCAGTATGTTTATGCTTTTTGCTGATCATGGTTCTAAAGCCAAAAAAGGTGCCCAGCAGAGTAGTCTATTTGGCTTAACTTTACTCTTGATCAATTTAATGATTGATGGTGCAACCAATTCAACCCAAGACGAGATCTTTAGTCGATTTACCATAACTGGTTCCCAATTGATGTTAATCATGAATTTTCTGGCAAGCTTTTTAACCCTTGTCATACTCTTGGTACCTTTGCCACCGATCATCAGCTCATTCTTGGGGTCAAGCGGCCAGGATACTAATGAACTAATGACGGCCATTCAATTCATTCATTCATATCCAAAAGTTCTTAATGATATTTTGCTTTTTTCGGCTGCTGGTGCGATCGGTCAGCTTTTCATCTTTGAAACTTTGGCTCATTTTGGTTCCCTCACCCTTGTTACAATCACTGTTACTCGAAAACTCTTTACAATGCTATTAAGCGTAGTTGTTTTTAAACACCATCTTTTATTTGGTCAATGGTTGGGCGTAATTATTGTCTTTTTGGGCATCGGGCTAGAAGCATTGGTAAAGATGGGTCATGGAAAGGCAAAATTAATTGTGGGTGAAAAAGAAAAGGTCAACTTAAAAGAACTTTAAAGGAAAAAAATCAGAGAATCACTCTTGCGACGTTTGTTCTACAAATATACCTTTTTTCATATAGATTTTGGTGATTGCTTCAAAATTAGAATTCTTTTTCCAACAATAATACTTAGAGGTAGACCTGCATTTACTGATATTTTAGAAAGTAGCTGGAAATACTGTTGTAATATGAAGAAAATTTAAATCAAGCCAAAATCTTACGCAAAGAATCAAAGCAAAGCGTCTCTAAGATAAATTAAGTAGTAAGGCTTTACGTTGAACAATTTTGAAAAACATGTTCAAAGAGGTAACTTCTTTTTTAAGGCCAATTCAAAGACAAGCATAAATTCGAGTTTCATTATTGAGTGTTTTTTCGCGCAAATGTTTCATAATACCTCCAGCTCAAAAAATAAAAACTCAAACTTGAAAATTGGTAGATTTACTGAATAGATGTGCGTGAGATTTTTTTTCATTTAGTTTTTATCAAGCAACCATTTTATTTGGTTTGGAGCCTAAATAGCAGAAGTTCAATTTTTTTTCTTATATTTGATGAAACAAATAAAGTGTTGTTTGAAACTGAACATGTATTTTTTAATCATGAGCTATATATCTATTTTTTCTTGTTAAAATTGATATAAAAATAATCATAATACTTTTCTTTTAATTTTTTAGTAAGCTTTTGATTTTATATTTAATGTTTAAATTTGAATTTTCAAGAAAAAAAAGTCATTTTTAATTATCTTGATTAGGGGATTGGCAAGTTCACATAAGTGTTTTATGTGAATTTGAGTTTATTTAACATTTAAAACTTTATATGTTACTTTTGACTTTTTTTTTTCCATTTTTTAATGTTGCTTAGGACCTCCTTAAGCTCTGAAACATTTTCCAGACTTTTTTAGTTTAAAATGGAACTGAAATGGCCAATGTTTTTTTTTTTTTTTTTTTTTTTTTTTTTTTTAGAAAAAACATAAAATAAGATCCTAATTATGAAATTTGGAAATTCTTTTTTTTAAAATGAAGGGCCTGTATGTAAGGAGTAAGACAAAGAATATTGACACCCATTAGTCATGGCCAAAGTTTTATTATTTGGCTTTTTGGCCAAAAAAGATTGCAAATATGCTCATAGATATTCAGGTCTAAAAATGTAGCTGCAAGGTAAACATTTTTTCCCATAACTCCTTACATACATTATTTTGATGAAAAAATATATAATTTCAAAATTTTATATGTGGAATATTATTCTATAGCTTTGAGTATTTCATTTGGCCTCTACATTTGACCAAAAATGAGAGAATTGAAAATTTCCTTTCAAATCAAAAGAAAACCTTTTTTTGACAAAGCTCAAAAAGGGATTGAAAATAATTAAAATAATGAGATATGAGAACTTGGTTGAAAAAACATCTAAAGGTAATTACAGTAATTTGTTAAAACATTATATTAGTCTACCAATCCCCTTTAGTTTTTTTTTATTTTTATTTTTAGAAAACTTATGATAATTATAATTCTTTTTGTTTCTTTTCAGAGAAAAAAAAATGTTTATAATATTTGATTATTTGATCAGTGTTTTTCTTTTTCGAAAAAAAATGAAGAGTACAAAAATATCAATCAATTATAAATTGAATGTTTACAAATAGATATAAGATTTTAAATGCTTTCTTGCTAGAAAAAAACCTCAAAAAAAAGGAACTCACAATTTTGTTTCCAAAATGATTGAATGATTATTATTTGTTTGAGGTTTCTGGTAAACACATGTAAGCCCTTTTACATTTTTATTAAAAAATTAAGTGGTTTTACTAAATTATGGCCAAACGATGTATGTTTTTTGGTAAAAAAATCTAAGAAACCCCTATTTTCAAAAAAAAAAATCACCAGGAAAAGATTTTAAAGATTTTTCCTTTTGTTTTGAAATTTTTGTGGATTGGTGGCTTGTTAAGTATACCAAATTTTTCTCAATGTTTTTTTTAAACTTTTTTGAAGTTGTAAAAGTTGGAAAAAAATGGCCAAATTTTTTTCATAATTCATTGGAAAGGTTACAGATTATGAATTTCCTTTATTTATTTATTTTTGAAGAAAAAGAAGAATCTAGAGAATCCCAAAATGAAAAATTCCATGATTAAAATGGGGCTTGATAAAAAAAACTTACAAAGATTTCTGAGAAGTTAATTCTTTTGATTATTGAATAATTAACAAGATTATATTAAGAAAATAAATTATATAAGAAGTTTTTGATCAATTGATTGATTGATTCTAGGGGATTGGTAAATCAACATAAGGTTTCAGTAAATTCACATGTTTGGTTTTAAATATTTCTATCTAGATTTTCCAATTTTCATAAATGTTTAAGGTTTTTTTTTCTTTACTCATATTTGGGCCCTTTGTAAGACTCAATAAGTTTTGCAGACTTGTTGCTTTGCAAAAAAAAACCAATTTGGATGAAACTGGCAGGCACATAGAAAAAACTGTCATCAAATGAGATTAAATTGATGAAATCTCAGAATTTTTTTTAAATTGAATTTACTTATTGGGGTAATACATAAAAATACTGATTTTATTAATACATTTTGGCACCATGACCAAATGTGTACTCCCTTTTTAGCCAAAAAAAAAGAATACAGATTTGATCGTGAGTATTGATACCAAAAATTTTCACTCCGGGTTATTTCTTTCATAAATTACTCAAATAAAGAGCTTTACCTTGGAAAAAGAAAAACATATAATTGTTTGTTTTTTATCTTTAAAATTTTCAAAATTTCCAATTTATCCCAATTAATTTTCAAGCAAGAAAACTAAATTTCATTTTTATTCTCATTAAATATTCACATATTGATTCAAAAATATAAGAAAATTGAGAAAAAATGAAAAAATTTGAACAATTTGAAAAAAGAATTATTCCCAAAACACATGATTTCTTATAAAAACTTATTAATACCCCATTCTTAAATAATTCAACTTTTAACTCTTATCTTTAAGTATAACTGAATAAAAAAAATACTTAAAACCTTTTCAAAAAAATTTTTCATCATATTCATTTAAATTAAGTTAAAAGTCTCAAATATTATGATCATTTGATTATTAGGACTGTATGAAATTCCAATTTGGATTTGAATTTTGCCTTATATATCAATATTTTTTTCAAAAAAATCTGAAATTATTTCAAATTTTGAGACTCAACCAAGTTATGATCTTTTATTTGAATATTTTTTCATTAAAAATAATTTGGATTAACTTATTTAAATTAAAAAATTAGAAGTGATCAACCAGTAGAAATAAAAGAAAATTATTGAATTGAAAAACTTAGGCCTTCTTCCAAATGGAATGATATCATCACTCAATTAATAGGTTTTTAACTACTCGTGATTATCATTAAAGAAAAGAGAAGTACATTTTATCAAGGATTTTACTCCAAATTCTAGTTGTTTTTTATATTTATTATAAATCTTAATGATTTCCCACAATCAAAAAAGATCCCAACTTTTATCACTTTATACATGGATTTATTAAAATATATAATTTCTGCAGAAAACTTAAGTCTTAATTCTATTTTTCAATCAAAATTTATTTTTTTGAACTTACTAAGTAAATATTTCTTTGATATGTTAAATTTTCTGAGAAAAATATTTAGGGAAGGAAGGGATTCTTGTAATGAATAGGTATGTTCACCATCTATTCTATTAATTTGGTAGGAACCTTCTTATATTCACTTTAAATAAATAGAATTTTTTTATGGATTTCAAAATACGTGTAAATTGAAGAAAAAATTAGAATAAATTGGTATTATAAATTTTTTATTTTCAGCCAGGTTTCAAAATTTTGTCAAATAAAATTATTTCAGGTTTTTTTTCAATTTTAATTTTGCAAATTTCTCAATTTGGGTTCTATATAATTTATGTACTGTGAATTCTCATTGAATATGAGGATTAGTATTTTGTTTTACTTTCTCTAGCTGTGTATTTCAAAGAGTTTTTCCTAGTTCAAAAATACTTCAAGTTAAATCTTATTAATAAATCTTTTTATCTTTGATTTATATTTTAACTCCAGTTTCTCCCAATAAAAACCCAAAAATTTCACAAAAATGAAATTATTAATCCCTTTTGTTTTATTTCTATTAAGATATAATTTTCCTACATCCAAAAATCAAAATATCTGTAAAATAATCCTCCAGTAATATAGCTTGCTATTTTTTTTTTTGCGGAAATAATATGAACAACAGATTTTTTACCCAAAAAATATTTCAGATATTTTTGGATTCCTCACACCACAAATTTGAATATGGGATCAATTACTCTCTCTATAGCTAGGAATATTTCATTTATAATATAATATTAAAACTCTCAGGTCCTATATGAAAACCCTTAAGGGACAATAAAAGATATAAAAATTACTTGAACTGAGTCACTAAGAGAATTTTCAGTATCTCTACCTCAACATGCTATTCAGGTGTAAAACAATTTTGAGATAGCTTCTGGGTAAAAAATATAATTTTCCTATCAAATGTATTGAATAAACCAAAAATGGTTCATATTAAATAAACTATTGATTTTCTATATCAAATAAGCCATTAATTGTTTATATTGGATAAGAAATGAATTTTTTATCTCAAATAAATCATCAAATCAGTAAAACATTGTCTATTTAAAATAAACCAAATTAGTGTAACTTGATATAACATGGTTCATGTTTACACATTCATGCAGGAATAATGAATTTAAGTTATCAATCAAATTTATCAAAATAAAACAAGGAGTTATTTTTCTAATAATTTTTTAGCATTAATAAATAAATCAAAAAAATAATTATACAAAGTTATTTCAAAAGAGTTGTTGAATGCTATAAAAGAATGATATCTCTTTGGTTCAATTAAAAAAGAGATAAAAGAATATCATGAAAGGAAAGCTTCTTAGAGTTAGTTCATCAGAAGAAAATTTTCAAAAATACCTAGAGGAGATATATAGAGAAATTGAAAATTTTTATAGTGATTCAAAATACTGTAGTTTGATTTTAGAGTGTTTCAGGGGTTGAAATCATTATATGAGTCACAAAAAATGATTATAATAATTTTTAATATTTCTGGAAGATTTGATTTGATGTGAAGCTTTTGAAACATGATATTGATTTGTCTGATTGTTACTTAAGCTAATGATAAAAAGAAAATATACAAACATTAGAGCGAGATATGGGGAAAAGAATCATTTTTATAAGATAAATTTTTTTTCAATGAGAGCAGAATATTTAATCTACAAGAAATTTGAATTTTTATGAAATTCTGCAGGATAAAAATAGGTTTAATCTTTATAACCACAGTATTTGTCTAAAAAAGGTATTTATTTAGCTTATTTCTCCTCTTTATTACCCTATAAGTTGGTTTTTATAGTATATTAAGCATCAAATTTCTGGAAACACACCATTATCAATGGAAAGATATTTCAAATAAGCTTTCATATCTATCAAACAGTCAAGAATTGAAGGAGGTCAGTTTTCTTCTTTCAAAAAAATAAGCTTCCCAAGCTTATATAAAATCCTGATAAATAAATTGAATCATAAACACTTTAATTTAATATGGTTAAAAATGAGCCAAATATTGTAATATGTGTTTAAACTGTGAAATAAGAGTCCAGGATTTTGGAAGAGAATGTCCCCCTTGGAGAAAGAATTTCTGTTTTCTAAAAAATTATCTTTTCAATTATTTTCACCTTATTTTGAGAATTTATACTATAAAAAACATACCAAATATCTAATTAAATTCAAATTAAAGTATATAAAACTGTAAATACCAACCTCAAATATTGAAACTTCCATTCATTTGTGTAAAAAATTCACAAGATATGAAAAAATAAACTTGGATTACTAATAATGTTTAAGTTTAATTCTATCTCAAAATTCAAGATGGAAACTTGTTTTAATTCAATTGAGCTTGAATTCATGGAGCTATATAGATTTACCCACAAACTTCTCCAATGTATTTTTATATGAGAAATTTCATGGTGATATTATTTTAGTTTTTTATTCAGAGAATGGTACTTTATTGATTAAATAATGATTAAAATTTACCATAATAATTATTTAATCAAAGAAGCATTTTTTTGATAGTTTTTTTCAGATTATAATTTTGAGAAATTATAATTTATCTCAATTTGAGAAGAATTTTTATTCTTGAATTAATGTTTTAAGGAAATCGTTAGTGATAAAAATATCAAGTAATCCTGTTAGCTTGTGTGAATCAATCTTTCAACCCTTTCAATAGTAACTGCATTTATTTCCAGTTTAAAAATTACCATTTCATAGGGTTCTCTTCCAACTTGTAAAGCTTATCTTATGATAGATAAGGTAGATACCCAATGAGAAGAATAAATCAAGACCTGAAATTTAAAATAGTAAAATTCAATACCATTCTTTCATGTTAACATCTAAGAGGGTTGAAAATTTCTCAAATTTATTTTATCTTGAATAGTTTTCTTCTATTTTAGAATTCATAATGATTTGAGTTGTGATTTCCAAGAATTTTTAATTTAAGCTTAAAGAATAAAATTCAAAATCATTTTTTAAATTGATCAGAAAGATTTTCCTTCATTAAGGATGGGTTCTTTAAGGGAAGATCTGATATAAATTTAGAGTTTGGAAGTTTTGATTTTTTCTTATTGAAGTGAAGTAATGTTTAATAAAATTATATGAATAATAGAGTCCAGTGATATAAGGAGATTTGATTCATATGAGCTGAAGTGAAAACAAAGATCCTATGCTAAATCTATATAAAGAGGTATCAAGATATATATGAAATAAATTTGGATATCATCAATAAAATTAAATAATATTTCATGAGAAAATTTGAATAAGAATTCAACTTTTAATAAGTCATTAGTTATTATTGATTTTGCAGGCTAAATAAGTTTTATGATACAATTCCAAGTTGTGATAGATGTTTATATTATGAATACTTCCTACAGATATTTGTAATTATCTCTAGGAAATAATTTCTGTTTTTTCATTTAAAATGAGGTGTTTGATATCAACTTCTATTTAAAATAATATTGTTGTAATAATTTTGAAATGAAATTTGAGAGATCTTTGCAATTATTTTTGTTTGGATAATATATAAAAATCATTGGAGAAATTAAGTTTATGAAACAAATTTAGAAACCATCAAGATCTTGAGACCAGTAATAGAATCTGGATAAACCAAAAATGTAACCAGGAACTGATTCCACAAATTTAGATAGTTTTTTCATAAGTATGCACAAGGATAGATTTATAAAGACCAGAAATGTTTTCATTGGTACCATTTGTATTTATCATGATTGAATAGAGCTTAGAGAAATATCATTTAGATAATCTAGGAATGGTATGATAAGGTTTCATTATATCTTTGTTTTGATCAAATTTTTATCAGATAAATTCAGTTCATAAATAGAAAAAGATCTTAAAGTGTATAAGGGAATCAAAAATCATTGTCTTGAAATATAAAGAAAACTTTTTTAAGCCATTATAATGAGAACATATATAGATTTAACTATTAGTAATCATTGACTCATTTTTGAAATTGTACAAATTTGAAATATATATATTACCTAGGGATGTTGTAAGGTGTGTATATGAAACTTTGATTAAAAATGAAGTACTTTTCCTGTCCTCAAAATTTGTTTAAGGTAAAAATTGATCAAAAAAAGTATGAAATAATACTTTTAAGAGAAAAAATGCCAGTTTCATTTCTTTTAACTTTATTAGTATAAAAAAATAATGTTAAAAAGATTTATTGTTTTACCAACAATAAAAATTTATCCAAAAGTACTCTACAAGAGATATTTAAGGCTACAAAAGAAATTTCAACTGAAATTAATTGAGAAAAGAACTTCAGGAAATTAATATAAGAAAAGAGTCTTCAGAAATATTATTAAAGAGAAAAAACACCCAAAAGTTACCAGAGTGAATTTGGAAACAAAGTGACAAAGTTAACAGTGATGAAAGATGCTTTAATTCACTTATAGGGTGGCTCAGGGGTAAAAATGATTATAAGAGTTACAAACAATGATTATAATAGTTTTTTCACATGGTTAAGAGGTTTAAAATGGTAAGAAAAGGGTGGTTGGAATTTTTTATTAATTCGTTTAACAGTGTTTAAACTAATTATAAAAGGAAAACATTCTAACATGAAGAGAAAAGTGGGGCAAAGAAGACATTCTTTTATAGCCATCAATTCTCTTACTCCAAAAGTAAAATTTGCTCTTTTTGGTCGTGGAAAACACTCTGACAACAGAAAAGCCAACTATGGCATCATTGAACCTTGGTTTAGACCAAAAAAGGGCTTGTTTTAGCCCTTTTTTGCTATTTTTCAGCCATTATGGACCCTCAAATCAGCCATTAATATAGTAATAACTGGTTTTAAGCCTTAAAAACACGTCAAAATGTGTGTAAGAGACTTCAAAACCAGTTAAAACTGTTTTTACAATGTTTGTTTTATCTTGAGGGTAGTTTTACCCTCTTGGCAACAGCTAAAACTGCACTGGTTGGTATCAAAACCTCATCATCAATTGAGACACAGACTCTGTGACTCAAGTCCAGGCCAAAAGTTATGAGCTTTTGCATGGATTTTGACATCTCAAGCCTGTCAGTAAGGAGCTTGGGGGTCTGGCTCCCCCTTGGAGCCAAGATTCCTTTTCCCCCAAGAATCAATCTTTCCAATTTATTTTTTCTTTAATTCCTCATCATGTATTATACTTATAATTTAAATATGTAATTAAATTGTGTTTTTACAGTAAACTAATGTAATAATTGACATCTCATATGTAAATCAAAGTTCACTTATGTAATACACACGCCCATTTTGACAATTCAATTGAATTCAATTGAAAATACTTCAATTCCTCATAGATTCTAAACTATACACAACACCTCAATTTTAACACAAAAATTGATGGTTAACACTGCATTTGATGTGAATTAATTTGAGGTTCTGAAGATTTTCAACTTTTGTACAGAAAATACTAAAAACTAAATTTATGCTTATTTAGAGTTGAGTTACAGAAGTTTTACCCAGAGGTGACCCCACCTTATTTTTTATGAGGAGCAAAATGGTGAAATAATTTTCTTATGTTTATTTGTAGGATAAAAAGTAATGATAATTTTTTTTAACTTTTTTCCAAAAATATTTTAATTTTGGTATTTTGGTTGAAAATTTATTTTTACTTAATTTTTTCAAGTAAGAATGTGTTTTCACAAATTTAAAATTCAATGTAATTTTATTTTTAAATTATAATTGAATTTTAATCTTTGTGTATAAATTTATATTTATATTTTAATTTTTTGTTTTGATAATATGAATAATTCTTTTTATTTACAATTGTATATTAGTTTATTATTTGAGGTCTTTTGGGTATCTGAAAATACCTCTAAGGCTCACAAATGTTATGCAACCATATGTATATGGCTTGGGTATCTTTCATCATTCTTCTACCAAGGATGGAATTTAATAGCTGAAATACTATCTTTACACAAGGAAATTTAAGGTATAGAATATATGTTATTAATAATAAAATTGCTCAGAGTTTTATGTAAGGTAAAATGAAATTAATGAAGTAAATCCAAAAGTAATTTGGGACTTTGAAAAGTCATGTTTGTATTTGATACATCAGGATTCAGAATATGGACCCAAAGCTACTTTATCCTAGCACCTTGAAATTCCATATCCCTGAAGCTATGGTAATTAAGAGCTAAAAGAAATTATATGTGGAATCTTTATCAAAAGAAAGGTATTTTTAACATTAATTTTGATAGGTAGAAATATCTAACATGTTTTTCTTGGGTTTGAAACCCTCAAATAATCAGATATAATTTGGAAAATGAAATGGAAATAATTCTAGTATTTTATTCTGTTTGTTTCAAAAGAAATAAATATGTACATATTTTGAGTAGATTTAAGTTTTAAAATAATTATATGTATTTATTTAATCAGGATATTTAATATAAATATATTATATCCATATTCCCAAAATTTAAGGGTTTTTTTTATGCAAATACCAAACTTTAAAAAGTGGATTTTTCAATTTCATATATGATATTTGAGATTTTGTGATTATTTTTCTCAAATTTTGAGATTTTATGATATTCTAAGCTATAAAAATATAGTATAATTATTTTCAGAACTCACAATTAATCAAAAATATAGCTCTAAGCGAAGCTATTTATATTGAGATAATTTTTTTTTGGTATGAATCTATGCAGCTTTCAATTAAATAGTATTTCTCTCACTTAACCACTACATTAACCAAATCAATATGAATTTTTATTATAATAGTAATTAAAAAATAAATTAATAGTTTATTTAATTTTTCAGTTTTTTACTCCTTTTTCTATCTTTTAAAAGAATAGTAGTTTATATATTTTAAATTTTCAAAGTATTTTTTTATAAATGTTTTTTTTTTTCATTTTTTTTTATAGAAAAAAAATATAAGATAAAATAAATTTGGAAAAAAAAATAAAATTTTATTTTAATTAAATATTTTAAAAATATCATTTATTAAATAAACCTCTTAAACCCTTTTTTTCATTTTTTTCTAGAAAATTTATCAAAAATGTTTTTTTTTCTAAGTTTTTAAATTAATGTTTTTAAATATTATGATTATGATTAATATTTTTTTTTTCAAAATTTTTTTAACTTAATTTCATCCCCCAAGGGAAAAATTGATTTCCTCTTTATTTTTTTTTAAAAAAAATATTATTATTATTATTATTATTATTATTATTATTATTATTATTATTATTATTATTATTATTATTATTATTATTATTATTATTATTATTATTATTATTATTATTATTATTATTATTATTATTATTATTTTCTTATTAAAGTTTTTTTTCTTTTGTTTTTTGAAAGAAAGAAAAACTTGAATCTAGTATACCTATCAATATATATATAAATAGATAAGATATTGTTTTATATATTTAAAAAGATTTCATTCTTAATTTATTATTTTCTTTATTTTTTTTTTTTTTTTAAAAAAATTAAATGAATATTATTTTTAATTATTTTGAATTAAAATTCAAAAAAAATCATATTTTTTTCTTTGAATTTATATAATATAGAATAACTTATTAAAATTTAATCTTTAATATAAATATGAAACTTAATATATATATATATATGTTTGTATATTCTTGAGATACCATCTCATCCTTCTTTCCTTTTCTTGTTATTTTTATTTATTTATCTTATTTTTAAGAGATGTTTTCTTATTTTTTTCTTATTTTTTTAATTTGATTTTTTTCAAAAATAATGTGTAAGTAATTCCAAAAAGTATTTATTTAAAAATATTTGTGTATTAAGTCTTTTAACTCACTGAGCATCATCGATATGATTCATTAAACAGAAATTTTTGTATTCTCAAACTTTTATTATCCACATGAGAAAAAATTGTCATTGAAAGATATTTAGGTTTGGACTTTAATTTTTAATTTATTTTGTACAAAAATAAATCTATTCTTAAAAAATGATCAAAATCTTTATTAATGATAAACGAAATCTTACTTTCTATCTAACGTAAAAAACATTATCCTTCTTCTAAATAAATTATACCGCTTGATCCGAAGTCAAAACAGAAACTACTAAATACAATAAAACCCATTGAAATTTTACAAGATTTTGAGGGTCCTCTCTGGAAAAAAAATGAATTTATTGTAAGGAAAGAGAACGTAGAGGAAACCTCAACTACACGAAAATTATTATCGTGACCTGAGAATTTTTTTACCATTTTGGGGTTAGAAAATAAATGCTTACGGATCTATTGCCTTATAAACTCTTTTATCAACTCGCTGGGAAGTTTTGAGGATTCAAAAAATGGAATTGTGATGTAGCGGAGCCAACGTTCGGGTGCTAGTACTCCAACTGGTATTAAATAACGGTGCCACGTCCATAATTCAGGCAATGGAATTCCTTTTTGTGCCAGTCCTCTTTCAATCCTAAGTATTTTGATGGATGTGATAAGTTGTTTTTGAAGGGTAAGTCAAAAGGACGATTTTTTTACGAAAGTAACATAAAATCTTATGGCCTTTGTCAAGAACTTTGCTCACCAACTGAGGGCTGCTGGATAGCCAACCAATGTGATAACAGAGAATTTCCATATATGTCCGCCAAGACCTTTAACATATTTTCCTGTTATTCTCTTGTAATAAGTTTCCAAAACCATGGCTAGTCCGAAAAAGGTGAAGACCCGGATAGTCGAAAACTTGGGATCCAACCTTGAAGACGCAACCACGACTAAAGCCCAATTAAAGCAATACAAAATATTTCTATGAGGTTACAAAAAGTAATAAGAAAGAGTTTTAGACCAAAAATGACAAATACGAACCATATTCGTGGAAAATGCCACTAAAGAACATTGCACCGACCATGCCGGCTGCCCTTGAAACTTCTCTTCCAAATGGTGAAAAAATGTATTCCACTGGCTTCCAACCGCAAAAAATGATATGTCGACGGAATATAGCGTGCCAGCCTGTGGAAATTTATTCAAATATGGGCGTGGTTAAAACGAGAATTTGGGCTAACCTTCTAAGCTCCTATAGAGTTAGCGAGCCATGCAAAGGTGAGACACCCACGAACCACTGGACCAGAAATTTATAAGGCTATCTTTTTCCCACAATTTGTTGAACAACGGAGGATACAGTGTGCTGTCGAACTTTCCCGGTGCTAAGCTTTTCGGTAATACATAAGGACCGATTAGATAAACCAGAACCTCCAAGACATTCATAAAACAACCTAGTTCCTCTAGTGCAAACCAGGCTGCTATCTAAGTGTATGGAAAGCAAGCAAAGTGGGTTTTAAACAATCATATCTTACGGGAACAACTCAGATAAAAATACGAACTCCAAACGGACCGGGAGTCATATAATCGGAATACGCTTCAAATCTCTGTAGCTGAGGATAATATTGACTCAAAACTCCGACGGCACCTTTGGGGTTTTGCGTAAACGAAACTGCCAGAGCCCAGGAGGCCACAACAACTATGTGACAAACTATCATCTTGAAGAGAGTCCAAAAAAAGAATTGCCATGCACCCAATTTTGGTCCTTCACCAACCACAGAAAGAGGCGGAGCCCATGAAGTTTCTAGTCCACGAGGGCTGTTGAGGAAAAGAATTTGAGCTTACGGAGAAAAGAAATCTGAAATATCTAATAATCTCGAAAATTTTTCAGAACCCTCCGAAATACAGCGTACCTAAAAAGTAACCAAATTGTAAATTTTATTCTTTCTGATAAAGACGGCCATATTTTCTTGGTGGGGGTGATTTTTCTTTCCTGTTGGATTACCTCGTCTTTCGTGACCACAATTGTCTCTATCATTACAAATTGACATGAACAGAAGGAAGCCACGAGCTCACTTTAGTATGGATAACGCCATAGGTCATAGCTAGTACTAGCTTTGTATAAAAAAATCAACTACAGTACTTTTTTTGATTTCAGCTTGTTCCAGTGGTTTTCGCGGCGAGGTCCCTGGAGGTGGAAAAATAGGCCCATCATGCAAACCGAACTCGATGGCAAGACACACCGAATGAAAAGTAGAGAAAGAGATGGAAGAGAAATTGATGTGGAAAAGTTCGTCCACAGGGTAAATGAGTCTCTGGCGACTTCGAGAGAAACAAAGATAGATGGTGATTGGCATCAATGCGAGTCGTAAGAATTTGGCACTCTTTGAATTTTCATAGCAAGGGTGCATGAGGAATGATTGTAGTAGCAAGGGCAAGACGAATATGAATCCAGGAATTATTCGTTTGAGTTGACAACCTGGGCTTAAACAAGCCATGGCGGTGGAGGCTGCCATTTCAGCATGGCTTTTTTCGATATTAGATAAAAATAGTTGAATTTTTGATAGTGCTGACATGTTAAAAGCAGCTTGAAGAAGCTATAAGCACAGAAACAGAAAAATAGCTGAGTTTTTTTATTTTATACTTCTATGGATCTGAAGCTGCCAGTATGCAATGCATTGATCTATAATGATCAGCTTGATTTCTGCTTCTCATTGAAGCTCCTTTGTGCTTGAAGCTTCATGCTGAGGAGGCTACGTGTCGAGAGACACTTGGCTAAACGCTAATCATATTGTATCATACCTCACCGGATCAGAAATCTAAAACTCCTAGAGCTTAATTGAGCAGTGACAGAAGTTTTTTAGGGGCGCCGGTTCCCAAGCAGTTCATGGCTATCACGATTGCCTTCAACGCGGTTATATTTCTCATTTAAGACTTATAAGCTGCAGGACAGCCCCGAAGGCTCTGAGCGCTCGAGAGAGTACTAGCAAAAGCTTGAGCACCTTAATCTCATTTAAGGATCAACAAGTATTCAGAAGAGAGGGGAAGAACATTGTAGATCAAGCCCATACAGAGATATATTTCTATAGCAAGTTCAATTACATTTGGCAGGAGCGTTTTAGGACTATTTGCTCATCTTTGGAAATTTTACATAAAGGGGCGGCAGTCCTCTCAGAATCCTTTGTGTCTCAAAACGCACAGATTTTTTGATTGATTGCAAAGCGATAATCCTGGTTGATAGCAAAAGCTAGGAAATTGGTTGGGTTTCCTTCAGCCTAAGCTTGAGGGAATGTTGATGAGCCTAGAAAGCAGGCCAAAATAATCGCTGCTCATTGATCCGGTATGGCCGTTGCTACTTGGCTCTTGCGGACGGCCTGCAAGCAGTGCGTTAACATTGGACTCCTGATAAGATTGCTCATTAGCCCATCAATCCTAGGCATCGCAGTGAGCATTGGTTCGCCCAACGATATGTTGTGGATAAGGTGTTTGAGTGTTCTCGGTAGCTTCTTTGATTCAACTGAGGGCTGCCCAGATTAAGCACGCAGTATAAGACCAAGCCACAACTACATCGTGGTTCGTCGCCCGGATGGGTCTGAACAATAGCTGGGATTTAGGCATAAGCTTTGGTAGATTGTTTGAGGCGACGAAGGCCATTGTGCTTGAATTATTCTTTCTGGTAAAATCAGAAAAAAGCTTTAGTCCAGATGAGTGCTAAACATCTTGGCTTTGGCCCTTTGGCGTTGGACATGGCGATAAAATAAGGAGCAACTTCGAAGGCACACTGGCTTTGGATAAAGTCTGAGCTGCAGGGGCACTGTGAAAATTTTCAGTGGTCAGTCAGTCAAAAATCAAACATCTATTCAAAATCTGAAGCTTTTTGCAGCTTAATGAACTTCATAATGCTGAGCCCAGGTGAGGTCCAACAGGAATGTATCCTGGTTCATAGTCCCTAATCGCCATTAGCTACACCTGAAAGCAGGTGTTGCATTTGAAAATTAGCTTTGATCCACTGTTGTATTAAGTCAAAACACTACAAGAAAAAGAAACCTAATATAATGATATATCAAAATGAATATTCATAACACATCATCAACTGCATAAATAACAAGTTCAACACAAAAAGATCTCTTCTCAGGGGCAATCTCTTCCTTTATAATTTTAATTTTTACTAATTTTTACTAATATATATATATTATTTTTTCCAATAGGTATTCTAATCTCACTATAGGGGATATCTCCTCCTTAATAATTTCTATTTCTACTAATATATATATGTATATATATATTATTTTTTCCAATATGTACACTAATCTCACTATGGAAGAGATTATAAATAGTACTCAAATCACACAATCTTATGTTAGCTGTACCCAATATTCTTCTTATTAAACTAAGGCCTGGTTTGTGATGGGTTTTGAGCCAAATTTTAAAATTATTCTAATAAATTGCTAAAATCTAATATTGCATTTATGATATATTTGGCAAATTAATTTTCTTTTTCAAATGAATCTCCTTTCTTTTTGGGGCACCATCCCAATATGATTTTCAATTTGTATTTTATCCACCTTCTTTTGTGGAATTCTATTGATTTTTTTAAAATATAGCAATTTTACAATAATCATGGAAAATCAAACCATGGTTTATGCCATGACAAATTCTAAAATTGGTACTGTCCTTTCATCTGTCATGGTACTAAGAAAGTAGGCATTATCAATGTAATCCAATCCAACAAGGCCAGTGTTTCAATCCATTGTATTAGGAAGATTTATATAATGAAGGTAGATTCATTGATCTTTTTTTTATGAGAAGGGAGAATTGTTATTTTTTGATACAATATTCAATAAATCACATACCAAATGCATATCAGAAAGTGTCAGGCTGAGTCTATGATGAAGCTTATTAATGACTAGTTGAATTAAAACTGTTTTTGACAGTTGTACTATGTAGGAATTTAAGAGCAGGATGAGGAAACCTTTTCTGGTGGAGAAAAGGTCCCTTTTTATCCTAAAATTGGGTGAAAAAGGCTTCTAGACCTTTCCATGTAGAGGAAGTGAAGGTTTTTCACTTCCAAGGACTGTCTTGTGGCTTCAACAAGGCCTGTATAGCCTGTATTGGGCTCAGATGTGGTTTTGAAACCACATATGGGCAGTTTTCACCAATACAGGGTGAAGATTTTCATCTGGGGACCACATAGCCCTCTTCTGACATGCATGTCATGTAGAATGCTGTACAGAACCTGTAAAGGACCCCAGTATTAACCAAAATATGCGGTATTGAAGTACAAACAGGCTTCTTTGTCTGTTTGACACCTAACAATCATAGTTATGGGAGAATATCCCACAGTAAGGCTGTATTGGTCTAACTGTGGGATTTTGACCTTAAAGCTGCCATGACGTTGTCAGTTTTTGAGATATAAAGCTCAAAATTGATTCATTGTGTAGCCCTAGATGTGTTCTACACAATGGTACCTCATTTGATATGGCTATCTTTAAGTATGGGAAAGTTATGCCATGTACAAGATTCTTTGTACATATATATGTTTTGCTTAAAAACTGTATAGAACTTGTTTGCCCCATAACTTTTGTTCTAGATGTGATATGAGAAAATGGATAGAATTACCAGATAGCCCTGATTGTGCTCTTTCCAAAAAGACCCCACTTTAGGTATCTCACACTAAAACTGTAGAAGTTAGATGGGAGGTGAATATTTTATTCAACCTTCTTTGACCTTATTTTGGTCATAACTTCTTTAATTCTGGTGCCAGCTCAATTTGGATAGCCCTGACTTAGAGCTTAATTTTGAATTCCCATTTGATGGGGTTAAACCTCTTTCTCTGGACTTCAGATGAGAGGTGCAAAATAAGGTTTATGCTCAGCAACAACTTTGAGAAGGAATAACGTTGTTATTCCTTGTCCTATGATGGTGGGACTTGTATATTTGGAAAAAGGTGAGTTTCCTCTTTCTTTTGATACTTTTAGAGCTGGTTTGGCTTGTTCCATGTTTTGGTGGTATCTTGGCTCTACCATTGATTTATGGTATTTTGGCTGTCATGCTTGTGCTCTGGTTTTGAGTTACAGGCTGACAGTGGCAGTCTTCTTTCTGGAGGAGAACTTGTCCTCTCCTGTTTGGGAGTATGATTGAAGTTTAGTGTGGGAACTAACACTTGGTCCCCTTCTTTGAAGTCTGGTTCCATTTGTGTCTTTTCATACCTCTGCTTGTTGTATTCTTTAGCTCCAGCTATGCACTTAGCAGCTGTGTCACAAGCTCTCTTACACATTTTATGAAAACCCTTGGCTGTGGGGTGGATAGTCAAAAGATTTTTCATCAGGTGATCCACAGGCAATAAGGGGTTCCACCCTTTTTCTACCAGTGAGGGGGATTTGCCTGTGGTAGAGTTCTGGCTTGTGTTGTAAGCTAGCTATACTGCTGGGAGAAGTGTAACCCAGTCACGGTCCTTATATCTCATTCCATATGTACAAAAACCTCTAATGATGTTCTCCATTGTTTGGATCATCCTTTCAGCTAAACCATCTGTCTATGGATGGTAAGCTGTATAAAATGCAAGTTTTTGTGCCCAGAATGTTGTAAAGGTTGGTCCAAAATTTTGATGTGAATTTTTGGCCCCTATCACTAATGATGATTTTTGGGACTCCACATGTGGCTATGATGTTATTTCAAAATAACAAATCTGTATCCATTGCTGTGTCCTCCTTATGACATGGTAAGCATGTCATGATTTTGCTATACCTATCAACTATGACTAGGAAGGAATTGAAATTTTCTTTGACTCCTGGGTCAAGTCCTGTGACCCAGTCCATATCAATGGTTTCTCATGGGTTTTTGGATTCTTCTATGTGTTGAGGTAGCCCATATTTCTTCCCATGTTTTCTGTTGGCTTTTTGGCATCTTTCACAAGTACTGATATATTCACTCAACTCTTGTTCCCATTTGGGCCACCAACCTGTGCTAGCTACCCTTTCCTTGGTCCTGCCTTCACTCATGTGTCCCATATAGGGGCAGTCATGACATTTCTGCAGGCTCAGGGATATGTGGTCCCTGTATACCACACTAAGGGAACTTGTGTGCTTTTCTCTGTGATAGAGTGGTCCATCTATAAGGAAAACCCTGTTATCCTTATAGTCACTCAACCAGGGCTCCTCTAACTGGGATTTCAGTTGTGGGATCCTGTATTTCTGTTGAAAGATTGCAAAAATATGCCACACTGTTTGTGTTTGGCATAAGTCTTGATTACTTCACTGAAGAACTCATTGTGTAGTTCTGAGGAGCTTATCCCCCATATGGGAGTTTCTGTTCCTTCTTATTCAATGTCTTCACTGTCTGGGGTACCACTTTCTGGTGCCCATTCAGAAAATCTGTGGTCTTGCCTCCTGTATATTTCCATGAAATGGATGGGAATCTTGGCTTCTACCTCAGGGTCATAAGCTGGTTTGCTCTTTACATTATCCAGTGGCCATCTGCTGAGGACATCTGCATTGGTGTGGCTTTTGCCTTCTTTGTATATAATGGTCATGTTACCTCTATACTCTTGGATGGCTATTTGCCACCTCAACATGTGTCTATTAGTAGTCTTCATATTAAGTAAAGACTTGAGTGCTTTGCAGTCTGTATAGACTTCAAATACTGCACCCTCCAGATAATAATGGAGTTTCTCTAGGGCCCAGACTAGTCATAAGCATTCAGTCTGGGTTGCTCCATACCTAGCTTCTGACTCTTTCAGTTTACTGGATATGTAGCATATTACCCCTTCCATTTGTCCACCATCCACAATTTGTCTTTGGTGTAAGGCAGCTCCCAATCTTTGACTGAAAGCTGCAACTATGCACAACTTGAATGGTAATCGAAATTCAGGGAGTATCAGAACAGGTGCATTAGTTAGTTAATGTTTGATCCTCTCATATGCATCTCTTCTTTCCTTGTTAGTTTCAAAAACTACATATTTTGAAGATAATTTGTATTGACTACTACTTATGTGAGCAAAATGTTTGATGTGGTTTCTGTAGTAGATAGCAAACCCAAGGAAAGATTGCATCTCTTTGATGTTCTTTGGTACTGTCTTTTTCAGTACTGTTGCCACTTTATTTTGGTCCCATGTCTCTGAGTATATAATGATGTCATCAATGTATACTACCATCCAGCATTCTAATATTTCTTCTTGAAATATTGTGTACATCATCCTTTGGAAGTGAGCTGGTGAATTCTTGATTCCCAATAGTATCCTTTTGTACTCATATATACCCATATGGCAAATAATTCTGAGTAACTTCATGGAGTGTGGCTTAACTGCATTCTGGTGGAAACCTTTCATACAATCCATCTTGGCTATATATTTGGCTTTTGACAGTTTATTTAAGGAATGAGGTATCCTTGGTATGGAGTACCTATCAGCTTTTGTGTAGTTATTTAGGGATCTGAAATCCCCACAAAACCTAGATTTGCCATCATTCCAAGTGATAAGGACAGGAGTGGTGATTTCCACTAGTTCATTGTGTCATATCTTCCTGATGACATCCATGTCTAATAGTTCATTGATGTGTTTCTCAATTTCTTTCCTAGTTTCCAGGCTTGCTGGATATGGAGGTCTTCTTAACATGGGTGGATAAGGTCTTTCCACATATAGATATAATTCTATATCATGGCCTCTGATTTTTCCCAGGGGTTCTTTACCAATGAAAAATGATGGTCTATTTTTTCTCATAATTCTCAGTAAACTGAGTTTTTGTTTACTGGTGGGGGAAATACTGAATTGGCCTTCTATGAATTCCTTCAGTAATTCTTCTAAAGGGTCATGGGTGGACATCTGGTATATGTCAAGTGAAAATTTCTTTTCCTTGTTTGTACCCATGGTAATGTGCCTGTTCTTCCTTTTGCAAATATCAATGCAATACATCCTCTGCTAATCTTGTACCGGTAAGAATCCTTGTATATTGGCCTCATTAAGCACAAAAAAACTCCAATTTGAGTCTGATAATACCTTTCCTATGGGGTATAACTATCTCTTTGCTCATTTTCCCAATGGATGTCATCTTCCCTCATTCAATTTTTGAATGTTTTGCCTTGCTTGGTAAGAGATGCATTTTCCAATTTGGAAAGTGGTGATCCAGATAATTTCTGGCCACTATTGAACAGTGTGCTCCACTGTCAATGATCAATAGGTGTTGAGCATTGTCTATGAAAACAGTCATCTTTGTGGCTGTCACATTTATGTATTTAATTCCTTTAGTTGGTTTAACTAGGAATTTTTGTGCATCTTGTGTGTGTTTACACAAGTTTTTGTTTGCAGTGTCTGGTGGAATGCCTGCTTCTAACTGTATGTCTCGAATTTCTGATGGTGTTTCCTCTTGGTACTCCACTAGAAATTCCTCTCTTGGGTCTTGGTCTTCATCAGATTTTCCTCTGATGGCATTACCCATGGAGTCTTATTCAGAATACTCTGTGGGGGATTCCTCCTCTTCTGCCACTCTTTCTCTGGGTTTGTCTTTAAACTCCACCCTGAAAGGTTGTTTCTCTCTGAAACCACTGCTTTTATATAGGGAATATTTTCCTATATTTGTTCTTTTCCTGAAATCTTGTAAGGTATTTGAACTGTCATCTAGAGTGCAACTTTGGTTGAATCTGCATTTTACTGCATGCTCTGGTCCTCCTGGTATTTGTGTCAGGAGTTTGTGATTCCTCATCTGAATATTAATTTGAAAATCAATGGCTTTAAGTCTTTTAGACTTTCTGAGACACCACCCATATGGATCTTTGTCCACAGACTACTTGTCATTTTCAAATGACATGGTCTTCTGCCATATCCAAGTACCATTTCTGTACTTTTGGATTATTTGACTCTTCCACCATGGATTTCTTTCATCTTTGTGTACCAAATACTAGCATGTCCTTCAAATTCTGTATCCAATCTAGCAGTAATCCAGTAGTCTGATATACTTGGTACATCAATGAAGAGTGCATCAATATAATCAATAAGCTCCATATGATCATATTCTCCTGTGCCAGAGAATTTGGGACCGCTTGAGGCCTCTGGAAGCTGTTTTGATGCTTCCTACTCAGAATAAGACATGTTCTATCCATCTTCATATTGAGATGGAGACCTTTCCTTATTCTCAAAAAAGCCATCTGGTTTGATGTCTTCTTGGCAATATGAATGAGCCAAAACATGGCCTTGTGGTTTGGGCCTCATGTTATGGTAGACATTGAACAGTTTGTTGATGTATTGATCCAGAAAATCCCTTTCCCCTTTGCTATGGTGTTGTTCTTCAAAGACTTTGTTGGTATCTTCAGATGATTTTCTCAATTGAGCATGTCCCTCTTGAAGAGCTTTGACAATTTTGTCCATGGAGGCTGTTAATGTTTTCATCCTCTCATGGATTGCTGGAGTTCTGCAAACTGTTTTTAAGTTTTCTCAGAAAATTGGTACATCTGTAACCACAGTGCATCACTGTTTAAGTTACTATCAGGTTTAACAAAATTATGTTCGATGTGAGTGGGGGTAATATTTCTATTAATGGGGCTACTGATTCTAAAAGTATGTACAGCTATTTCTGGTTCTTGTGTACTTCTTTCACCAAGTCCAACAGCTTCTGGATCATTGGGTCTGACTCTTTCTGACTTTGGTTGAAAGAGGTCTTTTTTTGCCCTTTTATCCTTGTATTCTCCTGGAAACTTCCTGGGATTGTGAAGAATGGTGACTCTTGTCCACTGATCTGTGGTTCCTGAATGGTGTGAAGCTACTGGAGAGCTGGCTTGGCATACTTCTTGTGAGCCTGAAGGATTCTGAGTATGCCCTTTCTGAGCCAGCTGTTGTTCTATAGCTTGGATAGTGGCTTGATTCTCCCTTATCCTGTTTTCCCTCACCTCCAGGAGTCTGAACTGCCTGGTGGAATTCCAACCTTTGGTGATTACCATAAGGTCTTTGAAGTCCATCTCTTTGATACATATCTTCTGGAAACTTGCTCCAAGTTCTGCCCAGTGGGAGGCTAGGTTGAACCTCTTTTTGTCCATGCTCCATTGAAAGAGGTCTTTGATGAGTTGGTGGAGCTAAAGAACTTGATCCATATCCTTCCAGTCCTCTGGTTTGAGGTTTCTGTTGAATTGGAATGTGAATGGCAGAGTGGGTATGATTCTCTCAATGTCTTGCCATCCAAAACTGTGTCCAAGGTGTCCTCCTCCAGGTCTTCTGGTTCTGGACAGGCCTTCTCCATCCTTTGGCCGGTTCCTTTGGAAGCCAAGGTTTCTGAGGTGTACAGGTAACATATCAGTGTTTGCAAGCAGTCAAAAACTTGATGTTCTTAGGGTATTTACCTTTGACTGTGCCTTGTACAAATTTTCTGTCTACTGCTTTTGGCAATTTGCCTTAAGAGGTTAAAACTGGGTTAATTATTTTAATCTTCCCTGTACAAGTGGTTAAGGCTGGTTTACCTTGTATTGATGCAGAGTTTAGTGGTTTTCTACTCCTCTGAGTGGCAATTGGTGTCCACTTTTTAGCTGTGATAAGTCCTTCACTGTGCCTCTTACCTTTGCCCTTGCTTCCCTCTGGCTCTGAGGGTGTCACTGGTGTGTTGGCCTGTGACTGGGTCACAAGTGGGATGAAGTTTTCTTCCACTGAATAAAACAAGAGAAAGAGGGCTTAATGTCAGTTAAGAATTTTTAAAAGGCTGTTTGCATGTCTGAGAATGGCCTCTGGGCAATATATTTCTATATTATGCCCTTGTATTGTGACAGTGCAATTGAAATTAACAATTAAACATCAGAAATACAGCTTATTGATATCTGATACCCTGTTTGTATACCAGTATCTCAAAGATAAACTTGTAATTAGCAATTATACTCCAAAATGCTCTGTAAAGGGTAATTGAAATTATCAATATACCCAACCACACCTCTAATAAAGTTGGTTTTACAGTAAGAGGTGTCCTTTTTAATTGAAAAAATGGACAGTATTGATGGCTTAAAGTGTTTTAATATGTAAAACATGCCAAAAATGAGGGTTTTGTGGTGATTAAATTATAATCAACCATGCAACAAGGCAATTAAAAAACAAAAAACGCAGTGGTATAGAACATATACTACTCAAAAAATAAATATAAGATATATATTATAATTTATTTTTTAATAAAATTACCTTCAAAAAAAGAAACAAAATTTCAGGAATAAAAGAAAAATAAGAAAAAACTCACTTTTATGCATAAAAAGGTCCAAAAAATCCAAAAAAACATGGCCAGGACTGCAAAATGTCAGGCTGAGTCTATGATGAAGCTTATTAATGACTAGTTACAAGCTTTAAATACAGCTGTGACATGGTAAAAATAATAATAAAAAGGTTTATTTATCATAATAAGGCTTGATAAAAGAATATTCAGGGCTTTACTATTGAGAAATAGTGGTGGTGAGTGCTGTTGAAAGCCCTGGGTGCAGCTTTACCTGTTGGTTTACAATAATAGATATTATAGTTATACCTGATTATTTTCCAAGAGTATAGCTGTTTTGGACAGTTGGACTATGTAGGAATTCAAGAGAAGGATGAGGAAACCTTTTCTGGTGGAGAAAAGGTCCCTTTTTATCCTAAAATTGGGTGAAAAAGGCTTCTAGACCTTTCCACATAGAGGAAGTGAAGATTTTTCACTTCCAAGGACTGGCTTGTGGTTTTCACAAGGTCTGTATACTCTGTATTGAGCTCAGATGGGGTTTCAAAACCACATCTGGGCAGTTTTAACCAATACAGGGTGAAAATTTTCATCTGGGGACCCCATAGCCCTCTTTTGATGTGTATGATGCATAGAATGCTGTACAGAACCTGTAAAAGACCCTGTTATTGACCAAACTATGAGGTACTTAATTATAAACAGTCTTCTTTGTCTGTTTGACACCTCATAATCATAGTCATGGGAGAATATCCCACAGTAAGGCTGCATTGGACTAACTGTGGGATTTTGACCTTAAAACTGCCATAACTTTGTCAGGTTTTGAGATATCAAGCTCAACGTTAGTTGATTGTGTATCCCTGGATGTGTTCTAAACAATGGTACCTCAATTGATATGGCTATCACTGAATATGGCAAAGTTATATGTCACGTACAACATGTTTTTGTACATATGTATGATTTGCTTAAAATCTGTATGGAACTTGTTTGCCACATAACTTTTGTTCTAGATGAGATATGGGGAAAGAGATGGAACCACCAGATAGCCCTGAATGTTCTCTTTTCAAAAAGACTCCACTTTAGGTATCTCACACTAAAATCGTAAAAGCTAGATGGGAGGTGAATATTTTATTCACCCTTATTTGACCTTATTTGGGTCATAACTTCTGTAATTCTGGTGCCAGTTCAATTTGGCTAGTACCATTGGATAGCATTGACTTAGAGCTTCATTTCTAATACCCATTTGATGGGGTTAAGCCTCTTCCTCTGGATTTCAGATGAGAGGTGAAAAATAAGGTTTATGCTCAGAAGCAACTTTGTTATTCCTTGTCCTATGATGGAGGAACTTTACTATTTGGAAAGAGGTGAGTTTACTCTTTGTTTTGATAAGTTTTGAGCTGGTTTGGCTCAGCTCCATGTTTTGGTGGTATCTTGGCTCTACCATTGGTTTATGATATTTGGCTGTCATGCTTGTGCTCTGGTTTTGAGTCACAGGCTGACAGATAGTATGTGGATTAAAAATTGAAGAAGAAATAGGTATTAAGTTGTATGGGCTAGGCCATGGAGAATCCTATAAGATGGTTGGGCATGTTTTCAATCTTGGAAAATCAACAGCTTATCAAGTAACACAAGGCCTGGTGCAAGCCATTCTGGAAGAATCGCACTATTCCACAATAATGTAAGTGTTTAATTTCTCATTTCATGTTATGTTTTCTGATTTAAAACAGAAATGGAAGTATTCCTGCAGTAGATTATGTAGACAAGTGTAAAGAAATGAATGAAACATTTAGGAAATGACAAGGACTCACAAATATAATCGGTGCTATTGATGGAACAGATATCCCAAAAATACCACCCCTGAAAAAGCTGTGAAATTCTTAGGTCAATTGGAAAGGTTGGCATTAAATTGTCTTTCAGTTTATTACTGATGGCCATGATAGTTTTTGTAAATTAAGTGGGTAATGATATTGAGATTTCAAACAGAGTATTGACCTCATACTTCTGAAAAGTTTTTTGGTGGCCTTCCATGATCAATTAATGATAGCAGGGTACATAAGTAAGACCTAATCAATGGATTGCCCATTTTTTCTCATGATTCCTTACTCATTGCAAACTCAGGATATTCTTCCAGACTTCCAATTTTCATCCCGTTTATAAATGGGAAAAATGATGATGAATTATGTTTCAATAATTTCCATTAATCTACAAGGTACACCTAATTAATATTGAGGTTGTTTCTATCTTAACCAAAATTAGAAGAATCTCAGAGTTGTAGTCAAAAAACCATTTGGGTTCTTGAAGAATAGATTTTTTTCTAATATAAACTCAAGCAATTGTGCAATTACATGAAGGTAAAGTGGCATTAGCATTTATTCTCTTACATAATAGATTGAATAGCCATCATCACAGATTTTCTCATGTATGGAATATATTCTCTTGGTCAGAGGAAATAATGGTATAATGGGAAATTTAACAAATATATTTAAGAAATAAAATTTAGTAGAATATTATTTGTCATACTTATGTTTGATTAGGTTCTATACATGTTCTGTAGTTTATTTTGAAGTTAAATCTGTAAAATATACATAAATGATTTTTAAAAGAATGTTACAATTCAGCATAAAAAATTTAGTTCTGAATCCATTGCAGGCTGAAGTTAAATGATTTTTAATTCAAAATATAGAAAAAATTCAAATATTACATACATAATAACCTCAAAAGGAATTAAAGAAATTTCCTGATATCCTTCTCAATTTCATTCAATCAATATAGGTATTTCTGGCTTAATTGGCTGATTAATTAATCTTTAGCCACCATAAATTTCTGTAAAGAGGAAATTTCATGTGATTTAATGTGAGACTTTGCTTGTGCTTTTTTGAGCTGTACCAAGAGAATTGATGTTTTGTGTAATATGTTGGAAATGCTACAAAGCATTTCTTCCTCCATAGTGTTTTTCATTTAAGAGTCATCTTGATAGCCTTGCTTAATAGCACTGGTGGATGTTCTATTTAAATCCATGATTTAGTAGTTTACTTAGGTTAGGAGAAATTTTCAATGTTTAGAAAAAAACTTAAGTTTAGATGTTGATCAAATAGAGGCCATAAATAAAATATTCTAGATGTAAAAGAATTTTGGATATAAGTCCAAATAAGGCATAATATATATATTCAATTAACCCAAAACATTTATAATGTTATGATAACTAGGATTAAAAGAGAGAAGAAATGAATATAAGTGAAAGAAGATGACAACAATAGAATTACATCCATGAATCCCCTAATGGTATATTATGGTATGTACAACTTTAACCTTGGAAAATACAAAGCAAAATTTCATTTTTGAAGAGTTTATGAAAATTACAAAAGATATTCAATCACTCAAAATGAAGTACAATATAATTTTTTTTATAATAAGACCATCTTTCAAAAAGGATTATTACATTTTCAAGAGTGTATGTTAGTCTTCCTTGAAAATGAATTAATAGTAAATGAAATTTAGTTTCAATTTTTTAGACCCCTTTAAGAATGAAGTATTTTCACACACCTATTGTCCCATCTGTAAATGTGAAGGGGGCTCATCCAAAGGAATAACTGTCATCTTGGACAACATTAAAATCATGTAAATATTAACTTGATAATTATGTGATTGTTCTTCAGCTCATATTTGTGCATCATGTACATTATGTTCTTCTTCACCTTCCCTCATTATAATTTGTGTTTTTCCATCCCTATATCTTTCTATTTTCCTTGATCTTGTCCTTTCTGTAGCATGAACATAAAAGGAGTCAATGTGATCTTCGTATTTATATTTATTTTATTCATTAAGCTCCAATTGAGGCTATTTCTCCCCATTTTCATGCTCAAAATTTTACTGTAAGAATTGTTTTGATCTATTTTAGCATGATTACCCAAATGGACATTATCTCCAGAAGTTTCAGGTAATGGTTGATTTTATTGACTTTATGCATGAAAATAGTCATTATATTCCTGCTGTAAAGATTCTTCTTTCTAACTTCTCAAATTACCATCATAATCCCCCCTGTTTTCATATTGTATTGAAGTAAGTTCATCCTCAGGAGCTCAATTGTTTTTCCCAGCCCTGGCCCATTGAGGTAAGCTTCCTGATTTCATTCATGCCTCATTTTTACCATAATTTTTTTCATTGATATCTTTAAGTAAATTATAAACCTAAATTTATCCATTAATAAAAACCTCAAGCATTTTACCAAATAAGTAAGACTCACCTCAATTGTCATATAATGACACTGAAGCTGCATCTATAGCTCTCCTTCCCCTGTTTCATCACATTAGTCCTCAATAATATAATAAAATTGATGCATTAGCTATGTTCAATGTTAATGAAGGGAATAAAGTTACTTTTAGAACTGACATTAATGCCTTATACCTCCTCTAAAGGGTTTCAAATGACAATTTTTCAACAGTGAGGAATCATTCTTGCAATTATCATGAGTTTTGAAAAGTCTTTCCCAAGGAATGAAGCCAGTGGTAGTACCATCAAATTTGAAATAGTCCACATGCAGTTACTTCATGATATTCAGCAATTGACAAGTGCTTTTTTTCTTACACAAAAATATACTTTTCCAATTTCTTTTGTTATCTTATTGTACCAGACATAATTCAGCTTCTAAATTAACATTCTCATGAGCCTGTTGTTGTCCTTTAAGCATAAAATTATTTCCAATTGTTTCTGTTACAGTTGAGATTCCTCACAAGTACTTTGTTTTTGTCTTTGAGTGGATTTTTGACTTGGTGAGGCATCAACTATAGGTTGATTTGTGTTTTTACAAATCATACTTTGACTGCTGTTTACTTTTTTTGATTGGAGCTCATGGGAATAAAATCCTCTCCATATTCTATTCCTTGATGATCTGTAAGCCTTTCAATTAATAAGTCACAGGCTGAAAGTTTCAAATCAGGGGTGTCATTGCCCATATTTGTGAAGTGAGGAAACTAGAATGATTAATATTGAAAATTTCAATTAAAAAAATGAATTATGAATTGAGAAAAAAAACAAACCCTGATATACAGGTTTTGAGCTTAAGCTGAAGAATAATATGGATTAAAATTTGTTTGGGAATTATTTAATTTTGAAATCAAAATTGGTTTAGAAATCTTTTAGAAACTAATTTCAAAACCCAATCACAAACCAGGCCTAAATATTATTAATTAGTTCAAATTAAAATAAAATCTTTTTATTACAATAGTTGGAGATTTCTCAAACTTGGTAGAATGATAAGAGGTTATTATCCACTTACTCCAAGAATCTTATATTGTTTCTTTTTCCTGCTCCGGTTAAGGATTTATATCAATATCACAAATAATTATATATATTTTTTTATTTATATGTCATCTCTGTAATTCTATTTTTATTTTAATACTTACTATATCTCTTAAATATCATTCAAATAAGTTTTAATTCCTTTTTTTGCTCCTACTACTATTGAAATGGCACCCTCTACTACTTGATCTGGGAAAGAATATTAAACATCTAATCCCACTTGATTCATGGCCGAATCAAAAAAATTCAATAGTGATATGGATTTCATCCTAGAGGCTAATCAGTAATCTAAAAGTATTTCAAAAATTTATTTCTTTGGCTGAGAAGATTGGACCATGGCTATGAGCTGATGGAGAAAATTTCAATATGTGGTCAAGGAATTTAATACTAGATTGGAAAACCTACTTCATGGGTGATCCTGATTACTTTCAACAAATAAATGAGGAAGAAAACATCAAGAGTAATCTTTTTTTAATAATCTTTATTCAAAATAGTGTAGAAAATTATTCTTCCAAATCAGTCACCTCAGGTATTCACAACTCTAATTCTTGGAAAATCTATCAAGCTCTTGAGGATAGGTTTAATTTCCCCTCTTGGTCTTCTGTTGTATTTCATGCGAATGTTATACTTAAGAACCTTTTTGGATCATGTGGACAACATAAAAATATTTATTACTTTGGTTAACAAGGCAAGTAAGAACCTGGAAAATCAGCTGGGACAAATTGATTCTGAGGTATTGACCACACTGGCCCTTTTCCTTGCCATGACTTTGATGCATAAAATTGTCACTCCTTCCATCAATACTTTAATGGAAACAAATAACAATATTAGAGTTTTTCCAGAAGAGTTTCTCAATATGATCACACAAATATCTACTACCTCATCTAGCTTTGAGCACAGTACTGAACTTTCAGTAATGAATGCTTCTTCTAAATTTGGGAAAAGAGGTAGCAATAATGGAAATCCTTGGTTCTAATATTATGACAATGGTCCTTTCAAGAGGTTAATCTGAACTTTGAATCAAAGAAGAGATCTGAGAACCCCCAGCTGAAGGTATCCCTTCCAATATTTCAGAAAAGCTGGAAATGTTTCTTCAAATTGTCCAGCTCATGCTAAAGGAAATGAAGAAAAATATAACATTTGACCACAAAAAATGAATGTATCTAGAGTTGGAGTTGTACCTGAACTATAATTTGATGAAAGATTCTTCAATTATGGGGAAATGAAATCTGTAGGAAATATTTTTTTTTCAAAGCCTCTATGGAAACTGAAATGAAAGTTGCTTTTGAATTTTCTAAATAATGTTGATTTAGTTGGCAAAGTTTAATTTAATAATTAATATGGTCTATCAAAATTGAATGGGGTTTTATACTTAAATATTATACCTGGTGTCATAAATTCTCTTGGTTATCTGATAGAAGAAATATTCTATGTATCTTCTATCAATCATTTTTTCACTTTTTCTCCTTGGATTTCTACTTTTCATACTTGTAAAAAGAATAATAAATGATTTATTACTTTTAATAACCCTCATGATCAAAAAAACTATTATTAAGACTTTAGCTTCTACTGTTTCTTCTCAAAATTTCAATAATTCTCTTCCACCAAATATTAATATTTTGTGGCATTAACAAATTTCCCATTTATTTATTAGGAATTTGAATCTGATGCAGAGATCAAATTCTTCCAGTAGTATTCAAAATTTCTCCTTCAATTACATCAAAATATGTCATCATTTTTCAATATTTAAGAGTCAGCATTTCCCTGTGAATAAATTCACTCATCAGAAAGCTACTCAGCCACGTTACTTAATCTTAGTGGAATTAATGGGTACTTATAACCCCAGTCTCAATTATAATAAATACATACTTATGATCTAGGACAAATTCTGAAATTTTGTGGTTTCTATCCCCTTAATTTAAAAATTACAAGAAAAAACTTAGTTCATGAATTTGATTAAGCAGTTTTTAAATATCACATTGTATAAAACAAGATGTTTAGAGCTGATAGCAGTACTGCACTCAAGAACAACATTTTTAATGACTTACTAGTGAAGCAGAGTATAGCTCACAAATACTCAATGACATATGAAAATCACCCAAATTGCAGGATTGAAAGAATGAATTGAACCTGCTTATTTGAAGCACAACTTCACCCATTTCTTTGGAAATGGGAATTTCGACATTAAGTGTGAGTTTTCAATCAATATATTGATGTAGGAGAAAACAAAACACCTTTTGAGCTCCTTGGAAAACGTGACCCAGCCTAGAACTACTTAGGGTTTTTTGAGAAAAAACAGATTTATATGAGAAAAAATTCAGGAAATATTTCTCTCATAGAGAAATAGTTGGCTATCATCTGGGAGTATCGAAAGACTCAAAAGGATGGCTATTCTGGGTACCCAAGAAGAATACTGTGGTCAAGGCAGTGAGTGTTGTGTTTGATGAATAGGTATTTTACATTTATGGACAACAAGATAATTAAAGTTTAAATTCAATGCAAGTACAAAATCTCTTTGATAATTAAATGTTTAATGAATTAAATTGTCAGGACCAATTGTTTCTAGATGCGAGATGTCAAATTAATACAAAATTATCGATTCTATTTAGCTATAGGTAAGCGATGATTTCTAAGGATAAAATCAATTGTAAAACTTCTATTCATAAAGAAATAAAGAGAATAGGAGAAAAGGACGTATTTGAGTCATATAGATCTGAGCGAGGGGCTAAAGAATGTACCCCATTAAAGAATTCTTAGCACCAAGTGGGTATCTACAAAGAAACCTGATTGATTAAAGGTCAGTTTAGTAGAAAGAGGTTTCAAACAAATTCATGGTATCAACTAAAATGAAAAATTTGAGACACTCCTATTTTTAATTATTTGCATTTATTATTTGATAATGCATGTTTGAAGAAGTGGCACATACAAGCTTTTGATGTCAAATTTTCTTCCTTACACAGTTTAATTGACAAACCAGTATATCCATGGCCTCCAATGGGTATGAATAGTCCAAAAATTGAAGTATTCAAGCTGAAGAAGGCACTCTACAGAGTGAAACAGGCCTCTTGGTGTTGGTGGATGAACCTGAAAGAAATTTTGCTTTAAGAGTAAGAGCAAGGATCCCAGAACCTATACTTCAGACCATGGTAGCTAACAGGAAATAATGTAGGTACTTGTGGATGATAGTGCACTAAACGCCTTGTAAGCCAGCCTTCTCAATTGGATACTGGAACAACTCAATGAACACTTGAAAATAAAATGGAATATAATGATTAAAGGACTAGTAGGAATATAAATCACCAAAAATGGAGGAGGGTTTCAAATTCTCTCAACCAGACTTAATTGATAAGATGATCAATCTTATTCCAAAAAACATTATTGAAAAGTTTCCCTTGCCAGCTAATTTTCAACTTGAATGAAAATTTTACTTCAACAATATGGATAAATCTTATTTGAAGAGAATTGGAATTCTATTATAAATTTATTGTTCTAACATCTCTTATTCAGTAAATTACCTGGAAAGATTCTCCATGAATAAAAATGAATCACATTGGAGTTCCCTAAGCCACCTAATAGCTTTCTTCCATGGGAAAAAATAAATAGGTATACTAATTTAAAAGAAGAATGGCTTATTAGAAATGAATTATTTTGTCAATTAACACTGGGGAGGAGAGGGAAATCGGTTGATTCATAGAGTAAATCCAGCTGCTTGGAAATCAAAACTTCAAACTATAATAGCCTCATAAACAGCTAAAGTGGAGTATATGGAGCTATTGTTTGCGGAAAAGAAAACTCTCTGGTTATAAAATTCTATTCAAGCTGTTTCAAGGAGCTCAGTTACTACTTTATTGTCAAAAAATAGAAAGAATTTCAGGATTTCAACTGAATATATGAATTGAAAACAAACATGTCACTTTATTAGAGAATTTTATGTAATTGATGAATATATTTCCACAGGAAAGTTGGCTCTAAGATTGGTCTCCACAAAGAATCAGCTTTCTGAAATCTTGACTAAACCACTTGGCAGCTTGAAGACTTCCCACTTTACTTGCAAAGCTAGTTTCGTATGATGTTTTATAGAGCGGGGTGCTGTATTAATTCAATACAATACAAGAAAAAGAAACCTCATATCATTATATAGAAAAATTAATATTCATAACACATCATTGACTGCATGAATGACAAGCTTAATGAAAAAAGATCTATTAATTAATAATTTAAATTTCAATTTTACTAATATATATATATTATTTTTTCCAATGGGTACACTAATATCACCATAGGGGAGCTTATTGAAAGTACTACAGCCACACAAGATTAGATTATTTCTAACTAATATTACTCTTATTGAATTGAATTTAATTAATTAGAAATAATTGAAATTGAAATTTCTTATTCCAATAGTTCTGGGAGCTTGCAAGAATTTTCAAGAATAATAAGGTACACCCTAGACTAAGCTTGGACCAAGGATTCCAATGTTTTTATCATTATGAATTATTCAAAAAAAGTAGAATATAACAGAATAATCAGGATTTCAATCCTTTTTTAGATTTAATAAAATGAATATATATTTTATTACATGAAAATTCCTTCCATTCTTATTTTAATATTTCTGAGAATATTATTTATGATAAAATTTGTTCTCTACATTGATGTTTTCAACTTGATTACTTCTCTTTTTACTTATCAATACAAAATAATTCAATTCCAGTTTCAAAAATAATCAAAGCCTTTATCTGGATTAATCTAAGACCAGCTGTTACTTTAAGATAATATTACAGCTTATTTTTTTCTCAAAGAATTCCCTGTAAATATCAAAATAAACTATTTAAACATAGATATTCTTTTGGAGAAACTGCATTTTTGAATGCTTTATTTATTTTCTTATTGAATTTTGGTAATATCAGAAGGGAAAAAAGTAGTTTATTTTTTTTTAAAAAAACATAAAGACATTTCCTTTATTCTGTATTGATTACAGTTTTTTTAATGAAATTTTTACTTTGGTTTGATTTTATTTTTTGATTTATTTGTATCATATCCCAATCTCATCAATTTTACTTATTAGTAAGACTCACATTCATATTTTTTGAAGAGAAAGGAATGCCTTACTTTTCTTTTTTGAAAGATTTATTTCCCAATTTCAAATAGAAGTAGAAGAATCTGTTCATTACAGCACCTGCTACTGGGAAAAATCAACAAATTATTAAGGACACATTTTTATAAGCATTTAAAGAGGTCACTACTTGAACTTTGTTTATGATAATTGACAATCTTAAAGTAGCACTAATGACAGGACCCATAATGTAACAAAGGAAACAAATGTAAGCTTATTTACAATAGAAGACCTTACAGTACCTTCTCTTATAATCATTAATAGAGAAAAAAAGAATAAAATAACATAGAATAAGAACTATAATACCATGAAGAAATAAGCTCAGGAAAATCTGAAAGAAATTCTAAAAGCAAAAAGTGATCAAATGATACAAATAACATATCACTATAAAATAAAAGATCAAAAAGCTCAAAAAACTAAAAGAAAAGAAAGAAAAAAAAATTTCTTTAGAATATTAGGAAGACAGTCTCTTATAGTTTTTTTTTGTAAAAAAATATACAAAAAAGGCTCACTCTTAATAATAAAAAAAGATCAATTTTTTTGATGATCATCCATCTTTTTGCTTGAGCTCTTAATTTAAATAAAACTGGAGAATATGTCTTAAATATTTTTTGTGGGTTTCTTAGAGTATTCCACCATTGAAATGGTGCTTTTCTTTTTTCATTTTACAGTTTATTTCTACTTTTCTTAATTGTACTGTTGTATTGAACAAAAGAATACTACATTTTTTATTTGCCTTATTGTATATTTATTCTGTACCAATGCTGTACTCTTTGGTATTTAAAGAGGCAGTAGCTAGTTGTCATTTAAGAATATATGATAAAATGAAAATTAATAGAAAAATGATTAATATCATTGTCGTTGCCGTCTTGTCATTGTATACTCAACACATTATCTGTCAGCCTGTGACTCAAAACCAGAGCACAAGCATGACAGCCAAATACCATAAATCAATGGTATAGCCAGGATACCACCAAAACAGGGAGCTGAGCCAAATCAGCTCAGAAGGTATCAAAAGAAAGAGGGAACTGACCCCTCTCCAAATATACAAGTCTCATCATCATAGGACAAATAATAACAAAGTTATTCCTGCTCAAAGCTGTTGCTGAGCATAAACCTTAATTTTCACCTCTCATCTGAAATACAGAGGAGGAGGCTTAACCCCATCAAATGGGTATTCAAAATGGAGCTCTAGGTCAGGGCTATCCAATGGTACTAGACAAACTGAGCTAGAGCCAGAATTACAGAAGTTATGACCAAAATAAGGTCAAATAAGGGTGATTAAGATATTCACCTCTTATCTAACTTCTACAGTTTTAGTGTGAGATACCTAAAGTGGGGTCTTTTTGTAAAGAGCACAATCAGGGCTATCTAGTAATTCCATCCATTTTCTCATATCTCATCTAGAACAAAAGTTATGGGGCAAACAAGCTCTATACAGTTTTTAAGCAAAACATATATATGTACAAAGAATCTTGTACATGGCATAACTTTCCCATACTTAAAGATAGCCATATAAAATGAGGTACCATTGTATAGAACACATATAGGGCTACACAATGAGTCAATTTCAAGCTTGATATCTCAAAAACCGACAAAGTTATCACAGCTTTAAGCTCAAAATCCAACAATTAGACCAATACAGTCTTACTGTGGGATATTCTCCCATAATAATGATTATGAGGTGTCAAATAGACAGAGAATATAGCTTATACTTCAATATTTCATAGTTCTCTCAAGAATGGGGTCCCATGCAGGTTCTGTACAGCATTCTACACGTCATGCACATCAGAAGAGGGCTATGTAGTCCCCAGATGAAACTTTTCACCCTGTATTGGTGAAAACTGCCCAGATGTGGTTTCAAAACCACATCTAAGCCCAATAAAGAGCATACAAGGTCTATGAAAACCACAATCCAGTACTCTGAAGTGAAAAACCCTTCACTTCCTCTACATGGATGGTCTAGAGGGTCATTCAACCCCATTTCAGGATAAAAGGAGGCTTTTCTTCATCAGAAAGGGTTTCCTCATCCTTCTCTTGAATTCCTACATAGTACAACTGTCAAAAACAGCTATAATCTTGGAAAAGAATCAGGTTATACTTCAAATTCTTAAGTATTGTAGTTCTTATTATAGTAATCCAACTGGTAAGACTGCACCCAGGGCTTTCAACAGCACTCACCACCCGTATTTCACAATAGTAAAGCCCTTATTATTCAACGTTGAGCTTTTTTTATCCATTATAAACCTCTTTTGAATTAATTTCACCATGTCACAGTCATAGTTAAAGCTGTAAATAGCCTTATTACACCTTCATCATAGACTCAGCCTGACATTATCAGTACCAATTTCTCAGCAATTGGAAACCTTTTTGTTTAAAGTATTATATTCATGGTCTTTATTTTTATTGTTGTCTCAGCTGTGTGAAACCAAAGAAAAAAACCTACTGGTTGTCTCCCAGCATCCCATTTTTGTTGTACTCATATTGGCTGTGTGAACCCAGAGGAAAACAACCTACTGGTTGTGTCCCAGAATTTTGTCTCCTTCTTTTTAACATTGTCATCATGTTGTCACACAGCTTAATTAGTTGTCTATTACTAACTTCTGACAATTATTTCACATGGGTAACCATTATGGAGTTAGAGATAGATATTATTGGAGCCTTGGACCTGATTTTAGGAACTGATCAACAGTCCAGAGAAATTAAACAGAATCTCAATTGCCAGGACTATAACTTGATAATTGAATGCTTAAATGAAGAAAATATCTCATTTGTCTCAAGTATTCTCATTGAAGACAATAAAAGAAATGGACAGGTTCTATGGAATATGTTAAAAGAAAAACATATTTTCAATGACATTTCAAGTAAAGCTTTAGAGTTTACAAAATTAAGTCAATTAAAAGTTGCAATAACATTAGATTTTATTCAAGAAATTAGAACTACAGTTAGCAAGATGCCATTAGTAGGGTCTAAATTGGAAGAATGTGCATTAAGTATTATGGTTCTTAGTAAATTACCATCAGAACTCAGCTCATTTGTACGAGTAATGTCCCATGGATTTCAGAACAAAGGACTTGACTTCATTCTCAAAAGGTTCGAACAAGACTACGTACAATTAAAGTTGAATGAAGATACTTGTGAAACTGTAACAGCACTGTATAGTCAAAAGAACAAGAAGTTCTGCAATTTTTGCAAAATGAGGAGTCACATAGAAGAATACTGTTGGAAGAAACATCCCGAAAAAAGGCAAACAAACCTTACTTCCCAGACTGAGGAAGTGGATGAGCCCTCAATTTCATTATAATATACACCGTCTCAACAGTGAGGGGGCATGTTGAAGTATTCCACCGTTGGAACAGTGCTTTTCTTTTTACTTTTACAATGTATTTCTACTTTTATTCTTCGTAATTTTGTATTGAACAAAATAATACTACATTTATTACTTGCCTTTTGTATATTTATTCTGTACCAATACTGTACTCTTGAGTATTTAAAGAGGAAGTAGCTTGTTGTCATTTAAGAATATATGATAAAATGTAAATTAAGAGAAAAATAATTAATATCATTGTTGTCATTGTTGTCTTGTTATTGTATACTCAACAGGGCTGCCTGTCTTTTTTCTTTTTCAAAAGTCAAGAAATAAATTTAAGTTAACAAAATCAAATTCAGAAATAACAAACAGGAAATATATTAATTCCATATCATGCTTATAATATTAATTCATAATATTATTTCTTGTTTCATTTTAAGAAATAAGGACAAAATTACTCAATCTCTGAAGGCTATCTTCCTATATTATGAATAGGGTTCTTTCATGAATATTCCAGAAAACTTGATTCTCCCATAATGATTTTCAAGAATAGCAAATATTAAAATTACTCCTAGTATTTAATGCTTTGCAAGGATCAAGAGAATTTTTTATGATCTTTGAGAATATATATTTGAAAATTTACATCAAATCTTACAGATCAAAGCATTTTACTCATCATTAAGTGCATATTTGCTCTAGTGTTTGGCAAAAAATTCCATTTTGAGCTTTGACATTTTGTGGCAAGAACCCGTTAATAAATCCCATAAATAAAGAGATAAAATCTGGGATTATTTCTTGGAATATTTTCAATAATGAAGAGTGAATAATTTAAAAGTGGGCTAGAAAGAATTTATATAATATAATTGGACATGGCTCTGAGCTTATATTTGTATTACTTCGAACTTACTTGCAAATTTTTCCAGCTTATTTATGTAGCCTCTATTTTGTAAATATTAACTTAATGAATAATTTAACCCTTTTCTTAAGCATAAATATATAAAGAAGAAAAGAATTCTTATATTATATTTTGAAAGCACTCAAAAGAGCTACATATATTATTTAGGAAACTAAAATTTATAAACAGCTGATTATTCTCAATTTATTATTTATTCTTGGTTGCAGAAATCGGTCAAAGTAATTTCAAGTTCCAAAAAAATCCCAGAAGATTTGTAAATTAATTTTGAGGAAGAAATTTGATACAAAAGCTTCTTTATTTCAGTTATTTTGCCTTAAGATTAAAAAGGATATCCATTATTTGAGATAAAGCAAATTAACTTTCTTATTTCCTCATCAATATTTAAAATTTAGTTATTTCTAATAGCTATTTAAACTGAGTGCTTGTTCTAATTAAAATATTAAGAAGAATCCATAAATTTGTCTCACATAACTATGAGAAGAGCTTGGTTTAGATAAAGTTAAAAATTATTCTCTCTATTAGTTTCGATGGTTTGAATTTTGTAATAGTGTAGAGTTACTAAGGTCAAATAGCTAAATTGAAATAATTAAGGTTATTAAACCATTAAATTGAGCTGAAATTTCTATTCTTGCGTGTATGGAGAGAACTACATACATACTTATTATTAAAAAATTGATTGAAGCTTAAGTATTTTGAAGGTAACATGGAGAATTCCTATTAAGATAAACAGAATAATTTCAGAGGAATGAAATAGGAAATAATCCTAATTAATTTCTTCAAGTAAGAAAATAATTGATTAAAATGAAGGTAAGACATTTTGATAAATGAAGATGACCTTTCCTCATATTTTACACAAATAATTTAATGGAAGCTCTAAGATTACTAGTTATTGAAGATTTGTTTCACTTCTTGATACAGATCCTACCCCAATGTTCTTGGAATAAGAATTTGCATGATATTAGCTTTTCACATATTGAAGCAATACAATATATTAAGATGTTTATTTCAAAATTTACAATTTTGAAAAAGGAATATTGAGATTTAAGAAAAATTTGTACCAATGAATGAAAACATTGAAGGTTCCAAAAAAAATCATCAGAACCTTGAATTTTTGATGGTTCTGAAAATGGACATGCCATTATTAAGATATGTTTTTTATGATGATGAGAATTCTCTTCATGTTTCAATATTTCATTGTATAAGAAAAATTTCCCAGTTCTATATTTAATACGAGAGATTTTATTTTGAGTGTATATATTATAAAGCTATAAGTCTAAAAAACTCCTGTGAAGAACTTGATGGTATGAAATACTGGTGAAATTCATTCAATATACCCCAAATTTTGGTTAGCAACTCCTTAAAATTATTTTTCATAATAAATATTGACAGATTGTTTTCAATTTTGAATAAGAACTTACACTAAGAAGAGATAAAAATAAGGGATATAATTTCTCACAAAATACAGCTTTTCATAAGAGAAAAAAACTTGAAGGTAGGGTATCTTGTTATGATATCTATCTGTTCAGAAATTCCACAAGCTTACAAGACATTTTCTCATTAATTAAAAGGCTATTCCAAATTACAATTGTTCCAATTACACTACTATTCATCTTTATATCCCTATAAGCGAGATTGGGAGAGAATTCATATTGAAGCTGTGATATATAAATAAAGATCTCTACAAAAGACTGAGAGGTTTAAGTTCTTGGTTCATTAAATGATAAAAAGTAATAATAAAGACTAAAAAAAGGGGGAAACTGAAATAATTTTTCTTATCATGTTTTTTTAAGTGGTTGAACTTTCAAAATCCTCCCCAAATACTAATATTAAAGAATTTAAAATGAGACTTTTTTGATTTAATTTATTCCAAACCTTCTATTCCCAAATTGAATTTCTGTCCTATCTTCCATCTGATTCCAATATACCTCCAATTTTTAATTCAAAATGCAAAAGCTGCTGTCAGGTGTAGCCACATTTCTCATGGTGAATAGGATGAAATGTCTTCAAGTAATTCTTGGGGGATTGAGAAAACTTCATCAAATTTCAAAAAGGCAAGTGGTGAGCTAAGTGCTAACTTCTATGCCAACACATGCTTCATGGCTAAAATTTATTATTTCAATATGTGATAAAAAATGCTAATGTTCATTGTGTTTTAAATTCCACATTATGTCTTTTTTCGGGTTAGGTCTCTCTATACAGTATTAGGATGTAGCCTATTTGGATTGATTTTGGTTTTTTGGATCCTGTATTCTTCTATACATATATTCAAGATTTGTTGTTAATTTCTTCCTCTTCCATTGTTTTTTTATTATTTTTGGGTGTGTTGTTTTTGGTCTCAATCCACAAACCTTTTATATTTTGATCCTTCTTCTGCACCCTTTGAAGAACTCAAAGAATTTTGTGTTGTAGATAAATGCTGTGAGAATTTCACTTGTTTCAGGGTCTGAGGTAGAGGGTTTTTGGGAAAATGAGGGATAAAACTCTTGGATTCAATATTGACATTTTTTTGGTCCTAGCGCCCCTATTTTTAGTATAAGTATAAGTTTGGCGGTTATGTAAGCTTGTGGTCATTGAAATAAAGAAAGTGTATGTGAATATATGCTTATACTGCCCCCAGAACACAAGCCAAGCCCATTTTAAATACAAGATAGCTTATTTTATCCTAGAGAATTTCTCATAAAACTTCCTATTTGGTTTCCTGCTTATGTCCAGGGAGATTTCATTTGATTTTTGCTAACACGAACATTGACAAAATAGAAGGAACCAGTAGGTTTCTGTTTCCTGCATTTTTAAGTATTGTGGGTTATGAGAACCACAGTTTCTTTTCCACAGTGGATTGATATTGGAATAACCAATCCCATTTCTCTGAGAATATTGATAATTAATAAAAAATGTTGCACAAAGTAACCCAGAGCTGAATAATCAGACAAGATTTGCCCCAGTCCAAAGCTCTGAGCCTGGCTTACTGTGTTGTAACTGTAGGTTATTGTAAGGAAACTTCTTAATATATCCTATGAGATGATCTAGGAGTAGCCAACAGTAATCTGTTGGTTGATGATACTGCCTTGTTAGTAAGGTAGTTGAAAAAGAAAGCTTGGGTATTTTTCCACTTGATAAGTACATAATAGAACCAATGAAGTGTTGATAAAGGTTCTGTTCAACTGGTGTTTTATTTCTAGAAAAGGATAACTTGGCAGTTTGAGAGGAATTTTTTGGGAAAGCAGGCTGTAGATAATGTTGAAGAATTTGTGGCTCTAGGAGAATATGGTGAAGTTCAATGCTAAGGCTGTCATCCAAAACGTTAATTCCAAAAATCTTGTTAGTAAGGTCACCCCATTTGACTTTACATTTTCCTAAAAGGTTTTAATTTAGTATAGTGAGTATACACTGATTATTAGTAAGCAAAAGGCTGTCATCTTCATGAATCAAGATGACTATTGTGAGCCTTAGAGGTAATTTCATATAGCCAAAAGACCACAAATACAAAATTAACATATAAATATAAATAAAATAGATTTATTTATATTATTAAAATAAAAATATAAATATAAAATTATATTCAAAATGAAAAATTTAATTTCAATTTAAAAACAAAATTACATTAAATTTTGGAATTATAAAATTACATTTATACTTGAAAAAATTAAGTAAAAATGAAATTTTAACAAAACTGTAAATAAATAAATAAATTTGGAAAAAAGTTAAATAAAAATTATTATAACTTTTTATCCAATAAATAAAAATATAAAAATTATTTCACCATTGGATTCCTCATAAAAACTCAGGTGGGGTCACCTCTGAGTGAAATTCTTGTAACTCAACTCTAAATAAGCTTAAATTAAGTTTTTAGTATTTTCAATAAAAAAGTTGAAAATCCTCAAAACTTTAATTTAATTCACACCACATTTGGTGTTAACCATCAATTTTTGTGTTAAACTTGAGGTGTTGTGTTAAGTTTAGAAGTTATGAGGACTTGAAGTATTTTCAATTGAATTCAATTGAAATGTCAAAATGTGCGCGTGTATTACATAAGTGACCTTTGATTTACATATGAGGTATCAATTATTACTGTATTGTACTTTACAATTCAATTGAATTACATATGTAAATTATAAGTATAATACATGATGAGGAATTAAAGGAAAAATAAATTGGAAAGATTAAATTTGGGGGGGAAAAGGAACTCCAGCTCTAAGGGGGAGCTAGACCCCCAAAATCCTTGCTGACAGGCATGGGATGTCAAAATTCACGCAAAAGTTCATCAATTTTGGCCTGGAATTGAGTTACAGGGTCTGTGGACTCAATTGATGATGAGGTTTTGATATCAACTGGGGTAGTTTTAGCTGTTGCCAAGAGGGTAAAACTACCCTTAAGATAAAAAAATCATAGTAAAAACATTTTTAACTGTTTTCTACGCCTCTTACACACATTCTGACGTGTTTTGAAGGCTCTAGGCCAGGTATTGCTATAGTAATGGCTGATTTAAGGGTCTAAAATGGCTAAAAATGGCTTAAACCAGCCCTTTTTGGTCTAAACCAGGGTTCAATGATGCCATAATTGGCTTTTCTGTTTTCAGACTGTTTTTCACGACTTAATAGAGTAAATTTTACTTTTGGAGTAAGAGAATTGATGGCTATAAAAGAATGTCTTCTTTGCCCCACTTTTCTCTTCATGTTAGAATCTTTTCCTTTTATTAATTAGTTTAAACACTGTTAAACCAATCAATAAAAGATTCAAACCACCTTTTTTAAATCATTTTGAACCTTTTAACCATGTGAAAAAATCATTATAATCATTGTTTGTAACTTTTATAATCATTTTTACCCCTGAACCACCCCAAAAGTGAATTAAAGCATCTTTCATCACTGTAAACTTTGTCACTTTACAAAAGTTGAAAATCCTCAAAACTTTAATTTAATTCACACCACATGTGGTGTTAACAATCAATTTTTGTGTTAAAATTGAGGTATTGTGTTTAGCTTAGAAGTTATGAGGAATTGAAGTATTTTCAATTGAATTCAATTGAAATGTCAAAATGTGTGCATGTATTACATAAGTGAACTTTGATTTACATATGAGGTATCAATTATTACTGTATTGTACTGTACAATTCAATTGAATTACATATTTAAATTATAAGTATAATACATGATGAGGAATTAAAGGAAAAATAAATTGGAAAGATTAAATTTGGGGGGGGAAAAGGAACTCCAGCTCTAAGGGGGAGCTAGACCCCCAAAGTCCTTGCTAACAGGCGTGGGATGACAAAATTCACACAAAAGTTCATCACTTTTGGCCTGGAATTGAGTTACAGGGTCTGTGGACTCAATTGATGATGAGGTTTTGATACCAACTGGGGTAGTTTTAGCTGTTGCCAAGAGGGTAAAACTACCCTTAAGATAAAACAATCTTAGTAAAAACAGTTTTAACTGGTTTCTACGCCACTTACACACATTGTGACGTGTTTTGAAGGCTCTAGGCCAGGTATTGCTATAGTAATGGCTGATTTAAGGGTCTAAAATGGCTAAAAATGGCTTGAACAAGCCCTTTTTGGTCTAAACCAGGGTTCAATGATGCCATAATTGGCTTTTCTGTTGTCAGACTGTTTTTCACGTCTGACTAGAGTAAATTTTACTTTTGGAGTAAGAGAATTGATGGCTATAAAAGAATGTCTTCTTTGCCCCACTTTTCTCTTCATGTTAGAATCTTTTCCTTTTATTAATTAGTTTAAAACTGTTAAACCAATCAGTCAAAGATTCCAACCACCACTTTTAAATCATTTTAATCCTTTTAACCACGTGAAAAAATCATTATAATCATTTTTTGTAACTCTTATAATCATTTTTACCCCTGAACCACCCCAAAAGTGAATTAAAGCATCTTTCATCACTGTAAACTTTGTCACTTTGTTTCCAAATTCACTCTGGTCACTTTTGGATGTGTTTTCTCTTTAATATTCTTCTTAAAGACTTTTTTCTTTAATTAATTTCTTGCAGTTCTTTGCTCAATTAACTCCAATTGAAATTGCTCTTGAAGAAATTTCTTTTGTAGCCTTAAATATCTCTTGTAGAGTATTTTTGGATAAATTTCTATTGTTGGTAAAACAATAAATCTTTACAATATTATTGTTTTATACTAATAAATTTATAAACAATAAAATTGGCGTTTTTTCTCTTAAAAATAATATTTCTTACTATTTTTAATTGATTATTACCTTATACAAATTTTGAGGACAGGAAAAGTACTTGATTTTTAATCAAAGTTTCATATCCAAACCTTACATTTGGGGGCCCAGCCATGATATTTTACCTGTGACATATTTTTTCACTCTTTTTAAATCCTTTTCCTTATATTGAAAAATTTAAAAACATATAAAAAATACTTATAATTCAAAAAATCCATAAAAAATGATTTTTTTAATATTATAAGTGAGGCTTATATTTTAATTTCTTTTTTTTGAAATATCCTTTTTTTACTTAATTAATTGGTTTTTTCATTGATTTTAGTGTCTGACAATGTGGTAAGACAAGAAAACATTGAAACAGCCTCAACAGTAACCAGAATTACTCCTGCCAGTACTGTTAATTCTGATCGTAATAGTACTATTATTGTGACTCAGAATATTCAACCAGAGCCAACCTATTCTGAATTAGTCAACTTGGAAATAAGTAATACTCTTCAGAAAGCCAAAGAATTGGCCAATAGTAAGTTTTTTGACGTAAAATTACTATTTTAAGCCTTTTTAACCATAATTATGCCTTCAACCAGGTCAGGAGCCAGCTATAACCCCTCAAGCAGCTCCCAGAAAGGTAATAGACGTGATTATGGCATAGCCCAATCAGGTACAGAAGGAAAAGGGTCAGTTGATGACTTCAAAACAACTAAAATGGGTCATTCTGAAGCTGATAATACCATTTTACCTTCAAAAAGAGCTGACACCACCACAACAAGCCTCTGTGGACATATAAAAAGCCAGCCACAGTGCATACAACAATGCACTCCAGTTCAAGGAGTACCAGATCCTTGCAGACCTGTGGAAGAATTGCATGAATTCCTACCTGATAGTGAGAAAATTCCTGGGCCATCCCAATACTTGCAAATTGCTCAATGGATGGCATCCATTGATGGAGAAGAAAAACATGATGCTTTTGACACTAAAATGGAGGAAAAACAACCCTCCACCACCCAAACCAGTGCCAAAAACAGCCCCAGTGGCCATCAGGAGCAATTCCAACGTGAAAAAGCAGCCACAAACTACAAACAAGGGCAAAGGGAAGGCACCAGCCCCAAAACCTTACAGCCAGGGCTACAGAATCCCATGTAAAATGTATTTCAGATGGCCAGAACCATTATGGAATTACAAAAGAAGGAGGAAGCAAGATTAAAATATCAAAAATGATTTCTGCTACTTTTGATTGTATTCCAGAGTTGTATAAAGCCATTTCTGACGTAAAAAGCCATCTTTCTGATGAAAATACATCAATTTGTGAAAATCTTAAAACAAATAACTTGGGTCTGAGTCAAATAAATGATACATTTAAATTCTTTGAAACAGTTTTAAGAGCAATAAAAACTTCCAATAATGATAATTCTTTTGGCATTAAGATAAATGAACAATCTGCCATTATTAAAGAATTAGCAGACAAATATTCTAAATTCAATATTGATGACATAATTGAAACAAGAATGAAATAAGCCATAAACACTGTCAAAGAAGATAATAAAAAAGCTCTTGATGATATTTCAAAATCATTTGCAGAAGTAAAGACAAATACAATAGCCTTGAAAAAGCATTTTGATACCTCAAGAGAGGAATTATCAAAAATAACAATAAAGTTAAATGAAGTTATATCTGATAATACTAAACAAACAGAATTATGGAATGAGCTTACATATAAAGAGGATGATGATAAAAAGAATGTCATAGACTCTATACAAAGCTTACAACATGAATTAAGAAATTCACAAAGGTGCAAAAACAGTAAAATGAATGATATTGAAAAACTGCTAAAAACCTTGTGTGAGCCTTTGAGATATGACCACATACCCAATAAGGTCACAAAAAAGACTCAGAATAATTATAACTTTAATATAATTATATTAAAATTAATTAGAATAATTATACACTAAAAATAATTACTCAAATATACAAAAAATACCATAAATTGGTACTAAAATTGGTTTAACTTAAAAACCAATGAATCAACATGTAAAACAAATTATACCATTGGATTCCCCATGGAAAAATACACATATACCATTTTTATGGCATATCTGTAAAGTCAATATTTAAGGAATTATAAGGTATAATACCTTATAAAAACCATAAAAACTTATTTATCACAGAAACTAATGAAACAACATGTGAAATAAATTGTACCAGTGGATTCCCCACAAAATTCCACATATAAAACAATTAATAAGCTAATTTCCAATGTTAATACTTAAGGAATTATCCTGAATATATGCACTTTTTTGGTCAACGCATATATTCAAGGATCATAGCTAATATCTTCTAAACTATACATGATAGAATGATGAACCAAAAATAAAGTTACCACGTAATTACTGTACGAACACAGATATGAACTTTATTTTACAAATTATAAACAAGGTTAAAACCTATGATGAATTATTGATAAAAATCAACAGAGCTGTTGACCACTTTGTTGTGAAAGTGCTCCAAACTTAAAAAAAAGTATACAGTTGGATTCTACTAGTTCATTCGTGAAGAATGATGTAATTTTTATTCTTAAATTCACGGTATAACCCCCTGGAATCAAGGTTTGAAGTTTAAAATATTGAATTTCGACAGAAAAGATGAGTTACAAGAAAAATCATCAAAATTAGAGTTTTGATTATGTAATGAAAAGCTCTTGGCAGCATAATAAGGTTATGCAAGGCTGTCAGAATTCACACTCTGAATTGCTGTAGCGTGTAAATATTAAAAGTTATTGAGGATCAAAGTTTGAGCTTAATTTGAGCTGTTATGATCACATACTGTAACCTTAAATTAAGTTTAACAGTCTTAAGAGTGATAAAATTGGTGAATACTATTAGTTTATGATTAAAACTAATAAAATCCACGAAATTTGGGGTTCTGCCAAGCCTCTGATGTCATCAAACTTAGAGTTACAGTGATAACTCTAAATAATGGTGTAATAATGATGCAATATGGTTTGATCATGATGTAATCACCCTCAAACCTTAAAATATTGATCAATTCCAGTGGATATGATCAGTACACGTCTACTAGAAGCCTGTTGGACTCTAGGAGGGAGGTATTTACTATAAATAGAGCTCTTTTTACTCTTTTTACCCCTCAGACGCATCAAAAACATTAAATCAATTAAATAAAAGGTAATTTCTTTATTCTTTATATATAAAACTCTTATATTATTAAAGACCAAAGACCATCTTAATATTAATCACTATTTTTACGTGATTAAATCAATTCTTTAATTGTTTTTGTTATAAATCTCTCTATAAACTCATTTCCACGTAAAATCAAGAATTTTAGTAATTTTCTTTATTTTTTATTGTAAACACAATTTGAAAAGGTTGTATTATATTCTTTTGGCGTAAAATATCTCAAAATTATTATTTTAAGTGTTAAAAGTAGGTTATTTCATCTTATTATAATAATTTCTCTCTTATTATTACTCTTAATAATTCTTATTTAATATAAATAGTATTTATATTAATATATAACTTTAATATTAGTAATATTATTGTTATTAATTGTTTTTTATTTATAAAAAACAGTTTTTTACGCCTTTATTATTTGTTGGTAACAATAATAAAGAGCTTTATAATATATTAATTATTTTATATTAATATATTATTTATAATATTATAATTTCATATAATATTAATTATATTATTATATTTATTCAATAATATAATATTTTTACGCCATAATAATAATATTTCTTTATTATTATTATTATTTTAATCTTATTTATTTCAATTATAAGGACATTCAGAGTACAATAAGTAAAAAATTAGTAATTTTTACTTATTGTTTCATAGTCAAACCTTACACCTTGCCAAGAATGTCTACACCTCTGAACCAAAATGAGGGAGCAAGAATTCCTAATACACAAGTATTGGATATTGAAAATTAACAGTTAAAAGATGAATTTTCTACTTCTTTTCATAACTTGGAACCATCAATGGGCCAAGCACTCTTGAAAGAAGTTCCAAAACCTAAAGAATGGCCTCACTTCAGTGGTGAAGGAGAATGTGATCATATGGAATTCATTAGAGGTATTGACATGATCAAAGAGGATTTTTAATTACCAGACAGATTGGTAACAGCCAGATTTAACACCTTGTTTACCAGATCAGCTCACAGATGGTACATAAAAATAAGACAAGCACATGGACACCAGAGTTGGACTTGGTGGAAAACCCAAATCATTAACAAATGGGAAAATGATTCTTGGAGGCTTAAAGTTGAAACAGCCTTTGAATCTGCCAAATTTAATGCTGATAAAGACAAAGCTTTACCATGGTTTTGCCAACAAAAAAGACAGATTAACAGCATTATATCCTGACATGTCAGAATTTATGATCCATAGAAAAATTCTGAGACAATGTGGAGGTGACTTAGAGCATGCTATCAAAAACAGGACTACTGAACAATCTTCAGCAGAGGATATTATCAATATATTGGAAGAAGTAACCACCAGAACCAAAATTGGCTCTAGTAGGGTGAATCTCAAAACAAGGTTTAATACACCTTGGAAAGATTCTGTGGACAAAAACCCCAAAGAAAACTCTAATAATATGAAGTATAAATCTGCAGATACAGCCAGAAAATGCCATATTTGCCAAAGCACCACCCATTTAGCCAATACATGTCCAAAGAAGGGAAAAATCAATGAAATTGATATTGAAAAGGAACCTGATGTTGAAAAAGATGACATAATTGAAGAAAATTCAGATGATAAGTCATCAATATTTTTTGAATCTTCAAAAGATATAGAAAATATCAATGCAACTTTTGACATCATGGAATCTTATTCCCACTTGCCACAATTGAGCAATGGTCAACTTGATTTATCAAAAGTTCAAGATGCACAATTTATGAAAACAAAACCAAACAGGGGAAAAGGTTATACAGCTGGTAACTCCTGTATAACAGAAGTGGTGATTGACAACAAACCCACCAAACTTTTTCTTGACACAGGAGCCTTCTGCTCTTGTGTTGGAAAATCTTTTCTTAACACTTGTGTACCAAATTTTGAAGACCAATTGTTACCAATTGATGGTATAAAATTCAACAGTGCAAGTAATCCAATGAAAGCATTAGGAATCTTTGAGACCAATGTCATATTCCCACACATAAATGGGAATTTAAGAATCACAGTTGAATTTGTTGTTATGGAAAATTGCACTAGTACCCATTTTATATTGGGAAATGACTATTTAATCATTTATGGGATAGATTTGCATAATAACAAAGACAGATACTTTACTATTGGAGACAATAAGCACCAAAAATTTGCCTTTTTACCATTTAAAAGACAAATTACAGTAAATAAAGTATCACCAGTCAACTTAGAGTTGGAGAAATTCAGTTCTGAGCAGTTAAATGAAGCTGAAATAAGCCTTCATCTGACTGATAAACAGGAAAATGTACTTTCTTCCCTTTTGTATGACCACAGGGGAGCATTTGCTTAAGACAAAGAACCTCTAGGAGCAATTATTGGTCATGAAGTTGACATAATTCTTAATATTGAGAGACCTTATCCACCACTCTTAAGAAGACCTGCATATCCAGAAAGTCCAAAATCAAGAGAAGCTCTAGAAATTCATATCAAAGAGCTTCTGGACCTTGGTGTAATAAGAAAGGTAGGCCACAATGAAGAAGTAGAAATAACTACACCAGTAATAGTGGCATGGCATAATGGAAAATCCAGAATGGTTTGGGACTTTAGAGCTCTGAACACTTACACTGTTCCAGAAAGATACCCAATACCAAAAATCCAAATTGCCCTTACTAAAATATCTCAAGCAGTGTATATAACCACTATGGATGCCCTTAAAGGATTCCATCAAAATGTGGTGACACCAAGAGCAAGAAAATACTTGAGAATTATTGTTCATTGTGGAGTGTATGAATACTTGAGGATGCCCTTTGGTATCAAAAATGCACCTTCACACTTCCAAAGAATGATGAATGAAATCTCCCCTGAAGAACTCTCAGAGGGATGGTTAATCATTTACATTGATGACATTATTATCTGCTCCAAGACTTGGGAGGAGCACATGTAGAGATTGTCCAGAGTTTTGACAAAAATTCAATCATTAAACATGAAAATCTCCTTGAAGAAATGTCATTTTGGATTTAAAGAACTTAAAGCACTAGGACATGTTGTGTCTGGTTTGTCCCTTGGAATTGACAGAAATGATGTTGCAGCAGTATTGCTAAAGCCCATGCCTCAGAATAAGAAGGAAATTCAGTCATTCTTAGGTTTTGCAGGATATTACAGGCAACACATTAAAGATTTTGCATCCATAGCAAGACCACTTTATAAATTGTGTGACAAAGACACAGTATTTTAAATGACTGTTGACAGAGTCAAAGCTTTTGAGTCTCTAAGAGAAGCCTTGACCACTGCTCCACTCTTACTAATGCCAGACTTTAAATTACCTTTCAAACTGTATATTGATGCATCAGGGGATGGACTAGGTGCTGCTCTTCACCAAGCTCAGATCATAAATGATAAACCTGAAGAAGGACCCATATGTTTCATATCCAGGAAAATCAAACCAACTGAAGCCAGATATGGAGCAAGTCAAATGGAATGTCTATGCCTTGTCTGGGCCTTGGAGAAATTGAACTACTTCTTAGAGCGATGTGTTTTTGAGGTAATAACAGATTTTACAGCTGTCAAATAACTTCTGAACATGAAGACACCCAACAGACATATGCTCAGATGGCAAATAGCCATACAAGAATACAGAGGCAATATGACTATTGTTCATAAGGATGGGAATATTCATAAGAATGCAGATTGACTAAGCAGATGGCCATTACCAAATAATATTGATAATCCTGCTTATGTGCCAGAAGAAGCTTCACCACAAATTCCAATAGAAGGAATAAGTGTTACAGACTTGAACACCACCTTCTTTGAAGAAGTCAGAAGTAGTTACACTCAAGATAGGAATTGTAGCATCTTATGCCAATTACTTGGCAAAGACTGTAAAGACAACTCTCTAATACATGCCTTGGATGAAGTATGGAAAAAATCTTATGATGAAGGAAGATTTCACCTACTGGATGGAATAATTTACCACAGAACCAAGCACACATGTGTCATGACAGTTGTAGACAGGTCATTAATAAATCTTGTACTGAAAGAATGCCATGATAGTCCCTTTTCAGGACATCTGTCTGAAGACAGAACAAGATAGAAAGTAAAAACCTGCATATGGTGGCCAATGTGGCAGAAAGATGTTGCAGAGTATTGCAAAACCTGTGACAGATGCCAAAAGGCAAATAAATCCACTGGCAAGAGACTTGGAAATATGATAAAATTCCAAGAACCAAGCAGACCTTGGGAAATTGTCCATATGGATTGGGTAACTGGTCTACCACCAGGAGGTGACAGAAGCTATAATGCTTGCCTAGTAATTGTGGACAGATTCAGTAATACTCCAATCTTTTTACCATGTCACAAGGATGATACAGCCATGGATACAGCTCTTCTGATATGGAATAGAGTAGTGCCATGGACTGGGATATTTACAAATATCATTAGTGATAGGGATCCCAAATTCACTTCAGCACTATGGACAAATCTTAACCAATTATTTGGCACTAAACTGTCTTTCTCTACAGCCTACCACCCACAAACTGATGGCCTGGCTGAAAGAATGATCCAAACCTTAGAGGACATGGTGAGAAGATTTTGTGCATATGGCCTTGAATTCAAAGATTGTGATGGATTTACCCATGATTGGTGTACTCTGTTTCCAGCACTGGAATTAGCATATAAAACATCAATCCATGCCAGTACCAATCAAACTCCTTCTATTCTAGAAAAAGGATGGAACCCCAAGTTACCCCAAGATTCCTTGAAGAAAGACTTAATTGAAATACATCCCACAGCTGCTAGCTTCAAAGGAATGCTAGACAAAGCTAGAAAGCATGCAGTAAGGTGCATGGAGGACTCTTTTTTATATGCTAAAGACAAATGGGATAAATCACATGCAGCTCCATATTTCAGAGTGGGGGACCTAGTTCTTGTATCCACCACTAACTTCAATAACATCAAAGGATGTAAAAAGTTGAAAGACTCCTTTGCAGGACCTTTTGCGATTAAAGCCCTCCATGGAGAAAATGCTGTTGAAGTAGAGTTATCTGAAGGACTTAGCAATAAGCATCCTAAATTTCCAGTGAGCTTGATAAAGCCATATAAATCTAGTTATTCTGAGAAATTTCCCTTGAGGAATAAGATTCCCCAATCTATACCTCCTATTGAGACATCTGGTACTAAGAAAATTACCAAAGCTCTTAAAGAAAGAAAATTAAGAACCAAAAAAGTAAGGGAATACCTTGTTAGGTACAGTGACCCAACTTGTGAAGATGAATGGTTAGAAGAAAAAGATATACCAGAAGCTACCAAACTCCTCAGGAGATTCAGACACACTAGAAATACCAATATTACAAAGTAATATTCTTTTTTAGGGGGAGGGAATGTGAGCCTTAGAGGTAATTTCATATACCCAAAAGACCACAAATACAAAATTAACATATAATATTATTAAAATAAAAATATAAATATAAAATTATATTCAAAATAAAAAATTTAATTACAATTTAGAAATAAAATTAAATTAAATTTTGGAATTATAAAATTACATTTATACTTGAAAAAATTAAGTAAAAATGAAACTTTAACAAAATTGTGAAAAAATAAATAAATTTGGAAAAAAGTTAAATAAAATTTATTATAACTTTTTATCCAATAAATAAACATATAAAATTTATTTCACCATTGGATTCCTCATAAAAAATCAGGTGGGGTCACCTCTGAGTGAAATTCTTGTAACTCAACTCTAAATAAGCTTAAATTAAGTTTTTAGTATTTTCAATACAAAAGTTGAAAATCCTCAAAACCTTAATTCAATTCACACCACATGTGGTGTTAACCATCAATTTTTGTGTTAAAATTGAGGTGTTGTGTTTAGTTTAGAAGTTATGAGGACTTGAAGTATTTTCAATTGAATTCAATTGAAATGTCAAAATGTGCATGTGTATTACATAAGTGAACTTTGATTTACATATGAGGTGTCAATTATTACTGTATTGTACTGTACAATTGAATTGAATTACATATGTAAATTATAAGTATAATACATGATGAGGAATTAAAGGAAAAATAAATTGGAAAGATTAAATTTGGGGGGGAAAAGGAACTCCAGCTCTAAGGGGGAGCTAGACCCCCAAAATCCTTGCTGACAGGCGTGGGATGTCAAAATTCACGCAAAAGTTCATCACTTTTGGCCTGGAATTGAGTTACAGGGTCTGTGGACTCAATTGATGATGAGGTTTTGATACCAACTGGGGTAGTTTTAGCTGTTGCCAAGAGGGTAAAACTACCCTTAAGATAAAACAATAATAGTAAAAACAGTTTTAACTGGTTTCTACGCCTCTTACACACATTGTGACGTGTTTTGAAGGCTCTAGGCCAGGTATTGCTATAGTAATGGCTGATTTAAGGGTCTAAAATGGCTAAAAATGGCTTGAACAAGCCCTTTTTGGTCTAAACCAGGGTTCAATGATGCCATAATTGGCTTTTCTGTTGTCAGACTGTTTTTCACGTCTGACTAGAGTAAATTTTACTTTTGGAGTAAGAGAATTGATGGCTATAAAAGAATGTCTTCTTTGTCCCACTTTTCTCTTCATGTTAGAATCTTTTCCTTTTATTAATTAGTTTAAACACTGTTAAACCAATCAATAAAAAATTCAAACCACCTTTTTTAAATAATTTTGAACCTTTTAACCACGTGAAAAAATCATTATAATCATTGTTTGTAACTTTTATAATCATTTTTACCCCTGAACCACCCCAAAAGTGAATTAAAGCAGCTTTCATCACTGTAAACTTTGTCACTTTGTTTCCAAATTCACTCTGGTCACTTTTGGGCGTGTTTTCTCTTTAATATTCTTTTTAAAGACTTTTCTCTTTAATTAATTTCTTTCAGTTCTTTGCTCAATTAATTCCAATTTAAATTGCTCTTGAAGAAATTTCTTTTGTAGCCTTGAATATCTCTTGTAGAGTATTTTTGGATAAATTTCTAATGTTGGTAAAACAGTAAATCTTTATAATATTATTGTTTTATACTAATAAAGTTATAAACAATAAAAGTGGCTTGTTTTCTCTTAAAAATAATATTTCTTACTATTTTTAATTGATTATTACCTTATACAAATTTTGAGGACAGGAAAAGTACTTGATTTTTAATCAAAGTTTCATATCCACACCTTACAACTATAAAGGTTGCATAATTTTGGTAAAGGCACATTTATAGTATAATTTCTATCTTCTCAAGGACAAAGGAAGAAATATTCGCTTTGAAAAATTTCCGCAACCACCTCATTGTTTGTTTTTTCCCATACAGTGCTTTGTTTAATCACATACCTTTACTAGTCCATTCTGGACTCAGGTAAGTTGCAGGCTCAACATACACTTCTTCATCAATAGGAATATGCAGGTAGGCTCCACTGATGTCAAAAATAGACATTTTCAGATTCAGAATAGTCTTAAGTCAGAGGCTCATGTGTATGGAAACATGGAATTCAGTTGGTGCATACAAGTTGACAAATTCCACATTTGGGCCATGTGTGAATCTATGCACCCAATATTGTGCTATTCCATACCTTTTGGACAAGTTTTGTGTAATTTGAAAATGAAAAGCTGAAAAATAAAGATCTCAATGACTAATTCAGGAATTCACCACTCAAAGGATGTTATTAAAATCACAAAAACACAGTAATAACAGAACTAGCATGGAGGGAAGGCAGAATTTAGAATTCAGCATAGAGATAACCAACATATTTATATAATTAAACTAATAATAGAGGAATTCAATCTTATGGATTTATACAAGGAATCCTACATATAAGCCTTACAGAATCCACATACAGGCTTAATGCATACAGAAAACTCACAAATTACATGGACAAAGTGAAATTGTGTTATTATATCCACTCTAAATCCATCACAAATATTATATTACTAAGAATTACAATCATCAAAATAAATATTACAAAGCACAAGGGTCAGCTGACAGTATTGAATTCAACTCAATACATGAAAATCACTAAAAACTTGAGAATCAAACAACAATACAGGAGCCCAAATAAGGCTTATGCAGTCCAAATGCATAAGATATGGACATTAAACAGCCACAGGATCATCAAATTCAACTACCTGAATGCAATTAAAACACACTAAAATCAGAACTTCACAGCAATTACAGTAATCAGATATTAAAACTCAAGAAGCTATCCCCACATTACACAACATGATCACCTGGAATTAAATAAATCTTACAAACAAGATCATACAAGGGCTTATTCACATGACAATATCTTCATCTTTTAATCACCAGCATTGATTTCTTGAGGCTGTGAAAGCTGACTAAAGCAGTGTAAAGTAGAAGTCACCTAATATTTTTTCAAAATCCCCACCAAAAAAAATATCTCAATCTCAATTTTTTCCAAACAAATGGTAAAAATATCTCAATCATATGACACCATTCTCAATCTTACTCACCAGAATTAATTCCTCAAAGCTGTGAAAGCTTACTAATTCAGTTTAACAGATAAGTCATCTGACTTTTTGTGCAAAAATCTACACCAGAAAAAGTATTTTGAGGGAAAGAATTAAGCTTTACATGGAGAGCCCATGGGTACTTCTCACAACATAAAAGAAAGCCTCTCTCTCTCATTTTCTCCTCTTTCCGCATGCAATTAATTATATACCAAGAAGGAGAATAATTATTCATCCCTTACTAGTAGGTTAATCTAGAAATTATTATTATTATTACATTACACTAATAGTGATTTATAAGTAGCTGTAGTTAAAAGTAGGTCTGCCTATATTATAAATTCATCTATTAGTCAAAATACTCAAATTCAAGAAAAATATTTATATTATACTATTCTAAGTAGAAGAAAAGCTATATTAATATTATTATTATCCAATCAAAGGAAAAATAAACATCAATAGTTTCATAAATCCTTCTATTAGTAAGTATTATTATTTATTATCATCCATTATTACTATTATAAATAGTGAAATATTTATCAACCTTCACCAGTACTCTCTTTAGAATTATAGTGGCATTATCATATTTAATTACTATTACTTAGCAGCTATCACTATTATTATTATCAAAATTGTAGTTAAAATATTATCTACATTATTTATCAATTACAACAATTAAAATAATTATCATACATAATCACTATACATCCTCATATCAAACTATTACCCATTTGAAAAATTCAATTACCCTTAATTAAAAAACAACTTAAATCACCACTCAGTACTATTATATCTAATATTTATCCACTCAGCTATTATATTATTATCTTGAAAGCACCTACAAATTTATTATTTTAAAGTAGTATTATTTTATTATTAGACTTATTATTGATTACGTCTGATAGAGACTGCTGAAAAGTCTTCTCTAGTTGTAAAGCCACAGTCTTAAATATTGATTTGTGAGATCTGTAGGGAGATTGTTTAGTATATTCAGAGGGGCAGCTAAAACACCATTAGCAACCTGGGTTACAGGATTATTTAAGAAGTTCAAAACTGCTTACCTGTGATTTCCCCCTCAAGGAATTCCTTATCCAATCCCACACTAAAAGGAGTTCCACAATATCTGGTTCCAAATTTCACAACGTTTCCATCAGTGTCTAAACTTTTCAGAAAAAACATGTTGAGAACCCATTGGACAAATATATTGGCTCCAATTAGCATCCTTCCAAACATCGAGGTCTTTAAATTGTGGGAGCTCATCTTTAAATTCCTTAATTCACTTGTCTTTGTCATTGGGTTTCAAATATTTCTTGAGGGTATTTGGTATGCTGAGATAAAGAGTGGGATTTATATTGAAAGCAGATTTTTATACCATTATTTCCATTTCAGAGGTAGAGAATTTTTCTAGCTGGAGAAGATTTGGGTTAGCCATCTTACCTTGGCCTTGATTGGTAATCAGAGTCCTGTCAATAAAATGAATGAAGCTGGTATTGAGGCAATGAGAAAATTAATAGAGATATGGGATGTAAAATAGAAAAACTTACCAGCTAGATGGATAACCTATAAGAAAACCATTTGAATTGCAAGAAGCCAGCTTTGTAGGAGTTTTTTCTGGAAGTTTTATGATGGCCTCCACATCAAAGGGGTAGAGAACAGAAGGGCTTGGGGACTGAGGGAAGAATAGTCCGGTGGTCTGAGGAAAGTCGTATTCCTGTTGGTAAAGCTATTTTATAGATAGATAGCAGCCTTGTATGTGTATAGTCATAACCTCAAGGGTAGTGAGATAGCCAGGAGCATGGCTCTGGAGAATTCTCCCAGAGTTTAATTTAAATGCTAATATTCTCTGTTTTCAGAAGGGTGATATGGTCCTGAATTGGTAAGGAAGATACCATGTCTTTCACAAAAGGTAGAAATGGTTTTGGAGATATATTTCTTGCAATTTTAACTTGTTAGATATTTGGTGGAACTCCCTTTGGCACTTTTGATAAAGGAAAACCATTTCTTTATATGGGGAATAACTTCAGAATGACAAGTTCAGGAGTCAGAAAGATCATATGTGGATTTGTGATTGCATAAAGTAAAAAAATAACATAATTAGAAACCATTTACCATTATTTGTCCAACAGCATCAGAGACCATGAGGTCAAGAGCCTCCCAATATGTGCTAATAGAAGTTCCCAGTTCTTGTCATTCTGCGGGTGACTCTCCCTTAAGTCAGTGTTTGAAAATGAAATACGTCAGAGTTTATAAATCAAATGAAGGGAAAAAGTGTCTTAGGAAATTATTTAAATTTTTATCAGAGGAATGGGCTAGGAAACAGTGCCATAAGTATGAAGAAATTTAAGATTTGTATTCAACTTCAGAAAATTATTTGATCAGTTGTAAGAACCAGAAGAAATTGACAAAGAAGATATAAAATAATAGAAAAGATGGAGAGACAAGATATAGCTGAGTTTTAGAGATAGTTAAGCAAAGAACATGTAAGGCCATTTTTCCCACAGATAAGAGACAACCTTTGATCATGTCACAAAAATATACGCGAGAAAGCTCCAGGGCTCCTTAATTCCTAGCAATTTAGGGGTCTTCTGAATTGGTAGCTGCAACAGTAGAGTTAAAGTCAGCCAGAAGAAGCTGAACTTGTTTCTTTAGTGGAAGCACATTTATCCAAAAATTTGATGGTCCATTTACATGTGCCAAAGTACTCAGGTAAAGGAAAATCTTACCATAATCGAAATAACCTACATTCAGTGAATTGATAATATCATTGAAGCCATCTGTTACCAGGAGATTGACTTCTTTGACATTTACCTTAGTACTTGGGGTGAACTTCTTCATGGAAGTGTCTGGTTCCAGATCTTTGAAATGCTAAGATAGTTTCTTCAGGAGCTTACCACCGGATTGGTATTCCTTCTCATAAGCTAGGAAATCTATGTTCTAGTGAAAATCTCTGTCACAGAAGCTATATCTGTTACCATATTGTTTCAGTGTATTGGGATTTGAGGGGAGTAAAGTTGAGCCTTGATTATTCTGGGAATGGGAAATATTGACGATTCTGTGGGATGATTTCAAAGTATCAAGCCGTCTCATATTTTTACCTTTTTCACAAATTCCTCATGAAAATTTCTCAAAGGTAGACAGCAGATAGTTATTTTTGAGATAAGTTTGAATATTTTGTCAAAGCAAATTATAAGAGCTGATGACAGAGGGTAATCTAGTAGCTTTCATGAGTAGTACAAGGAGCTGGGAAGCCTTCATGGGCTGTTGGAGTAAATTGCCATGTATTTTCATCCAGGAGTGGCAAGATTTATAGAATTCATCCATCTGACTGAATTGAATGATAAACCTGAATTTCTCTGAAAGGAAATATCTATGGGAGCTTTGAAAACACGTTCTTATGAGCTCTATCGATTGTTGAGACAAAGAACTTCCAGCAAGGAGGGAATAAAAAATATTCATAAATGGTTCTGAAGATGAGTTATTCAAGAGGTTGGAGGGGAAAACTGGGGAAATACCAGCTCAAGGGCTTGATTGAGAAATGTTTTCTATTTCATGAAGTTACTCCCATTGCTATCGGGCTCAATTAAATTAGTTTCCAACAAATGTGTTGGTGTATTTCATTAATTTTTGATAGTGATTGTTGTCATTGTGCATATTTGGTGATAGTTTTCGCATTTGGAGGCTTCAGATTTTCTCCTGGAATTCTTTAAGAATAGTATCCTTTGCTTCTTATTGGGCTGTAAAATTCATTCTGGAGAAAGGGAGGAGGCTTTCAGAGCCGAATGATGGTGGTCTATGTGAAGGAGTAAACCTGTGACTAGATTGTTGTTCAGGTTAGTGGTAAGGAACTGGGGTATTGGAGCTCAGGGAGACAGCAGGTGAATAACGGTCGTTCAGTAGCTTTGAGGTGAATGTGTGTTCACCATTCATTGGTAAGACGATGAACAGAAGAAAATAAAATGCAGTAATATATCGAAATAGCTAAAGAGGAAGAGGTAGTAAATTAATTTGTAATAGAGAGAAATGTCAGTGGAAAAAGGTCATCAAAAGCGGGTTTTCAAGATTTTCAAGAGAAAAGAGAAAGAAAACTGATAGTCATATGTGTTCAGCATAGAGGAGGCTTTTAATCTATGAGCATGTCACTTGTGTCAGGGTCTGAGTTCAAGATTTGCTTTAGGAAGATGAGGGATAAAACTCTTATATTCCTCATTAGAACTTCTTTGGGACTAGTTACCCCATCTATAGTCTGGAAACAATTTTGGAAGCTGTGTTAACTTGTGTTCTTGCCAATACTTAAAGTGAATATGCATATATGCTTATATATTTAGTTAATGTTGGGGTAGCTTTTGGGTTATCTAATAGTTGAACTAGTTTTTAGTAGTTTTATGCTATGTTCTTTCTTCTTGGTACATTTTTAGATTTGTTTTTGAAATATATATCTTCTACAGTATTCTAAGAAATGTATAACTGATTCTGGCTGTTGTCATATTTCACAAAGAAGATCCCCCTGGACTTGGATTTGGAAAATGTGATGATCCAGTCCCCTGTGGACCCTTTGCTACTGATTTGTGGGCTCTTTCCCATTTGTACAGCTCCACTAATAGTGATTCTGGATTCCCTTTGAATTGGACTCACCTCTGTTCTTCTTTAATTAGTTTTTATTATTTGTTCTTGGATTTGATTAATTTATTGAATTCTTAAGTAATAGGGTATTTTTGGGTGATGTTGGATAGGATAGTTTTCTTCTTCACTATTTCAAGCTTAACATCATGATTCATTTTCAGAAATTTCGCTGTATACTGGGTACTACCATAGTCTCCCTGGTACTTCTTTTTGTACTGGTGTGAAAGCTTTATGCGTTTCTAGATAGAGATATTTCCCTAATGTTGGCTTTGATGGGTTTGCTACCTTTCTTGATTATCCTTAATTTTCACATAGGATAAAGTCCCTTATTTTCAGTAACCTCATTATCCTTGAATTTACTGTTTTATTGATTCGGCTGCAAAATTCAAAACTATCAGATTGTTTTAAAAATTCTTTTTTGATCTAGTGCTAATAATGTTTCTGCTTATTATTATCCACTTTGACAGGTTTATTGCTTCCGCACCTTTATGCTTCCCTAAAATTCCTGATCCATCCATAAATATTGCTATTTTTTTCCTAAGTAAAGAGATTATGGTAGTTGGTGTATTTCTTTCTTTTCATTGTATCTCTTCTTTTCTAGGTTGTTTACTGTCAATTTTATTCTCCAAGGTGAAAGTGGGAAGTTTCTTATTCTTTTGGGGCTGATGAGAATGTTTTTACACAATTCCTCTCCATGAATTAGTAGGTCTATTTCTAACTTATATTTATGTTGTGTTTCGCTGATTTCTTGGTGAGCAGTTTTTCTTGCAGGGTTTCATTCTTACTTTGGGATTTTTATTGTTATAATCCTTTGGCTGTTTATTATTTGCGTTTTCCGGAGTTGTTTGAGGACACTTCCCCTTTTGAGGAAAGCAAGTGGTGTTCTTTACTGGACTGCAATTACTATTCAAGCAGATTTGTTGTAAATAAGAGTGAGCATATGTAAAACATTCCCCTTGTTTATTTTCTATCCATAATGATACTCAATACAGGATCCTAGGCTACAGGGATGTCTTAATTGTAATTCTTGTGTCTGCTATGTTTAGGCTAAATAAATTTTCTGATATTCTGTTTAACTGAGCTAATGTGGATATTTCCTTATTATTCAAGTAATTAATATGCCTCTTATAAGTGAGCTGTGAGTATAGATAGATACCCAGACATGTTTCTGTTGGAATGAGTGCCTCTTTTCCAAATTGAAGTAATTGAGGTTCTTTGTTTTCTCTTGTGAAGAGAATTAAGTTTGTCTTTTTTTATAAAATTATGCTCCAGTCTTTCTACCCCATCTCAGAGTATGTTGGAAAGCTATTTTACTCTTATGCTTTACTTATTTAATTGTTACTCCTGAGATCAGGTGAGAAGAATCATAAATATTTCCTATTTACATGATTTCTTGCTTGTGACTAAGAAAAAATGAGTTTTAAATTAGGTATAGTTCTCCTTATTATGGTTACCCCTGAGGGAGCTCTCTAAATAATGGTATCATGGGTGCTACATAGCTGTATAGTCTTAGGTTTGTTACCCTGTCTGTTAGAAAGGAATAAATTATGGAGATCAAATAAGATTGAGCTTTATATTCTTTCAGTGTAGTTATTAATATTTCCCTATGAGCTTCTGGGTGCAATTACTTAAAATTCAAAACTATCCCTGATAGTATCTATTTTTTCCTCCCGTTATCCTTAATCAAGGAGTCTAATATGAGAATTGCTTCTTTGAGCTTTCTTCCTATCCTTCCTCCAAAATTTCTGTCTGATATTCTTTTTTTTCTTGGTTTTCAGTGGTTCAATTGGCTATTTAGAATTTTTCAAAACAGCTTGCCTACAGCTCTGATAGACCGATTGGGAGATATGATTAAGGGTAGGAGTAATTTTTGTTATTTTCTTTCTGAAGAATGATTTCTGAAGCTCTTTTCCAATTTCTGGGGAAATCTACTATATGAAGACATGAATTAGATAATATCTGAAGATTATCTAGAGGTAAATTACCTAGAATTTCGAGAAATTGATTCTGGACTTGATCTGGTCCTGGATTATTATTATTGGGGATCTGGCTGATTCTTGTTTTGATTTTATCTAATGTAATTTTCTCAAATTTTTGTTGGAGCTCCAGTGGTGCCTCAGGTATTTTTCCAAAATCCACTCTTTCTCCTTCCTGAGAAACGTTTGTAATAATAGTTCAGCTTTTTCATTTTTATCATTAGTAAGATCCCCTGTATGTTTCCTCAGTGGTCTTACTCTATTGTAGTATTTTATTTTGGTGAGATTTAGTGCATCAAATGCGTGATTAGGTTCCCTCGATGCTAGGAGATTTCTAAAATGATTTCTTTTTATCTATTCTACTTTTTTAATGAATTTTTCTTTCCATTTCTGATATTTTCTTCTTCCTTCTGGTGATATGATCAGTAAGTATAGTCTTCTTTCCCTGTTCCTTTCTGTAATGGTTGGAGCTAGTATATTTTTATTAAACAAAGTATTCTCTTAATTTTCTTGTACTGACCTCCTTAGCTTTCTTAATAAATTCTTCATAAATTATTTTGCTTATGTTGTTGGTTCTTTCATCTATCCTTTGATATTTTTTTAGGTCACTATAGCTACTTGGGAAAATTATTTTTTTCCTTGATATTGATAGTGTATTATTCTTAATTAAGCTTGTGTCATCTCCTTTTGATGTCTGGAAACTTTTTGGGGACAGATGTCTCATTTAAGTCAAGTTTAATAATTATTGACTGATGGTCTGATGAGTAATTTTTTGAGTTGCACTTCACTGGGTGAAATCGGTTTTAATGCTTGGCTTTTAGCCCATGTAAAATTCATGGTTGTTTCTGCTCCTGTAAAAACTAAAAACATTTGTATTTTTTTAGGTGAGATTATTTCTAAGCCCTTGCTCCTTCATAGAGGTATTATTTTTCTAGAGTTTGTCTTTACATGTTGATATCCCTTTGGGTTCCAAATCCTGTGGCGTATATTTAAACCCATCCTTAGAATTTCTTGTTTTTCTCTGTTTTATTTTGTTTTTAGGTCCTGTTGGAGAGGTTTAATAGATTAAAAGGTTCTGGGTGGACTATATTCTGTTTTCATAACATATCTTTCATTTCAAAATTTATTGTGATAAATGCTATATTTCTTGGTCTGTGATCACTTATTATATCTCTCTTCATGGGATTAAAGTCCAAATATAAATGAATTTTCTGTATTTATTGGATCAATTTCATGGCATTTGTGCCATAAACATCATTCTCCATTCTTGATGTTATGGTGGTAGGTCCATGGTCTTTGAACTAATAAGAGTAATTCAGGTTGTTCTTTGTTGAGTAAACTCATTAGTGTGTCTCTGAAACTGCGGAAATTGAGTTGAAGGTTGGATATTTGCTTTAGCAGGTTGGAAAACAGCTATTCTTATTCTAATGTCCAAAAATGTACCTTTTATCTGGATTTTCTGGTGTGTTTTGAATTATTTTCCCTTTATAAGTGTCTGGCGGTCACCATGAAAAAATCTATCCCCCCTGTGGAAGTATCAGGTCCAACCCAGGTCTAACCTGCTTCAAACCTGGGTCTTAAACTTGGTTCTAACCTTGAAATATTTTTGGAGATACTTTCAGACACATGTTGGTCATTCAGAGGTTTACTCAATTGAAATAGAATATTATTCATTTTTGAGTATTTTCATTCTTTTTATCTTCTATTAGATATACAATTCTCACCGATATAAGATTTTGAAAGAAAATCTATTATTAACTAGGAAATATGCCAAGTTTTAAGAGATCTGTGAATTAATTTCACTTCTAATTAATTTTCTTTTTTACATGAAAAAATGAACTTATTTCACATGTTCCTACAATTGAAAAATGTTTATACATAACCTTTCTCAAAATACAAAATTCAATACATAAAATATTATCTCTACAGAAAGGGAATATCTTACAATTAAATCATCCACCACAAAGTTTGTGAGCCTTAGAGGTAATTTCATATACCCAAAAGACCACAAATATAAAAAATAACATATTAATATAAATAAAATAAATTTATTTATATTATTAAAATAAAAATCAAAATATAAATATGAAATTATATTAAAAATAAAAAAATTAATACATTAAATTTTGTAAATATAAAATTACATTTATACTTGAAAAAATTAAGTAAAAATGAAACTTTAACAAAATTGTGAAAAAATAAATAAATTTGGAAAAAAGTTAAATAAAATTTATTATAACTTTTTATCCAATAAATAAACATATAAAATTTATTTCACCATTGGATTCCTCATAAAAAATCAGGTGGGGTCACCTCTGAGTGAAATTCTTGTAACTCAACTCTAAATAAGCTTAAATTAAGTTTTTAGTATTTTCAATACAAAAGTTGAAAATCCTCAAAACCTTAATTCAATTCACACCACATGTGGTGTTAACCATCAATTTTTGTGTTAAAATTGAGGTGTTGTGTTTAGTTTAGAAGTTATGAGGACTTGAAGTATTTTCAATTGAATTCAATTGAAATGTCAAAATGTGCGTGTGTATTACATAAGTGAACTTTTATTTACATATGAGGTGTCAATTATTACTGTATTGTACTGTACAATTGAATTGAATTACATATGTAAATTATAAGTATAATACATGATGAGAAATTAAAGGAAAAATAAATTGGAAAGATTAAATTTGGGGGGGAAAAGGAACTCCAGCTCTAAGGGGGAGCTAGACCCCCAAAATCCTTGCTGACAGGCGTGGGATGTCAAAATTCACGCAAAAGTTCATCACTTTTGGCCTGGAATTGAGTTACAGGGTCTGTGGACTCAATTGATGATGAGGTTTTGATACCAACTGGGGTAGTTTTAGCTGTTGCCAAGAGGGTAAAACTACCCTTAAGATAAAACAATCATAATAAAAACAGTGTTAACTGGTTTCTACGCCTCTGACACACATTCTGACGTGTTTTGAAGGCTCTAGGCCTGGTATTGCTATAGTAATGGCTGATTTAAGGGTCTAAAATGGCTAAAAATGGCTAAAAATGGCTTAAACCAGCCCTTTTTGGTCTAAACCAGGGTTCAATGATGCCATAATTGGCTTTTCTGTTGTCAGACTGTTTTTCACGACTGACAAGAGTAAATTTTACTTTTGGAGTAAGAGAATTGATGGCTATAAAAGAATGTCTTCTTTGCCCCACTTTTCTCTTCATGTTAGAATCTTTTCCTTTTATTAATTAGTTTAAAACTGTTAAACCAATCAATCAAAGATTCCAACCACCACTTTTAAATCATTTTAATCCTTTTAACCACGTGAAAAAATCATTATAATCATTTTTTGTAACTCTTATAATCATTTTTACCCCTGAACCACCCCAAAAGTGAATTAAAGCATCTTTCATCACTGTAAACTTTGTCACTTTGTTTCCAAATTCACTCTGGTCACTTTTGGGCATGTTTTCTCTTTAATATTCTTTTTAAAGACTTTGTTCTTTAATTAATTGCTTGCAGTTCTTTGCTCAATTAATTCCAATTGAAATTGCTCTTGAAGAAATTTCTTTTGTAGCCTTAAAATATCTCTTGTAGAGTATTTTTTGGATAAATTTTTATTGTTGGTAAAACAATAAATTTTTATAATATTATTGTTTTATACTAATAAAGTTATAAACAATAAAATTGGCGTGTTTTCTCTTAAAAATAATATTTCATACTATTTTTAATTGATTTTCACCTTATACAGATTTTGAGGACAGGAAAAGTACTTGATTTTTAATCAAAGTTTCATATCCACACCTTACATTTGGGGGCCCAGCCGTGATATTTTACCTGTGACATATTTTTACTCTTTTTAAATCTTTTTTCTTATATTGAAAAATTTAAAAACATATAAAAAATACTTATAATTCAAAAAAATCCATAAAAAAATAACTTTTTTTTCATATTATAAGTGAGGCTTATATTTTTATTTCTTTTTGAAATAACCTTTTTTTTACTTAATTAATTGGCTTTTTCATTAATTTTAGTGTCTGACAACATGGTAAGACAAGAAAACATTGAAACAGCCTCAACAGTAACCAGCATTATCCCTGCCAGTACTGTTAATTCTGATCATAATAGTACTGTTATTGTGACTCAAAATAACCAGCCTGAACCAATATCTTCTGAATTGATTAACTTGGACATAAGTAATACCCTTCAGAAAGCTAAAAATTTGGCCAATAGTAAGTTTTTGACGTAAAAATACTATTTTAAGCCTTTTTTAACCATAATTATGCCTTCAACCAGGTCAGGAGCCAGCTACAACCCCTCAAGCAGCTCCCAAAAAGGTAATAGACGTGATTATGGCAGAGGCCAACCAGGTACAGAAGGAAAAGGGTCAGTTGATGACTTCCAAACAACTAAAATGGGTCATTCTGAAGCTGATAATACCATTTTACCTTCAAAAAGAGCTGACACCGCCACAACAAGCCTCTGTGGACATATACAAAGCCAGCCACAGTGCATACAACAATGCACTTCAATTCAAGGAGTACCAGATCCTTGCAGACCTGTGGAAGAATTGCATGAATTCTTACCTGACAGTAAGAAAATTCTTGGGCCATCCCAACACTTGCAAATTGCTCAATGGATGGCATCCATTGATGGAGAAGAAAAACATGATGCTTTTGACACTAGAATGGAGGAAAAACAACCCTCCACCACCCAAACCAGTGCCAAAAACAGCCCCAGTGGCCAGCAGCAGCAATTCCAACGTGAAAAAGCAGCCACAAACTCCAAACAAGGGCAAAGGGAAGGCACCAGCCCCAAAACCTTACAGCCAGGGCTACAGAATCCCAAAGATTCAGCAGGATGCCATGGAAAATGTATTTCAGATGGCCAGAGCCATGATGGAATTACAGAAGAAGGAGGAAGCCAGATTAAGGTTCCAGAAATGATTTCTGACATATTTGATTCCATCCCAGAGTTGTATAATGCTATAAATGACGTGAAAAAACATCTTTCTGATATAAATGACACCATTTGTAACAACATTAAAACAAACAACCTGAGTCTGTGCCAAATTAATGAAACACTTATGTGTTTTGAAAAAGTTTTAAGAACAATTAAAAATTCTAATAATGACAATTCTTCTAACATTAAAATAAATGAACAATCTGCCATTATTAAAGAATTAACAGATAAATATTCTAAATTCAATATTGATGACATGATTGAAACAAGAATTAAACAAGCCATAAATATTATCAAAACAGATAACAAGAAAGTCCTTGATGACATTTCAAATTCATTTACTGAAGTAAAGACATATACCATTGCCTTGAAAAAGTGTTTTGATGCTTCACAAGAAGAAGTATCAAAATTCTCAATGAAATTGAATCAAGTCACTGCTGATAATACAAGACAGACAGAGTTATGGCAAGAACTGACACATAAGGAAGACATGTATAAAATTGAAGTAATAAATTTAATACAAAGCTTCCAACATGAATACAGAAATTCCCAAAGGTGTAGCAACAGTAAAATGAATGACATTGAACAAATACTGAACACCTTACCAAGAATGTCTACACCTCTAAATCAAAATGAGGGCACAAGAATTCCAAATCCACAAGTATTGGATCCTGATAATTCACAATTAAAAAATGAATTATCCACTTCTTTTCATAACTTGGAACCATCAATGGGCCAAGCACTCTTGAAAGAAGTTCCAAAACTTAAAGAATGGCCTCACTTCAGTGGTGAAGGAGAGTATGACCATATGGAATTCATTAGAGGTATTGACATGATCAAAGAGGATTTTGAATTACCAGACAGATTGGTAACAGCCAGGTTTAACACCTTGTTTACCAGATCAGCTCACAGATGGTACATCAAAATAAGACAAGCACATGGACACCAGAGTTGGACTTGGTGGAAAACCCAAATCATCAACAAATGGGCAAATGATGCTTGGAGGTTTAAAGTTGAAACAGCCTTTGAATCTGCCAAATTTAATGCTGATAAAGACAAAGCTTTACCATGGTTTTGCCAACAAAAGGACAGATTAACAGCATTATATCCTGACATGTCAGAGTTTATGATCCATAGAAAAATTCTGAGACAATGTGGAGGTGACTTAGAGCATGCTGTCAAAAGCCGGACTACTGAAAAATCTTCAGCAGAAGATATTATCAATATACTAGAAGAAGTAACCACCAGAACCAAAATTGGTTCTAGTAGGGTGAATCTCAAAACAAGGTTTAATACACCTTGGAAAGATTCTGTGGACAAAAACCCCAAAGAAAATTCTGGTAATATTAAATATAAATCTGCAGATACAGTCAGAAAATGCCATATTTGCCAAAGCACCACCCATTTAGCCAATACATGTCCAAAGAGGGGGAAAATAAATGAAATTGACATTGAAAAGGAACCAGATGTTGAAAAAGAAGACATAATTGAAGACAATTCAGATGATAAGTCATCCATATTTTCTGAATCTTCAAAAGATATAGAAAATATCAATGCCACTTTTGACATCATGGAATCTTATTCCCACTTACCACAATTGAGCAATGGTCAAGTTGATTTATCAAAAGTTCAAGATGCACAACTTATGAAGACAAAACCAAACAGAGGAAAAGGTTATACAGCTGGTAACTCCTGTATAACAGAAGTGGTAATTGACAACAAGCCCACCAAACTTTTGCTTGACCCAGGAGCCTTCTGCTCTTGTGTTGGAAAATCCTTTCTTAAGACTTGTGTGCCAAATTTTGAAGACCAATTGTTACCAATTGATGGTATAAAATTCAACAGTGCAAGTAACCCAATGAAAGCATTGGGAATCTTTGAGACAAATGTCATATTCCCACACATAAATGGGAATTTAAGGATCACAGTTGAATTTGTTGTTATGGAAAATTGCTCTAGTACCCATTTTATATTGGGAAATGACTATTTGATCATGTATGGGATAGATTTACATAATAACAAAGACAGATACTTTACAATTGGGGACAATAAGCACCAGAAATTTGCCTTTTTACCATTTAAAAGACAAATTACAGTAAACAAAGTATCACCAGTCAACTTAGAGTTAGAAAAATTCAGGTCTTAACAGTTAAATGAGGCTGAGATAAGCCTTCATCTGACTGATAAACAAGAAAATGAACTTTCTTCCCTTTTGTATGACCACAAAGGAGCATTTGCTACAGACAAAGAGCCTCTGGGAGCAATTATTGGTCATGAAGTTGACATCATTCTTAACATTGAGAGACCTTATCCACCACTCTTAAGAAGACCTGCTTATCCAGCAAGTCCAAAATCAAGAGAAGCTCTAGAAATTCATATCAAAGAACTTCTAGACCTTGGTGTAATAAGAAAAGTAGGCCACAATGAGGAAGTAGAAATAACTACACCAGTCATAGTGGCGTGGCATAATGGAAAATCCAGAATGGTTGGGGACTTTAGAGCTCTGAACACTTACACTGTTCCAGACAGATACCCAATACCAAAAATCCAAATTGCCCTTACTCAAATATCTCAAGCAGTGTATATAACCACTATGGATGCCCTTAAAGGATTCCATCAAAATGTGGTAACACCAAGAGCAAGAAAATACTTGAGAATTATTGTTCATTGTGGAGTGTATGAATACTTAAGGATTCCCTTTGGTATCAAAAATGCACCTTCACACTTCGAAAGAATGATGAATGAAATCTTCCCTGAAGAACTCTCAGAGGGATGGTTAATCATTTACATTGATGACATTACTATCTGTTCCAAGACTTGGGGGGAGCACATGTACAGATTATCAAGAGTTTTTACAAAAATCCAATCAGTAAACATGAAAATCTCCTTGAAGAAATGTCATTTTGGATTTAAAGAACTTAAAGCACTAGGACCTGTTGTATCTTGTTTGTCCCTTGGAATTGACAAAAACAAAGTTGCAGCAGTATTGTTAAAACCCATGCCTCAGAATAAAAAGGAAATTCAGTCATTCTTAGGTTTTGCAGGATATTACAGGCAACACATTAAAGATTTTGCATCCATAGCAAGACCACTTTATAAGTTGTGTGACAAAGACACAGTATTTGAAATGACTGTTGACAGAGTCAAAGCTTTTGAGTCTCTAAGAGAAGCATTGACCACTGCTCCACTCTTACTGATGCCAGACTTTAAATTGCCTTTCAAACTGTATATTGATGCATCAGGGGATGGACTAGGTGCTGCACTTCACCAAGTTCAGATCATAAATAACAAACCTGTAGAAGGACCAATATGTTTCATATCCAGGCAAATCAAACCAACTGAAGCCAGATATGGAGCAAGTCAAATGGAATGTCTATGCCTTGTCTGGGCCTTGGAGAAATTGAACTATTTCTTAGAGGGATGTGTTTTTGAGGTAATAACAGATTGTACAGCTGTGAAATCACTTTTGAACATGAAAACACCTAACAGACACATGCTCAGATGGCAGATAGCCATACAAGAATACAGAGGCAATATGACTATTGTTCATAAGGATGGTAATATTCATAAGAATGCAGATGGACTAAGCAGATGGCCATTACCAAATAACATTGATAATCCTGCTTATGTTCCAGAAGAAGCTTCACCACAAATTCCAATAGAAGGAATAAGTGCTACAGACTTGAACACCACCTTCTTTGAAGAAGTCAGAAATAGTTACACTCAAGATAAGAATTGTAGCATCTTATGCCAATTACTTAACAAAGACTGTAAAGACAACTCTCTAATACATGCCTTGGATGAAGTATGGAGAAAATCTTATAATGAAGGAAGATTTCACCTACTGGATGGTATAATCTACCACAGAACCAAGCACACATGTGTCATGACAGTTGTAGACAGGTCATTAATCAATCTTGTACTGAAAGAATGCCATGATAGTCCCTTTTCAGGACATCTTTCTGAAGACAGAACAAGAGAGAAAGTGAAGACCTGCATATGGTGGCCAATGTGGCAAAAAGATGTTGCAGAGTATTGCAAAACCTGTGACAGATGCCAAGAGGCAAATAAATCCACTGGCAAAAGACTTGGAAATATGATGAAAATCCAAGAACCAAACAGACCTTGGGAAATTGTCCATATGGATTGGGTAACTGGCCTACCACCAGGAGGTGACAGGAGCTATAATGCTTGCCTAGTAATTGTGGACAGATTCAGTAAAACTCCAATCTTTTTACCATGTCACAAAGATGATACAGCCATGGATACAGCCCTTCTGATATGGAATAGAGTAGTGTCATGGACTGGGATATTTACAAATATCATCAGTGATAGAGCTCCCAAATTCACTTCAGCACTATGGACAAATCTTCACCAATTATTTGGCACTAAACTGTCTTTCTCTACAGCCTACCACCCAAAAACTGATGGCCTGGCTGAAAGAATGATCCAAACCTTAGAGGACATGGTGAGAAGATTTTGTGCATATGGCCTTGAATTCAAAGATTGTGATGGATTTACCCATGATTGGTGTACTCTGTTACCAGCACTGGAATTAGCATATAAAACATCAATCCATGCTAGTACCAATCAGACTCCTGCTGTTCTAGAAAAAGGATGGAACCCCAAGTTACCCCAAGACTCCTTGAGGAAAGACTTAATTGAAATACATCCCACAGCTGCTAGCTTCAAAGGAATGCTAGACAAAGCTAGAAAGCATGCAGTAAGGTGCATGGAGGACTCTTTTGCATATGCTAAAGACAAATGGGATAAATCTCATGCAACTCCAGATTTCAAAGTGGGGGACCTAGTTCTTGTATCCACCACTAACTTCAATAACATCAAAGGATGTAAAAAGTTGAAAGACTCCTTTTCAGGACCTTTTGTGATTAAGGCCCTCCATGGAGAAAATGCTGTTGAAGTAGAGTTATCTGAAGAACTTAGCAATAAGCACCCTACATTTCCAGTGAGCTTGATAAAACCATATAAATCTAGTGATGCTGAGAAATTTCCCTTGAGGAATAAGGTTCCCCAAGTTATACCTCCTATTGAGACATCTGGTACTAAGAAAATAACCAAAGTTCTTAAAGAAAGGAAATTAAGAACCAAGAAAGTAAGGGAATACCTTGTTAGGTACAGTGACCCAACTTGTGAAGATGAATGGTTAGAAGAAAAAGATATACCAGAAGCTACCAAACTCCTGAGGAGATTCAGACACACTAGAAATACCAATATTACAAAGTAATATTCTTTTTTAGGGGGAGGGAATGTGAGCCTTAGAGGTAATTTCATATACCCAAAAGACCACAAATATAAAAAATAACATATTAATATAAATAAAATAAATTGATTTATATTATTAAAATAAAAATCAAAATATAAATATAAAATTATATTAAAAATAAAAAAATTAATACATTAAATTTTGTAAATATAACATTACATTTATACTTGAAAAAATTAAGTAAAAATGAAACTTTAACAAAATTGTGAAAAAATAAATAAATTTGGAAAAAAGTTAAATAAAATTTATTATAACTTTTTATCCAATAAATAAACATATAAAATTTATTTCACCATTGGATTCCTCATAAAAAATCAGGTGGGGTCACCTCTGAGTGAAATTCTTGTAGCTCAACTCTAAATAAGCTTAAATTAAGTTTTTAGTATTTTCAATACAAAAGTTGAAAATCCTCAAAACCTTAATTCAATTCACACCACATGTGGTGTAAACCATCAATTTTTGTGTTAAAATTGAGGTGTTGTGTTTAGTTTAGAAGTTATGAGGAATTGAAGTATTTTCAATTGAATTCAATTGAAATGTCAAAATGTGCGCGTGTATTACATAAGTGAACTTTGATTTACATATGAGGTGTCAATTATTACTGTATTGTACTGTACAATTGAATTGAATTACATATGTAAATTATAAGTATAATACATGATGAGGAATTAAAGGAAAAATAAATTGGAAAGAATAAATTTGGGGGGGAAAAGGAACTCCAGCTCTAAGGGGGAGCTAGACCCCCAAAATCCTTGCTGACAGGCGTGGGATGTCAAAATTCACGCAAAAGTTCATCACTTTTTGCCTGGAATTGAGCTACAGGGTCTGTGGACTCAATTGATGATGAGGTTTTGATACCAACTGGGGTAGTTTTAGCTGTTGCCAAGAGGGTAAAACTACCCTTAAGATAAAACAATCATAATAAAAACAGTTTTAACTGGTTTCTACGCCTCTGACACAGATTCTGACGTGTTTTGAAGGCTCTAGGCCTGGTATTGCTATAGTAATGGCTGATTTAAGGGTCTAAAATGGCTAAAAATGGCTAAAAATGGCTTAAACCAGCCCTTTTTGGTCTAAACCAGGGTTCAATGATGCCATAATTGGCTTTTCTGTTGTCAGACTGTTTTTCACGACTGACAAGAGTAAATTTTACTTTTGGAGTAAGAGAATTGATGGCTATAAAAGAATGTCTTCTTTGCCCCACTTTTCTCTTCATGTTAGAATCTTTTCCTTTTATTAATTAGTTTAAAACTGTTAAACCAATCAATCAAAGATTCCAACCACCACTTTTAAATCATTTTAATCCTTTTAACCACGTGAAAAAATTATTATAATCATTTTTTGTAACTCTTATAATCATTTTTACCCCTGAACCACCCCAAAAGTGAATTAAAGCATCTTTCATCACTGTAAACTTTGTCACTTTGTTTCCAAATTCACTCTGGTCACTTTTGGGCATGTTTTCTCTTTAATATTCTTTTTAAAGACTTTGTTCTTTAATTAATTGCTTGCAGTTCTTTGCTCAATTAATTCCAATTGAAATTGCTCTTGAAGAAATTTCTTTTGTAGCCTTAAAATATCTCTTGTAGAGTATTTTTTGGATAAATTTTTATTGTTGGTAAAACAATAAATTTTTATAATATTATTGTTTTATACTAATAAAGTTATAAACAATAAAATTGGCGTGTTTTCTCTTAAAAATAATATTTCATACTATTTTTAATTGATTTTCACCTTATACAGATTTTGAGGACAGGAAAAGTACTTGATTTTTAATCAAAGTTTCATATCCACACCTTAAAAAGTTGGTTTTTCTGTTTTTTAAGATGGTTTGCATCCTTTTGAAAGGGATTTCCAAATATTTATCCGATTTAATAATAAATAAAAGCTATTTTTGATTCTAATTACTTATATCCCATATTTATTTGGAATTTATTATTTACACAAGCTCTTGGAGCTAAAATCTCATATTTCAGCTCTCAATTTTCAAAAATAAGAAATGATTAATTCTTTAATATCTGTAACATTCCCTTTATTATGCAAGATATTTTCTGGAAATTATTGTCTTTTATAGCTCCATGAGCTTAATAAATGCTTCTGAGCTCCCTTTCATATGATAAATATGTTTCATTATTAAATATTTGTGTCCATTTAAACCTCCTTGCATATGGAGTTCCTAACTCTTTCATTATTGTAATTTGGTCCCTATAAAAAGTTTCTTACAAATTTTTTTTCTAATTGCTCAAATGTTTTTGGGATTACTCATCATTTTTCAGTTATTTCTTTACAAATCATCTACATTTATTCTTAGAAAAATAAAAGAATTTAATTTTGACAGTTCCAATATCTTTTTTTGACCTCCATAATTTTTAGGCACATTTCTATACCTCCTGTCATTTCAATTTCAATTTTTCAATATATTTAGTTTTTTAAAATTTTCTTAATTTTATCAAAATGAAAATTAAAAAAACACAAACGATCATTCAAAGTGATTTTCATTTGAAACAGAAAGAAATTTTTCTTTCCAAATTGTAGATATTATTTTTCAACTTTTCAGTTTTTTCCTCTTTTCATTTGAGGTTGTTTTGTTTGATTTTTTCATTCCTTTTTCATCAATATTTTCGATATTTTTTTGATTTTGTGGTTAAATTTTTTTGATCTTATTTAATTATTCTATTTGAAATAGTTTAATTTTGATGTTATCTCATTTTTATTTTCATTTATCTTTGGTTATTTATGTTAATGTCTTTTGTTGTGCTTTTTTATTATTATTTATATTTACATTTAGATTTCTTATTATTGATTTGATTTCCTTTTCTTTTTGTATTTCAATTTTTAATGTTTTGTTTTTGTTTTTTTTTTTAAAGGGTGTCTAGGGTGGAGATACAATGGAATAAGTGCTATTAGACTTATTCCAGCTTATATGTAGTTATTTGTTTTCAATAAGCGTAGTGTAAAAAAATAATTACCATGACACTGTAATCAGCTTCATAACACCGATTCCAATGTATCTCCACCCAGAAACTTCAAAATAATAAAATTGCAAAACAAAAGAGAGTTAAAATTAAAAAATAAAAACAATTAAGAAACAAGCAGAAATTAAAAAAAAAAGTAAAAAAAGGAAAAAAACAACAAAAACAAATAAATTCAAAAAATTCAAAACAAAATTGATACAAAATTTCAATTAAGTTCAAATAAAATTGAAAAAATTGAAACAAAAAATAAAACTGGAATTCAATCAATAAAAAGTTGAATTTTAGTTCAACAAAAAAGATTTTTTTCTCTAGAAATTGAGAAATAAACCCAAGAATTGAAAAAGGGATTACAAATCAAATGAAACAAGAAGATATAATGAAAAATAATACCAAAAAGAAGAAAAAAAACCCAAACATTGTTAAAATGGGAAAATTGAGAAATTAAAAACAAACAATATCATAGAAAAAGATACTGATAGAGTATAAAATGAGAAATTAAATAAAAAGGAAGGAATGAAAATTTTATAATTTATATTACATAGAAAAAATATTTCATAGGAATACTATACAAGCTTGAGAAGAAATGTTGATTCAATATTTGTTACACATGGAAAAAATCATAAATTTCAGTGTAATGATTCTAATTTCATCCAAAAATGGGGAATAGAATTTTGATTCAAAATTTTATGGCCATTTTTAAATTTTTTTAAACCACCTTGAAAAATATTTCAAGGCCTAAGGAATCCTTATTTTCATAATTATTGATTATCCGATAGAGGATATTTGTATAAAATGATTCAACACTCTTAATATGTAAGTAATTAAAACTGGTATATACCAATATGCTCCCAATTACTTCAAAATAGAGAAAAAAGTAAAGATATCTAATTATTAAATCTCCAAAGATCCAATTTGTTCACAAATCAACTCTGAAAAGGACCCAACATAACCAGCAGAGGTGGTTTGGAAAAAGGTTTGAGAACTATTTCAAAGAAGTTGAACCTAATTTTAATCTATCTATCAAGGAGAAAATAAAGATCTCAAAAGAGGTTTCATGAATGCTGCTTAGAAAATTTCCACTTCTTAATAGATCATTATTTATGAAAATAAAGAGAATTTTAGAAAACTTGGGGATGTGTTGAGAATTTTCCAGTCAAATCTCAAACAAAACTCTCATTCACATTTAATCATAAAGATGAATAAATTATACTAAGTGTATTTATTAATATAGAGAGCTTTGTATTAGATTATAAATTCTTAAATAAAGACATTTATTGCTATATTCCTTTCCCCAAATTCAACAAATTAGAATCCTTCAAAATTCTTTGCATAAATTTCACCCAAAGACAATTACAGAGTATAAGATTAATAATTTGATAATAAGTTTTTTAAATGATTGATATAGAATGAGTTTTCAAATTGAAAGCAATGAATTTTGCAGTCCTGTCACTTAATTAAAAAGCAGGAAAGTGTCCATCAGTAATCACCATCAGATTTCTTTGTTTTCTTGGCTCTTTAGAACCAAAATTTTTACGATACAAATTTTATTCCAAAGGAAATAAGCCGTTTGAATTAATTGAAACATAATTTAGTGCGAAGGAATCTTAGGAAGTAAAAAACTACCTTTCGAGATTCAACTGTTCTATCTTGAAAACATTGATAGCATATTTTTTGAATGAATGGAAGGAATTTTATTTAATTATAAAGCTTTTCTTTCTTCCATTAATAATGGCTGAACTCATAGCTTATGAAAAGGAATTTGGATTAAATTCAATACCAATTTCCATGGTCAAAATATCAGGTAAGTATATTAATAAATTTAGTTTACAAATTTTGAAGAAAATTTGTATCTTCTATTAATTATTAAAAAAGCTCATAAGATCTACCCAGCTGGAAATAAATCTTCCAAGTACATTCTCAGGGACTTACAAGAATTTTGAGTAGTATTTTCCCCAGATCTCAATTATTCTACTTAACTATATGAATCTGGAAAAAACTCCTTTTTACTATATTTTTCATTTGACAAAGGCCAAAGGGAAAATAAATTCAACACACTTGAAATGTATCAATCTTTCCAAAACATTTGGGAAATGAATTCTCGGCAGTATAGTATTTCAGATCTGTAAAGCTTATGAAAGAAATATTATGCCACAAATATTTGAAATATGTGAGCTGGATTATCTTTTTAAATAGATACATTTCAACCTTATCTTTGGTTTAGTTTGAAGAAATGAGTCTAATTTAAGAAGCTCCATTACAATAAAATAATCAATGAATAACCTTACAATCAATGATGAATTCATTACAGGGAAATGCTTCCATCTAAATCAATTTTATGTGCACCAAAGAAATTTCCTTGTGTCTAAATATTATCATGAGGCTTTTATCAAATGCTGAACATTTTTTAAATTGATTACATTCAAATAATGGTGAGTTGATTTTGTTTGTTTGAAATTAGATGAAAATATTCATAAATAATTACATCTCAGTGGAGCAAGAAATATTTCAGAGGATTTAATATTCTTTATCAATTAAAAGATCTAATTATTAATTTTAAAATATCACAGTTATTATAACGTTATAATAATTAAAGTAATGTTAATTGAAAATAAGCTTTTCAATAAACTTAAATATGTTTTTGGAATAGATAATTCACTATGGTAAGAAATTATGAGATAATTCGACATCTATATCATTCAAGTTAGTTTTCATTGAAAGAATTAATCTTCTCAATTCATATAGATGAATATTCAAAAGTCAAAAATTAATTCGATATTGCTTATATTATGTGAGGTTTTCTACAGCTATTCATTTTAAAGAAAATTTTTATTTATATGAATAAGTAATATAATTAAATATGGAATTTATTTGAGAGTTCTCATTTTTATAAATTAATAGTAATTTATTGCCCTGTTTTTGTTTTCAGAACATATAATAATATTTCTCATTTATTTCTGAAAATCAAATAAATGTAATAAAATGATTTCATTTTTTTCCCTAAAAATAAGGACTTAGTCATAGTCTATTGATGAAGCAAGTAATATTTCAGAATATACTCTTATTGAGGAATCTTTTGAGACTTTTAGGTATGTTACATGCTTTATGATATATGGTAAGAGATTCTTTTTGAATTATTGTAGATCCCAGTTTGTTTTCATAATGGGGAAAAGATTTGAAAAGGAGTAAATATTATATTTCAAAAAACTGGGGTAGTATTCTATCTCAGGTCTCAAAGAAAAAAAATGAAATTTGGGGATAGGGGAGTATGAGTGTATAACCTGTGAGGATCTGTTCAGAAGAAATTTATTTCAAATTTTATACTCACAAATAATTTCAAATAAATTTCCCCAATTATTAAAGAATAAAGTGATATATTTCAATTTTTATTCAATTTATTTGTATATAGATAGCTTAAGCCTTCATTAAAAGATAATGATGAAATATGCACATTTTTATACTTTTTTTGAGTCAGAAAGACTCGTTATTTGTAATTTTGTGTAAAAAAAATTTTGATCTATAAATCTTTGAAATTGGAAAGCTTAAAATCACATGGGATAACTACAGGAAAAAGACCTCATCAAAGAGAAGATGTGATAGGAAATGGGAAAATATCATACTTCAATTTTAATAAATAGACAATTACATATTTCTAGGCTATTTTCCTGATCTTTATTCAAAAGGTTTCGGTTTGGGAATCAAAGGTATCTGTGGAATAAAATATTTTCCAGGATTTTCAGGAGCCAAACAGCTCAATTGATTTTATATGAAGTATTTCTCCATCTTGAAAATCCTTCTTGGAAAAGGAGAAGATAATAATAGCAAGCTAGAGCCCAGTGTGAAGAAAACTGGAATCCTGGTTGAACCTACTACCCTTCCTGAAGGGGTAGCTCTTTTCTTCATGGTGTGTGTTGGAACTTCCCGACACAACATGCTTGACTGAGGATTTTGAGCTCATGCAGTTATGATGGCATTTCTCATCCATAATGTATATTTTTGTATCTCTCTCTGTGTATTTATTTATGTACCTGAAAAGATTTATTCTGATTTTTCTGCCTTGCATTATCTGCTGTTATTTTTTCCACAGCTTGAACAGAGTTCCTTGTACTTAAAATTATGCGGTATGTGTCTCACTCCTCAGAGGATAAAGAATTGAAAGGGCCCTGAGGTGAAGGCTACTGGTCTTAGATGAATCATTTTATATGCCAAATCTCCTTTATAGATCATCTCCACTAGATCTCTATCTTTTAGAGAAATCGGAATTGATACATGTGTTTTTTTTGATAGGGTTTCTTATCCATTTTACCCTTTTTGGTTTTGTTTTTGGGATATAAATTTCTTCACAAAACCTCTTCAATTATATATCCCATTGTATAAAATGAAATAGTTGGAGATAAAATTTACCAGGATGGGATAGATAGCTTGGGTTTTGATAATAAGTGGGTCAGCTAAGTGTGCCCAAAGATTTTAACTTTCTAGTATCCATATTGATTGAATTCAATATTTTGTGTATAGTATGACATTTCTCAAAGTATGCTCAATTAATAGGAGTATATTTATTTCTTCCCCTCCTAATCTTTCATCTGTTATTTTTAATGCATCAACTATCTTCTTTGCTGTTTGTTCTTCTGTAATTCCCTGGGAATTTTCTCATCTACATCCTTTGTCCTAATTAAAACATTCCCCTTTTAAATTGGTTGATATTGAATTCTCATATTTGTTTTTGCCCTGTTCATATTCCTTTTTATTACCTCTTTGAATATCTTTGGTTTTTGTGGACCTATTTCTGTGGTTCTGGGTCTTCCAGTTTTTTGAGTGGGTTTCATAGTTCTTTTGTGGCTACCATCAGCGTTTTATAGCATTTTGTTGGCTTTGAATGATTTATTTCTCTTATTTTTTTGCTCTTTGTATTTTTCAAATCTGTCTATTAATTTTCTAATAGAATTACTTAGTTTCATTAAGAAGCTTTCTGAGCTGTTATCTTGTTATTTCATCATTATCTCATCAGCTACTTGACATGCTAGAATCATTATTTCAGTTTTTTTGGGAGGGGGAGTGATTTAATACTCCCATGATCTGGACTAGGCCTCATTATTATCTCTCAGTAAGATTATTTTGGGTGCAGAAGGGTGGGTATATGATGGTAGAATCTTTAAAACCCCACAAACAATTGGCAAGAGTAGGAAAAAAACAACATATCTAGTTTTAAATGTGAGGAAAAGACAGAGGTTTAAAGCAAGGTGACTTTATCATAGATTTTTTTCTTGATTTTTAATCCAGAAAAATCTAGAATTTTGAGCCTCAAAAACTTTAGTAATTTCCCTCTTCTTGATTCGAAATTAATAACTGAGTACTTGAAAAATTAATACATTATCATACCTTCAATTTCACAGAGCTTTGCTATAATTGCGCAAACAATAATCTGAAAACCAAAATTCTTAGCAGAAGACTCAAGAACATCAGAGTAATGTTTGAATAAGAATTTAACATTCAACCAACTGAGCTTACTAGCTTTAAGAGATTTCCTTTAAAAGAGATTCTTCAGAAAATGCTTCCATCAACTTCTGACTCTTAAAAGTAGCTTATCACTCAGGTAAGAAATCTTATATTTCTTCTCTCTTACTAAGCTCATAAAATAAAGAATTCTTACTCGAGCGTTCAAGCCAGCCTTCTATTTCCAAATATTCAAGCTTAGAAAAAGCTACGTTCTTTTCAAAACACCCTATATAGCTTTGTATGTGATTCTTCTTTTCTGGTTTTTTATTACAGATAGAATGTTTATTTTAGAATTACTTGATGCAAAGATCTATGAAGAAACTTCTATGATAACCTCTGTAGTCAAATGAGAAAGATGTCTGAAATATTTGTCAGGCAAATGTGACCCTAAATCCCTTGTGGCGTACGCCCTCATTTATAGAGATCTTTTAATTTTACTGTTTTGAAATTGTAAAACTTTATTTGACTATCAGTCTTACATCTTTCAATGACTCAAGTCAAAAGAGAAATTTATTGAATAAGGTTAGAAATAGAAAGAATTATTGAGGCTATGACCCTTCTAAATGGTATGCACTTGAAATCTGGGCCTTCTTCCCTTTTATTTTCTTAAATAAAATAGCTTTAAACCTTTTTAGGATAATTCATTCCATATTCATTATGAAAAATACTTTTAATTCAATATACCTGGCTTAAAGGATGAATAAAGTAGCTCTAAATAAGCCTACTTATTATACAAAATTAGTGAAAGAAATAGGGTAATAAAATACAAAATTTGGATACCATATTTTAAAATTTTGGTGTTTATAAAAATAATTTGAAAACTTATTATATTTTTAAAATTGGGATTTACTCTTAAATATCAAAAATTGAAAATGAAGTTTATTTCTTTGAATATCTACACAAATTCCCAAAAAGCTCACTTCCATTAATAATCAAAGAGTTTTTGATGAATGAATTTATTAGTCTCTGACTCTCACTAATGGTTTTCCTTTAAGTTAGTCGGGATTAAATATTCAGGATATAATTTACTCTGGGAAGCTCAAAGAGCTAGTTGCTTTATGAAGTTTTAAACAAAATAAATAAATCTATTAATTATAAAAGATGAGAAAAAATCCTCATTAGGGCCCGAAATTCTGATATTGAACAGTACCTATTAAGGAATTATATATTCAAAAAAAGGGATTCACTTGCTAATTTTCTTTATTTAAAATAAAATTTGAAACATAAAATATAACATAGTAGAAAACCTTCATAAAACAATCAGATTTCTTGATATTTCAAAACCTGATTATTGAACATTTACTTCTGTATAAATATAAATTAACTAAAATAACTTTCATATTATTTTTCAAGAAAAATGTAAAACGGACTATCTTAAAAGCTTCAACTTATATGTTAGATTATGAGGATTCGAGATTTTTAGGTTTGAAAGCTATATACTTATATAGTTATATTACTATGAGCTATAAATATAAAACATTTCAAATTGAAATTCTAGTTTCCCCTTTTTTGAAGGAATTTTTTTCATTCAAATGGGGAGATTTACATTCATATAAAATATTCCCAAAAACGAAATTACAGAAAGATGAGGGGGAGTCATTAATTAAAACAAAAAAGTGTGAAAACATTATATAGAGATTTATAATTTACCAAATAAAAATTCATGATTTTATGTGCTAAATATAAAACATAGATACTTGTACCTGTTAAATACAGTCCCTAATACTTCAATTTTATTCTGCTATACATGAAAGCATGAATATTTAAGTTGAATAAAGGATTTTCATTCTTGTGAGATTTCAAGGATTAAGATAATTTGATGTATTTATTGAAAATATTTGGGAAATATTATTACAATCCAAACGTCACTCAATATATATATATGTATATAGGTTTCTTTTGCTAATTATCTATTGAAAATGATATATTTACTTAGTTAATTAAGAAATCGAAACTTCTAAAAGCTATTAATTCATTCTTTTTTGAAAAATAAATAAATTGTCATTATTTTTTGGGTGTATTGTTCAAAATAACTTGAGGGTAATGGTGAATAGATGTAAGTTTTTGGGTTTATTTCAAGTTTATTTTGGAAGAATTATTGATTCCAAAATAAAATAATAAATTCATTTTCACGAGATTGCCAAATTGGTATTATTTTTTTGGATACATGCAAGAAAAAAAGATTGAAATTTCATTCTACCTGTGGAAGAAACATTTTTTTAGAAAAAATTACTTTGTTTAAAGTCCTTTTTGTGTTGAAATTAATGACCAAAATATCTTGAAATTTCAATTTGAAATTTTCATATCTTTGAATAAAGCTAATTAATTATCAAAATTTATTCTTGAGTTTAGTATGTAATTAAGAGATAAATGGTAAATTTTCATTTATCAAAAAAACTAAGTAAGAATATATATTTCTTTTGTTGAAAGAAAACTTAAAAAAAATTAGGGGGTGAAGAACCTATGAAATCCAACATTTAAAATCTTGATTTTTATCCCTTGAATCCTGAATTGAATTTCTGGGATCTTTCAAATACCACACCTCCTGACCCATTTTTTGGCTCCAAATTCCAGCATTTCATGACCAAATAGCTCAAAATGGTGCATGAAACCCTCACTTAGGGGATTTAGCTTTGAATAGTAATTTGGTCCATGCATAATTTTCTTTATACCAACTTATTTTATCACAATTTGAATACCATCTTTATTATCAAATATGTAAACATCTATCAATTCCAGAAACATCAGAAACAATCCCATTTATTTGTCAACTAAATAACTTGCAGTACTTCCTTGTCATGAAATTGGATATTGATTCCAACCTGGAAGAACGTGTATAGCTATTAAACCATATAAGTAAATAAAGGTTTCTTAGACCCCACAAAGCTAATCCTTATGCATATATCTATACCTACAGTGATTTGGTACACTTATCAAATCCTAAATTCAAACTGCTCTGCCATACTACTCATTAATCTTTCCAATGGCTAGCTTCCTTGATTCAGGAGGATCAATTTTTTCAGGATTTTTCAAGATTTAAACAGAGAGGTCCAGCTTTACAACTGGCTGTAGCCTTATCACAATTACGATCCAATGAGAATGGAGACTCATTGGGGAAACAAGGAATGCTATTTGGAGTTATCCATGGAGCCATTGTATCATATATTTAGAATATAATAAAAGCTTTACTAAAGTATGGAAAGGAATCAATTACATGGCCCAATTCAAAAAATAAATTGGATAACTCTTCAGTACTGAAATCCAAAGAGTTCCCTGGATTTTTGGTATTTATAGATGATAGTATTATAAATTTGTCTCAAGGGCCACCCAGAGATGGTGAGAAATACTTTAATCTCAAGAAGAGGTGCTTATTATATTCAAAATGTATCAAAACATTTTGAGCTGATAATATATGTGATTTAGGAATCAAATGTCTATTCAATTAGTTTTTTATGTCACAAGAGCATTTATTTCACTAAATTTTGTCTTTAAAGGGTCTCTTCATGATTCAAATGTGTACCAACATATGAAAATCTTGAAATATCCACATAATTATTATGGAAGATATTAATATCTTGCCTTGAATTCAGCTTATACAAGCTCACCATGGATTGTGAAAGCATGCAAAGGTACAAAATCCCACCCAGAAGCTATTCAAAAGTTTTATCTATTTTTGGAAAGATCAAAAGTATGTATTGAAAATACCATATTTTTTTCTGAAAGGGAGGCTTTCATCCTTGTGTGAGATGGGAAATCAGATTCATAATGTTCAACAGGTTCAATATTCTGCACAGTTGGTGGTAACCTATGTTATATTTCATAATCTTTCGGAGAAAGTAGCTGACCAATGGGGTTTTTTGTACAATGATAATGATCCCCTGAACTCCAAAATATCATAGAAGCATACGTTCTAAATGCAAATTTGAATATACAAGAAAGATTCAAGCCCTACACTTTGGACTGGTTTGATAAGCGATTAAATCATGATTTGAAAAAGCTTATGAGTCATAATATTTCTAAGGATGTGAATTTCTGGTGGGGTTCCACTCAAAATTAATATTTGTAATAAAGCTTAAATCTTTTCTATGAATTGGTCATAGAAAGTACAAAAATTTTATAGTTTCAATTATTATATCTGAAACTAGCATATTCTTTTCATTGGTTGGAAGAGAATAATTTTTGAAATTTCATGACCTAAAGCTTGTTCAGACATATAAAATGTTCAAAGCTATAGTATACATTTTTTAAGTAAAAATAGAAGATATTTAAATCTTTTCCTTTTCACATCATCTATTTCAATCCTGTTAATTTTGGGAAATTGACCATTTACCTTTTCCTGAATTTCTTCAGAGCTCAGTTATTGAGATTTTTGTCTTTTATGGAAAAATTTACTCTTTATTTTAAAAGAACATCCAAATTGTGTAATTGATTGGTGTTCAATAAATTATCTTTGTGCTTTAGCTTTTTGATGGAGAAATTCAGAAGTTTTCTAGAGTATTTTGACAATGCCTTCTTTTTTGGAAAACTTAAATTGGAATTTATGTTTGGGAAATGATCAGCCATTGTAAGGTGTGGATATGAAACTTTGATTATAAATCAAGTACTTTTCCTATCCTCAAAATTTGTATAAGGTAAAATTCAATTAAAAATAGTATGAAATATTATTTTTAAGAGAAAACACGCCAATTTTATTGTTTATAACTTTATTAGTATAAAACAATAATATTATAAAAATTTATTGTTTTACCAACAATAAAAATTTATCCAAAAATAAGTCTACAAGAGATATTTTAAGGCTACAAAAGAAATTTCTTCAAGAGCAATTTCAATTGGAATTAATTGAGCAAAGAACTGCAAGCAATTAATTAAAGAACAGAGTCTTTAAAAAGAATATTAAAGAGAAAACACGCCCAAAAGTGACCAGAGTGAATTTGGAAACAAAGTGACAAAGCTTACAGTGATGAAAGATGCTTTAATTCACTTTTGGGGTGGTTCAGGGGTAAAAATGATTATAATGTTTTTTTCACGTGGTTAAAAGGATTAAAATGATTTAAAAATGGTGGTTGGAATCTTTGATTGATTGGTTTAACAGTGTTTAAACTAATTAATAAAAGGAAAAGATTCTAACATGAAGAGAATAGTGGGGCAAAGAAGACATTCTTTTATAGGCATCACTTCTCTTACTCTAAAAGTAAAATTTACTCTTGTCGGTCGTGAAAAACAGTCTGATAACAGAAAAGCCAATTATGGCATCATTGAACCCTGGTTTAGACCAAAAAGGGCTGGTTTAAGCCATTTTTAGCCATTTTAGACCCTTAAATCAGCCATTACTATAGCAATACCAGGCCTAGAGCCTTCAAAACACGTCAGAATGTGTGTCAGAGGCATAGAAACGAGTTAAAACTGTTTTTACTATGATTTTTTTATCTTAAGGGTAGTTTTACCCTCTTGGCAACAGCTAAAACTACCCCAGTTGGTATCAAAACCTCATCATCAATTGAGTCCACAGACCCTGTAACTCAATTCCAGGCCAAAAGTGATGAACGTTTGCGTGAATTTTGACATCCCACATCTGTCAGCAAGGATTTTGGGGGTCTAGCTCCCCCTTAGAGCTGGAGTTCCTTTCCCCCCCCCCCCCCCCAAATTTAATCTTTCCAATTTATTTTTCCTTTAATTCCTCATCATGTATTATACTTATAATTTACATATGTAATTCAATTGTACAGTACAATACAGTAATAATTGACACCTCATATGTAAATCAAAGTTCACTTATGTAATACACACGCACATTTTGACATTTCAATTGAATTCAATTGAAAATACTTCAATTCCTCATAACTTCTAAACTAAACACAACACCTCAATTTTAACACAAAAATTGATGGTTAACACCACATGTGGTGGGAATTACATTAAGGTTTTGAGGATTTTCAACTTTTGTATTGAAAATACTAAAAACTTAATTTAAGCTTATTTAGAGTTGAGTTACAAGAATTTCACTCAGAGGTGACCCCACCTGATTTTTTATGAGGAATCCAATGGTGAAATAAATTTTATATGTTTATTTATTGGATAAAAAGTTATAATAAATTTTATTTAACTTTTTTCCAAATTTATTTATTTTTTCACAATTTTGTTAAAATTTCATTTTTACTTAATTTTTTCAAGTATAAATGTAATTTTATACTTACAAAATTCAATGTATTTTTATTTTTAAATTGTAATTAATTTTTTATTTTTAATATAATTTTATATTTCTATTTTGATTTTTATTTTAATAATATAAATAAAATTATTTTATTTATATTAATATGTTATTTTTTATATTTGTGGTCTTTTGGGTATATGAAATTACCTCTAAGGCTCACAGCCATTCTCAGAGGGTTGAATGGTTGTCAGAGTGGGTTTGAAAAAAAATTATTCTTAAAAGATAAAGTATCATAACTACATGAATCTATGTCCTTATTATTGAAATGGGTTTATTTTATAGAAGCCATTGAAAGGGATTAGAACATCTTAATAAGGTTTGAATTTGGGTAATGTATTTTATTTTCATTCAAGTATACTGAAGCTATAAAATTGTAATCATTAATAATTTCTTGATTTTCTTCAAGTGCATTATTTGAAAGTATTTTCATTTGAGAGTGAAGGAATTTATCAAATTATTTAAGTCTAGAGCATTTCTTCTTATCATCATAAACCTTTTCTGTTTAACCAAGCCTTCCTTTAGTAAAACCCTTCAAGTTTACCACAATCTGATACCTGACAAGATCCTACTCCTTCCAAAATAACATCAATAATATCAGTGTTTATTGTAATATTTTTACAATTGGTGAAAAGCTTTTTTGAATCTATTATCAATTTCTGAAGTTGATGGAAGACCAGGGTTGGGCTTCTGAATGGATGGATTTTATACATGAGAATAGGAAGGTAGGGATTTCTTTTTTTATCAATGAGTACATAAGTACAAGGTAGGAGCTTTTGTGGAGAAAACTTCAAAAATAAGTGATCATTATCTGTCTTTTTATCTAGTGTGAGAATGTATAAGTTGGGGTGGTAAATTCCAGGTTGACCTTCTGTTTGGTACATAAAACCATGCATTCTTCTTTATTCTCTTTTATCTTATGTATTATGATTTTGTGAATGCTCATCTGTTAAATTTGTATTGTGAGATTGGGTCCCAATAGTCATCACATCATTAGGAATTACTGATACATTGGGAATATTCATCTCATTAGAAATCATCTGTTCATTTGGTTGAGTCCCAAAACTCATATTTTCAGATAATTGATGGGGAATGGGGAAGTTTATTTTTTGTGAGCCTTAGAGGTATTTTCATATACCAAAAGACCACAAATAACAAAATAAGATATAAATATAAATAAAATAAACTTATTTATATTATCAAAATATAAATATAAATTTGTATATAAAAATGAAAATTCAATTATAATTTAAAATAAAAAATTACATTAAATTTTGAAATGGTGAAAATGCCTTTTTACTTGAAAAAATTAAGTAAAAATGAATTTTCAAGAAAATCAATGAAATTGAAATATTTTTGGTAAAAAGCTACATAAAATATATTATAAATTTTTATCCAATAAATAAACTTAAGAAGATTACTTCACCATTGGATTCCTCATAAAAAATAGGGTGGGGTTGCCTCTGGGAAAAATTTCTGTAACTCAACTCTAAATAAGCTTGAATTGAGTTTTTAGTATTTTCTTTACAAAAGTTGAAAATCCTCAAAACCTTAATTTGATTCACACCACATGTGGTGTTAACCATCAATTTTTGTGTTAAAATTGAGTTGTTTTGTTTAGTTTAGACTCTATGAGGAGTTGAAGTATTTTCAATTGAAATGTCAAAATGTGTGTGTGTATTACATAAGTGAACTATAATTTACATATGAGGTATCATTATTACAGTTGTTTACTGTAAAAACTAAATTGAATTGTATATGTAAATTACATGTGTATTGCATGATGAGGAATTATAGAAAAGATGAATTGGAAAGATTAATTCTGAGGGGGTAAAGGTACTCTAGCTCCAAGGGGGAGCCAGAACCCCAAAATTCTTGCTGAAAGGTGTGAGATGTAAAAATCCACACAAAGTTTCATCACTTTTGGCCTGGAATTGAGTCACAGGGTCTGTGACTCAATTGATGATGAGGTTTTGATACCAACCAGGGCAGTTTTAACTGTTTCCAAGAGGGTAAAGCTATCCTTAGGTTAAAACAATATTAGTAAAAACAGTTTTAACTGGTTTCTATGGCTCTTACCCACATCCTGACGTGTTTTGAAGGCTCTAGACCAGGTATTACTATAGTAATGGCTGATTTAAGGGTCTAAAATGGCTCAAGCCAGCCCTTTTTTGGTCTAAACCAGGGTTCAATGATGCCATAATTGGCTTTTCTGTTGTCAGAGTGTTTTCCACGACTGACAAGAGTAAATTCTACTTTTGGAGTAAGAAAATTGATGGCTATAAAAGAATGTCTTCTTTGCCCCACTTTTCTCTTCATGTTAGAATCTTTTCCTTTTATAATTAGTTTAAACACTGTTAAACCAATCAATAAAAAGATTCCAACCAACCTTTTTTAATCATTTTGAACCTTTTAACCACGTGATAAAATCCTTGTAATCATTTTTACCCCTTGAACCACCCCAAAAGTGAATTAAAGCATCTTTCATCACTGTTAACTTTGTCACTTTGTTTCCAAATTCACTCTGGTCACTTTTGGGCCTGTTTTCTCTTTAAATAGATTTTCAAAGACTTTTTTCTTTAATTGATTTCTTTCAGTTCTTTGCTCAATTAATTCCAATTGAAATTGCTCTTGAAGAAATTTCTTTTGTAGCCTTAAATATCTCTTGTAGAGTATTTTTGGATAAATATTTGTCTTTGGTAAAACAATAAATCTTTATAATATTATTGTTTTATACTTATAAAGTTAAGAACAATAAAATTGGCTTTTTTTCTCTTAAAAATACTATTTCTTACTATTTTTAATTATATTTCACGTTATACAAATTTTGAGGACAGGAAAAGTACTTGATTTTTAATCAAAGTGTCATATCCACACCTTACATTTTTGGTATTTGATTACATGAATTTTGACTATAAAGCATTTAATAGCTTTCCAATGTCAACCTTTCCACCCCTAAAATGTAACAAAACAAAAATATATACATAAATAAATAGTATTAGTTGATTATAACACATAATATTTTTTGTCTATGACAATTATAATGAGGAAGAATTTAAAAATAAAAAATATATCAGTTGGTGTTGAGTGACAGAGGAGTGTTTCTATGTGAATTTGTATTTCTTGGTATTTGATTTGCAGAGTTATTGCCTATTGCTTGAAAAGTAATTAGAAATAAATGCATGATTGCTTCTAGGTTATGGTATAAGTTGGCGGAGCGTTGGGAGGTGTGTGGGAGACCAATATTGGTTGCAGTACTATTGGAAATTTATAAAGGTGTAAAATAAGAATATAGACTTACCCAAGCCAAAATTTTCCATAATGATCAAGTAATTTTTGAAAAAATGAGCAATATCTATAAAAAATCAGCATAGATATCAAACCTTGAATCAAAAAAAACAATTTTTTCTTATGATTTGGTTGCCCCATTAGAAGCAAAAAATGAGGTTGAAAGACTCCTTGACTTTTGGGCTGTGTTACAAAGGGCCAAGAGCCTTCTAAACTGCTACAAAGAATTACCACTTCACATCTGCACTTTAATATTTGGACAAGTCTGGAAATGAAGGAATTTTTGTCCTTTCTTCAATCCAAACTTACACATAAGAAATTATTCTAATATTAAAAAGTGCTGATTCCCAGCAGACAACTAACAAAAAATTTACATTAATTTTTATTTTTATTTCTTGGAGAGCTCATAAATTCATCCATGAACTGTTCAGTCACATACTTTTAAATATGTTACTCCATTTTTTGGTGAAAAAATAATTTTCAAATTCCAAACAAATTGATTTCAAAAATTAATCAAAAGGGAAGCTTTTATATTTTAATATCATCTTTGTTCTGCTCATTTTAACCTTCAGTTTTGACAATTCAATGAAAATTTATAAAAAAATCAATTGCCTTGAAAATTCCCACAGAAAATAATTGAAAACCCTTATTAAATGGATGTCTTAGAACACAAAGAAGTTTTGAATTAAATTTCTCTTTTAATTTCTTGGGGAAATCTTACCTTTGATGTAAAATTGACTGATAAGTCTCATAATGTTAAATATGATATCTAAATTAATATTTTAAACAATCATTTTCATGCTTCAAACTAATAAATGTTAAAAACAAAGTAAAAAAATATTGTATCATATTTTAATACTCTTTTTTGCCTCAATTTCAACTTCAATTTTGAAAAAGAATGAAAATCTATAAAAAAAAATTAATTTCCTTAAGAATACCCACAAAACCGACTTGAAACCAATTTTAAATCATTTTCTTAGAAAAATAAGAATTTTTTTCCTCTTATAGACCATCCAAATTCACTTTTACATGTCTGTTCTGTGTGGATGAACAATAAATACTTTATTCAAGCTTTAAATCTCTTATTTCAGACACAAAGGATGTGAGCCTGTGAGGTATGTATGACATACCCATAAGGCCACAAATGATTTTATAAACAGTTAATTTTGTCTTAAACATACTTTTTAGTTGAATTTAAAATAAGAAATAATAAAAATAAGTATAACTTTTTTTTGGATAAACAAAGTGATAAATATTATGTCATTTTTGGATTCTACACCAAAAATAACCTAGGGTACACCCATAGGGTGTTATACCCAAAATCACTTATTTTTTATGTTATTGGAATATTTGAGAATCTCACAGTACCAATGTAACTTTCTTAACATTTTTTTAAAATTGTTAAATTTAAGCTTAATTAAGCTTAAATTTAAAGTTGCATAAGGTTTATGCAAACTTACCAAAATTTTAGTTAAAATTGAGGTGTGGTGTATATTTACTGAATTGGCTAAGGATTTGCCATACAGAATGTAAATCCTGCGTGAGCTCAATTTAAAAGGGTTTAAGGACATAGTATGGCTTTAAATAAATAAAAGGGCAAAATCCACGCAGAAAGGTGGGACAAAGGAAAAAGACCAAATAGAGCTGGGGTACCCAACTTTTTGGATCTGCAAGGATTCAATTAAGGTTGTCCACCTGTATTGGAGGATTTTCAACCTTATTTAAACTTTAAGATTAGACTTTGATCCAACCTTAAGGTTTAAACTGGTTTTATCCCAATTTGGACAGGAATTTCAAGCTGCCAAAGGGTAAATCCCAATATGCAGGCTTGAAATCAAGGTTTTAAGAGCTGTCAGAGCTTATTTAAGCTTAAAAACCTTAAATAAGCTTAAAACTTTAAAGTTTCAAGCATTAAAACCTTATCAAAACTTAAGGTTTAGTGTGTTTTGCTATTTTACGTGGAAAAATAGCAAAAACTTCAAAAATTCATTAAAAATCCAATTCTTAATGGATTTGCTTGAAATTTCACACAACTTAGAATTTAATATTATCAATATATAAATTAAATTTTAAGTATCTTTTATAAATAAATTTCCTGGGTAATTAGCCTGGAAATTTACTCTTTTAATTAAACTCAAAGAAATTTATGATTTCTTTAAGAATTAATTAAAAATTGAGTTTAAGAGATTTCTACTTGAAACTCTATTTTTAAGTTGTTCATGTGATGAACTTTAATATAAATAAGCTTATTTATATTAAAAACTTAAAATACTTAGTTTAAATGAGGATTAAAGTTACATGGAGTTAAGAATAACACTGGTAACTTTAAATTGGAAGTAAAAATAAGTTGCCTTAAGTTAAGAACTTTATTTTTTAGAACGATTTTTCAGTTTTGACCTGAGCACGCCCTCTACATCCATTATGAATCATGAGAGCTGCTCTGAAGACATAAAAAGAGTCTTTTCATCACTGTTTTTGTCCATCATTCATCATCAATCCAATCATATTAGACATTTAAACAGGGAAAGTTTTATTAAATATAAAATCTTATTATTAAAAGTAATTCTTAAGTTATTTTTATTCTTTATTTATTTAAATTAAAGAATTGAAGTCATAGAATTTAGATTATTGTTGTAATCACCAATAATATATTTTATTATATAAAATTATCATTTTAAATATCTTTTGAAATCCACAAATTCCTCTCAAAAACTCTTTAATCATAATTTATATTATAAAAAGTTGTTTTATCTTTAAATTTATTGATTTTTGACGTGTTTTTAACTTATAATTATCATTTAATATTATAACTGTTGTTGTTTGACTTATTATATTAAATAAATCTTATAAGTAAGTTTTCTCTAAAAATTCTATATTTTTTTGTCTAGTATTAGTTTTTTTTTATATATAGAATTTTCTCTATAAGAATTATTTCTGCACAGTGTGTGTTTTAATTCTTTTATAAATAATATTTATATTATTTATAAGTGGTTAAATATGTATATTTTCCACGTGTAATTGTCTCATTAAGAGCTTTACACTTCTTATTGTTATAACTGTCAGTGACTATAACAATAATAGAATAATTATAATTTATTATAATTATTATATATTTTTTTATTATTATATTATCATAATAATAATTAAATTTATTTTTTTATATATAATTATTTTTAATAATTATATTTAAATTTGTGGTTGTAATATTTTATTATATTATATTTTTCTACTGAGGACAGTCATAGTACTCTTGATATTGTTACTATTATCAAGAGTTTCATAGACAAACCTTACATTTGGGGGCCTGGCCGTGATTTTAAACCAATTTTTGGGACATAAATCATATTCTAGACCTTATTTTACTGTTTTTTGACGTAAAATTGCCATATTTGTCCTAATATTGGCTTTTTTGGGACTTATCCCTTATAAATAATCTTTATAATATTAATAAAGTTATTTTTTCTTAAGAATATTGTTTGAAACAATATACTATTGAGTGACTTGGAATAAATTTCTTTTGTCTAACTAGTGGCTTTTTCACATCACAGACTTGAAATTTATTCTTTGAGTTATTCTAGTATAAAGTGAATAATAATACAATTTTGATTAATTAACTTGTTAATTGCATAATTATTATTTCTTTAAAGAAAATAATAAATCAAATAAAAAATCTTTACTAAAAAACATTTTTTTTTTATCTTAGACATTTTTCTTTATTTTTGACATAATTTGCCATAAAATTACATTAAAACAACTTTATTTAATAAGTTGAGTTTATAAGTTATTTTCATTATTTGATAAAATAACTTATATTTTTAATTTTCTCTAGTGTCTTCAATCAGAGAAAGTTCTTCAGACTCTGAAGCCTCAGAGTCCAGTATTGAAATTCAAACCAGTCCAGCACCAAGGGGTTTAATAACCAAAGAACCCTTTAAAGGTCCTGCAGGTGAATTCAATTCAATTTTTACTCTATTTTTTATTAAAATTGATGTGAAATGACTCCTACTAGAAGTGGAAGCAACTACTCCATCCAATCAAATGGATCTGGACCAGGACATTCCAGCCACAAATCCAAAAGGCAAGAATATCCTCCCAGAGGAGAGGCACAAATGGAGGATGCCAGAACTTCCACCAGTTCCCAAAGGTTAGCCAGCACCTTTGAACCTCTTATTGAGAGTCCAGAAGCTGACATAACTGCTATTTCTGTTAGACCTGAACCATTTCCAACAGGCAGCTGTGGAAATTTATCAATCCCAATGGAAAAACTGGTTCCTGGTGTCAAAACAACAAGAGTGGGAACTCCTCCCAAGTCTTTGGATAGGCACCATGAACTCTTATCTTCAGGTGAAGAAGTTCATGGGGCCAGAAAAGACAGAAGATCTTCTGCTGGGTTGGACACCAATGTCTGTCAAAGTACAAGTCCAACAGATCAAAGCTTGGTTGAAAAACCAAAGCATGTTGTCAGAGGATCAGAAGAAGAAATTGGCTCAAGGCAAGGACAACAGCCCAGTGGAAGCTCCTCAAGCATCCACCAGCAAAACTCCGCCTCAACAAGTGCCAAACAAGCCCAAGCAAGCCCCAAAAACCAATCAGAAGGGCAAGCAAAAGGCAAAGCCCAAGTGGAACAAACCTTACCCTCAGAATTACAGAATTCCAAAGAAGGAAAAGACAGCCATGGACAATGTGTTCAATATGGCAAGAACTTTGATGGAATTCAAAAACAAGGAGGAGGAAAGATTGAACCAATCCTTTCCAAAGAAGTAGATCTTGTAAAACTTGTAGCTTACTTTGAATCTTGTAATAAAGAAATTATGGCAAAATTTAAAGCATTTGATCACGTCCAACAAAAGTTGGGTAATGAGATACTACAAGTAAAAGACCAACAAAAGACCATAATTGGCCTTGAAAATGTTAATAAGGCAAATATTTTGTTGTTGACGCAAATTTGTGAAAGACTTGAGTTTAAAGTTACTTTACTCAATAAACCAGATGAACATTCAATTTCTTTTATAACTGGACAGTTAAAAGAATTGAAAATACAAGTACAAAACTTGAAAAATTCAACTGGTCACAATGCAGCTCTTTTTCAAGAACAATTGGAAAAAAGTGATAAAGCAAGACTTGAATTGAAAGAAGACATTCAGTCAAGTATTAATAATATATCACTGAAAAATGAATTGCCAAGACAATCCACACCAATTCTTGACAGAAATGTCCTTAACTTGAATAATGATTTACATCATACAATTTCAAGTCATGATGTGGAAACTGCTTGCAATTATAAGGACATTCCAAGATTAGAGGAATGGCCAACCTTCAGTGGTGAAGGAGAATATAATAATATGGAATTTATGAAAACAATTGATATGTTTAAAGAAGACTTTAACATACCAGATGAATACATAAGTGCCAGATTACACTCATTATTTACCAAATCAGCAAAGAAATGGTATTATAAAATGAGACAAGACCATGGTAAACATTCTTGGCCTTGGTGGAAAGAACAAGTTATTTCCAAATGGGCAAATGATTCCTGGAGATTTAGAATGGAAAATTCTTTTGAAGAAGCCATTTTTAATATTGAGAGGGACAGGCCCATGACTTGGTTTCTTAAACAGAAGGACAGATTAACTGCCCTTCATCCTGATATGTCTGAACCAATGGTACATAAAAGGATATTAAGAAAGTGTGGTGGTGACCTTGAGCATGCTATAAGAAGCAAATGTATTGAGCCTTGCTCTACAGAAGATTATATCAATGCTATGGAGGATATCACTACTAGAACAAAAATTGGAAGAAATTGGTATAAACCCCCAATAGACAACAAGACTAGTGGGAAACCAGTTTTAAAACCAAATAAACCACATGACAGACCTCCTTTGAAATGTCATAAATGTGGAAGTACATCTCATTTAGCAAACACTTGTCCAAAAAAGACAAGAGCTAATGAGATAAATGTTGAAAAAGTGGAAGATTCAAAAGAAACTGATGTATCTTTACATGAAAGTGATTCTGAGCCTTCAGAAGAAGAAGAAGCATCAGAGCAACTTGGTATAGAAAATATTAATGTTTCTTTTGAGGTCACTGAGGTACATACTCACTTACCACAGTACAGTGATGAATGTATGGATCTCATACATGTGCAAGATGCCAAAATGCAAAAAACCAAACCTGCTAGAGGTAAAGGTTATACAGCTGGGTCATCTTGCATCACTAATATTGTGATAAATAACACAGAAGCCAAGATACATCTTGACTCAGGTGCTTTTTGCACTTGTGTTGGAAAAGATTATCTTGACAAAATTTATACCAACTGGCAAGACAAGTTGATGCCAATTGAAGGTGTAAAATTCAGCAGTGCTAGCCAGAACATGCACCCTTTGGGTATATTTGAAGCAGCAATAATATTTCCTCATCCAGAAGGGAGTATAAGATTGAAAGCTGAATTTGTTGTTATGAACAATTGTACTTCACAACACTTTATACTTGGAAATTATTATCTCAATATCTATGGTATTGATATCAACAATCATAAGGACAGGTATTTCACTATAGGGGAAAATAAAAGGCAAAAATTTGCTTTTTCTCTAGAAAGAAAAGAAATTACTGTCATTCAACAAGTAAAGAATGTTGAAAAAGAAAAATTTGTGTCAGATCAGCTAAGTGAAGCACAAATTAGTCCTGAATTAACACCAGAAATGAAGGAAGAACTTATTGACATTTTATTTCAATATAGAGAAGCCTTTGCTTCTGATAATGAACCACTTGGGGCTATAGAAGGCCATGAGGTGGACATTATGCTTAATGTGGAAAGGCCTTATCCGCCACTATTAAGGAGACCAGCTTACCCAGCTAGCCCTAGGGCTAGAGAAGCATTAGAAAATCATATTAATGAACTAATGAAACTGGGAGTTCTTAGAAAAGCTGGGCACAATGAGGAAGTTGAAGTCACAACTCCAGTAATCATTACTTGGCATAATGATAAGTCAAGGATGGTTGGTGATTTCAGAGCACTGAATACCTACACTATTCCAGACAGGTATCCAATCCCTAGAATTCATGAGACTTTGACTCAATTATCCAAAGCAAGATTCATCACTTCTAAGGATGCTCTAAAAGGCTTTCACCAAAATGTTTTGACACCTCATGCTAGGAAATTATTGAGAATAATTGCTCATTGTGGTATTTATGAATATTTGAGGATGCCTTTTGGAATTAAAAATGCACCCTCTCATTACCAAAGAATGATTAACACTATCTTCCCACATGAATTATCAGAGGGATGGTTAATCATTTATATTGATGACATTATAATTTGTTCAGAAACCTGGCAATTACATTTGGAGAGACTTTCATTAGTACTTAAGAAAGTTCTACAGGTGAACATGAAAATTTCTCTTAAAAAATGTAATTTTGGGTTCCATGAGTTAAAAGCTCTAGGACATGTAGTCTCAGGACTAAGCCTTGGTGTTGATAAAAACAAAGTGGCTGCAGTTTTACTGAAACAAATGCCCCAGAACAAAAAAGAAATGATGTCTTTCTTAGGGTTTTCCAGTTATTACAGGCAACACCTTAAAGATTTTGCAATCCATGCCAGATCATTGTACAGAATTTGTGATCAACAAACTGTTTTTGAAATGACACAGGAGAGAATTCAAGCATATGATAAAATCAAGTATGCCTTGACCAATGCACCATTATTATTGATGCCAGATTGGAAACTTCCTTTCAAGCTGTATATTGATGCATGTGGTGATGGTTTAGGAGCTGCTCTTCATCAAGTTTAAATTGTCAATGACAAGCCTTATGAAGGTCCAATTTGTTTCATTTCAAGACAAATTAAACCTACTGAGGCCAGATATGGAGCTAGCCAAATGGAGTGCCTTTGCCTTTTTTGGGCTTTGGAAAAACTTCATTACTATCTTGATGGTAGTGTGTTTGAAGTAATTACTGATTTTAATGCAGTTAAATCACTTCTTAACATGAAAACTCCAAACAGACACATGTTAAGATGGCAGATTGCTATACAGGAGTATAGAGGCAATATGACCATAGTACATAAAGCCGGAAATATTCATAAGAATGCTGATGGCTTGAGCAGATGGACATTACCAAATACACCTGATAATCCTGCCTATGTTCCTACAAGTGCAGAACCTCAAATTTCAATTGAAGGAATTAATATCACAGATGTTGGAACAGAATTCTTTGAAGAAGTTAGGGAAAGCTACAAGCAAGATAAGAATTGTCATATTCTTACTGCTCTACTTGACAAAGATTGTAAAGATGCAGCATTGGCTAATTCTCTGGATGACATTTGGAAAACATCTTATGATAATGGAAGATTCCATTTGTTTGATGGTATACTATATCATAGATCTAAACACACATGTGTCATGGTCCTATGTAGTAGAATGTTGATTAACACAATACTACTAGAATGCCAGGACAACATTTATTCTGGACATCTGTCTGAAGACAGAACAATGGAAAGAATTAAGACATGTGCCTGGTGGCCATCTTGGAGAAAAGATGTCATTGAGTACTGTCATAGTTGTGATAGATGCCAGAAAGCCAATAAAGCTACTGGTAAAAGATTTGGTCTGATGATCCATATCCAAGAACCAAGTACCCCATGGGAAGTGGTTCCAATGGATTGGGTAACTGCATTACCACCTGGAGGTGATAAGAGTTACAATGCATGTCTTGTTATTGTAGACAGATATAGAAAAACACCAATATTTTTACCATTTCACAAAGATGACACAGCTATGGATACAGCTCTTTTAATCTGGAATAGAGTAATATCCCATACTGGTCTCTTTAAAAACATCATTAGTGACAGAGACCCAAAATTTACATCAGCCTTATGGACCAATTTACATAAGCTTTTGGGTACAAAATTATCATTCTCAACAGCATACCATCCACAAACAGATGGGTTAGCAGAAAGAATGATTCAAACCCTTGAGGACATGATCAGAAGATTTTGTGCTTATGGCCTGGAGTTTAAAGATTCTGACGGCTTTACCCATGATTGGTGTACTCTTATACCAGCATTAGAATTAGCCTATAAGACCTCCATCCATGCTTTCACAGGCAAGACCCCTGCAATGTTGGAAAAAGGATGGAACCCCAAACTTCCAGTTGATACTTTGAAGAAAGATCTAGTTGATATTCATCCAACTGCTTCAAGCTTTAAATTGTTGCTTGATAAAGTGAGGCACAATGCAAATCAAAGCATGAATTATGCCTTTGAATATGCTAAGCAAAAATGGGATAAAATTCATAAGACCCCAGAATTCAAAGTAGGGGACTTAATACTAGTTTCAACCTTGAACTTTAATAATATTAAAGGTCCAAAGAAATTGAAAGATTCCTTTGCAGGACCATTTATTATTAAAGCTCTTCATGGGACAAATGCAGTGCAAGTAGAACTGTCAGGAGAACTGGAAAATAAACATCCAACATTCCCTGTCAGTCTGGTAAAGCATTACACTTCAAGTGACAAGGAATCATTTCCTTTAAGAAATGAAACACCCTTAGAAGTACCCCCACTGGACCTAAGTGAGGAGAAAAAAGTGCTGAAAGTCTTGAAAGAAAGAAGACTTAGGGGAAAAAATGAAAGAGAATACTTGGTCAGGTATAAAAATCCACAACATGAAGATGAGTGGATTGTAGAAAACAAAATACCTGATTCCCAAAAGTTTCTCAGAAGATTCAGACATGAGAGAAGACCAATTGCTCAAAAAAAGGTTGAATTGTGTTCTTTACATACTTGAAAGTATAAGTAGAGAGGTTGGACAGTGGATTATACCCCCCCCCCCCAAATAACTTGGGGGTACACTACAAAAGAAAAATTGTGGTACAATTTATTTTGGTGGTAGGGAATGTGAGCCTGTGAGGTATGTATGACATACCCATAAGGCCACAAATGATTTTATAAACAGTTAATTTTGTCTTAAACAGACTTTTGAGTTGAATTTAAAATAAAAAATAATAAAAATAAGTATAACTTTTTTTTGGATAAACAAAGTTATAAATATTATGTCATTTTTGGATTCTACACCAAAAATAACCTAGGGTACACCCATAGGGTGTTATACCCAAAATCACTTATTTTTTATGTTATTGGAAGATTTAAGAATCTCACAGTACCAATGTAACTTTTTTAACATTTTTTTAAAATTGTTAAATTTAAGCTTAATTAAGCTTAAATTTAAAGTTGCATAAGGTTTATGCAAACTTACCAAAATTTTAGTTAAAATTGAGGTGTGGTGTATATTTACTGAATTGGCTAAGGATTTGCCATACAGAATGTAAATCCTGCGTGAGCTCAATTTAAAAGGGTTTAAGGCCATAGTATGGCTTTAAATAAATAAAAGGGCAAAATCCATGCAGAAAGGTGGGACAAAGGAAAAAGACCAAATAGAGCTGGGGTACCCAACTTTTTGGATCTGCAAGGATTCAATTAAGGTTGTCCACCTGTATTGGAGGATTTTCAACCTTATTTAAACTTTAAGATTAGACTTTGATCCAACCTTAAGGTTTAAACTGGTTTTATCCCAATTTGGACAGGAATTTCAAGCTGCCAAAGGGTAAATCCCAATATGCAGGCTTGAAATCAAGGGTTTAAGAACTGTCAGAGCTTTTTTAAGCTTAAAAACCTTAAATAAGCTTAAAACTTTAAAGTTTCAAGCATTAAAACCTTATCAAAACTTAAGGTTTAGTGTGTTTTGCTATTTTACGTGGAAAAATAGCAAAAACTTCAAAAATTCATTAAAAATCCAATTCTGAATGGATTTGCTTGAAAATTTCACACAACTTAGAATTTAATATTATAAATATATAAATTAAATTTTAAGTATCTTTTATAAATAAATTTCCTGGGTAATTAGCCTGGAAATTTACTCTTTTAATTAAACTCAAAGAAATTTATGATTTCTTTAAAAATTAATTAAAAATTGAGTTTAAGAGATTTCTACTTGAAACTCTATTTTTAAGTTGTTTATGTGATGAACTTTAATATAAATAAGCTTATTTATATTAAAAACTTAAAATACTTAGTTTAAATGAGGATTAAAGTTACATGGAGTTAAGAATAACACTGGTAACTTTAAATTGGAAGTAAAAATAAGTTGCCTTAAGTTAAGAACTTTATTTTTAAGCATGGTTTTTGAGTTTTGACCTGAGCACGCCCTCTACATCCATTATGAATCATGAGAGCTGCTCTGAAGACATAAAAAGAGTCTTTTCATCACTGTTTTTGTCCATCATTCATCATCAATCCAATCATATTAGACATTTAAACAGGGAAAGTTTTATTAAATATAAAATCTTATTATTAAAAGTAATTCTTAAGTTATTTTTATTCTTTATTTATTGAAATTAAAGAATTGAAGTCATAGAATTTAGATTATTGTTGTAATCACCAATAATATATTTTATTATATAAAATTATCATTTTAAATATCTTTTGAAATCCACAAATTCCTCTCAAAAACTCTTTAATCACAATTTATATTATAAAAAGTTGTTTTATCTCTAAATTTATTGATTTTTGACGTGTTTTTAACTTATAATTATCATTTAATATTATAACTGTTGTTGTTTGACTTATTATATTAAATGAATCTTATAAGTAAGTTTTCTCTAAAAATTCTATATTTTTTTGTCTAGTATTAGTTTTTTTTTATATATAGAATTTTCTCTATAAGAATTATTTCTGCAAAGTGTGTGTTTTAATTCTTTTATAAATAATATTTATATTATTTATAAGTGGTTAAATATTTATATTTTCCATGTGTAATTGTCTCATTAAGAGCTTTACACTTCTTATTGTTATAACTGTCAGTGACTATAACAATAATATAATAATTATAATTTATTATAATTATTATATTTTTTTTATTATTATATTATTATAATAATAATTAAATTTATTTTTTTATATATAATTATTTTTAATAATTATATTTAAATTTGTGGTTGTAATATTTTATTATATTATATTTTTCTACTGAGGACAGTCATAGTACTCTTGATATTGTTACTATTATCAAGAGTTTCATAGAAAAACCTTACAAAGGAAATGTAACAGATATTACCTCATGTACAATTTTTAATTAAATTCAGGATCCTTTCCAAATCAGAAATTGGATTTTATTAATTCAATGCCACTATTTACAATTCCATTCTTTGTTTTTTTTTGCACATATTGACTTCTTTTTTTTCCATTTCTATTTCTCAAAATCATGATGGTTTTCCTCTTAGGCCTTTTCAAAATTAAGTTGCAATTACATATTTTCTTCTTCAAGATTTCCTCCCTAAATATTTCTTTCCTGTTCAAATGGTATTTCCATCTCCTTCAACATTCTTTATTTTCCAGTTTGCATAATCTGTGCACTCCTTTCTTAATTCCACTTCTGTTTATCTCATTAGAAGAATTCCTCATCATGAGCCTCTTTCCCTAAAAAAGATTCATCCTTCAGCACAAACCTCAGAATAGTTATATCACATACAAATATTTTTTCCAATAAATCATTCTTTGTGAGTAACTTGGCTACAATATACTATATGACTTCTTTTTTGAGCCACTTATATAATTGATATTGAAGCTACATTCATGTTTTCTATTTTTGGATGAACCATATATATATATTTCTGTATTTACCAAAAAGAAATCTGATTTCATTAAGATATATTCCTCTTTACAATAAATACTTACTTCAGCCTCTTCCGCATACTCAATAAAGGTATCATCAGAAGTGCTCATATTGGGTTAAATGGTTTTTTTTGCATCCTAAAACAAAGAAAGACATGATATTTTGGCATTTATCATGAAATTTTGTATCCTATCTTAATTCATGGTGCATAAGTTCTTCCTCTTCCTCATTTAAAAAAATTCTGACCTCTTTGAAATAATGACTTGCTAGAAGAGTCACATTTGTATTATGGCCAAAGATTGCATCCATTTATGCAAAAAATGGACATGTAATCTTTAGATCATCAGCCATAGTATGCACCCCTTTTTTCATCCTCTTCTGTGATACCTGCCCCAGCTTATTTCCCAAACTTCTTTTCTGTTTTGTATTTTTTACATTTTCTACATTGGTTAGAAATTATTTTTCTGCTATAATTTAACTTTTATCATTATTTTTTATTGACCTCAATGGCCATAAGCTGAAATCTTTTTTTCTTACTTTAGGGTAAACTTCCCACAGATGTTGAAAAACTTTTTTTAAGAAATGCATCAAATTTTGATTTATTGGTCAACAAATTGATAATAAATAATCAATATGACCAATTCAAGTGACCTGAAGGATGTTTCAGGATGGAATAATCCTTGGGAGTGTATTTGTTTGGCTTGATTTTTTTGTGTGGAGTTTCAAAGATAGTTATTTTGGGTGATAAAATGTTAAGTGAGGAATTCAAGAGAAGGGAGGCTTGAAAGAAATTATGAATTAACTGGTGGCACCAGGGTTTTGGTGAAAAAATGTTTCTGTATGAGGGCAGAGGTTAGGTTTACATTGGAAATTTTTATATCTAATAATGTTGGTTACTTTTAAATAGCTATGATTACAAATGTAGTATTTTTCAAAATCTCTTAGGGACTGAGCTACAAAATGCAGGCTTTTTCACAGCAAATAACCCATTTTTAATGTGGTATTTGTTAGATTTGAAACCTCCTATTATTAAAAAAAGGCTTAATTTAATCAAAATTCTTAATAACCAAATTTTTTTGTTTTATCTGAATTTATTAAAATAGCTGGGGCTCATCAAGTAATTAAATTATAAATAAAAAGTCAAACAATCACCGATTGTTTTTTAACAAGCTGGTGGTAAGCTCATGCATTTTTTTTGGAAATATGTAAGATAACCATACTCTTTGGAGAAAAAAGGTTTTTTTGGTGAGATTTTGAATTGAACAACTTAATAAATCTATGATAATATATTTCATTGATGTTTTTTTTGGAACAAGTAATTTGAATTTTACAGTTTAATTTCTATTTATAAAAATTGAATGAAAAATATAAATTGAAGTTTGGATAAAAAAAGATAAATATTAAATTTTTGAGCTTTTGAGCTTTTTTTGTTTCAATAAAAATATTTGTTTCTTATCTTCCATTTTATTTTTACTTCTATTTTCCATCTTTTACTTTTACTTTCATGTTTCACTTTTTCTTTTTTTCCTGATTGAAGACATTTTTCATAATCAGTTCTTGATATTTGTTTGGTAATTATCTTCAAATCATTTTTTAAGTAATATAGGATAAATTTCATTTTAGCTCTAGCTCAAAACTATGATCACATATATTTCAAATTCTGCTGAAATATTTTATCATTATAATACTAATCTGGCTCCAATTATCTAATTTAATGAATACTTTTGGCAACAATTCCAATCATCGAAGATGGAAAAATAATTTTGGAAGTAGCCACAAAATTTCATACAATCTACTATGATAAATTAAGAACTTTAGTACGTGATTCTATACATTCAGAGATGAGATCATGTTTCATAGGTCTAATACAGATTGGAAACCACAAATTTTCTCTGTTAGATAAATACTTGATGTCTCATGTTATAAAGTGGTATCATCAGTATATTCAGGGCTTAAAAGTGGAATAAAATCCTTTAGTGATGATTCATTGGGTGGGAAACAGTAGATAACAAAAACCAGGGACATATTTTTAATATTTGTATATCTACCTTTTACCATGTTTCACAAATCATTGTACAGAAAATCTTGGTGTAATTTCATTATTTTACAATATAATACATTTCTATTTTCCTTAATAATAGGGTGTTATTAAATTTCAATTTTTTTTAGCTTTACAGATTTAGATTATTAAGCTGGGTGGGCAAAAATCAAAGATTAATTCAAGAAAGGACATAGACCTAACAATATAATTAGGAAAACTTGTGTAGTTTATATTCAAATATCTTAACCCCAAAATTATTGGTAGAGCCAATATTTCCACTATAAAGAATGGAATTAAAATTACCTTAATGAATTTTAGATGGTAATGACAAAAACATTTCAATTTATGTATCCCATGTTACAAATATAGTATGCTGATTAATCTCTAAGCTATTGAATATATATATATAGGGAGTTCTTACTGGATCATGAAATTATAGTATAATGTTTTTATTATTTGAATTTGGAAGATATTGAATAAGTGGTATCCCAATATTACCACCAGATGATTTACCAATAGGGAATTTAGGTCATTACTCAAAACTACTATTAGTTTCAGCTTCAATAAATTGTAATAATGTCAAAAATATTAATTCAAACCATATACAGGATTAAATCAAGTGATATAGTAACATAATACAATAGTATTAAAATTCAATAATTTCTGATTTCAGATCCTATTTCAGGATAATGATGGGAAAAAACTCTGTAAGTGCAAAGAAGCCTTTTTGTTATTTGCTTCAACCACAGGCTATCCTTCTACTTTACACAAAAAAAGTAACCATTTCTTGTATGATACTAAGAAAATATCCTTAACTGAAAGCTAATTAGTCTTTTTAATTTATAAAATCCTACATTTTTCAGGAAAGGAAAAATGAGATCTACCTAATTTATCTTATACACCATTATAGGTAATTACTTGTTTGATTATTTTGATTTCTGTCCTGATAGATATAATATTGAAAGCTTTGCAATTTATAGCTCATTGTATTCAATGAATTTAATTATTAATGAGTTTTTTTCTCATTACTAATCTTATATAAAAGCAAGATCTCCTGGTGATAATTGGGAGCCTGTGAGGTATTTATTACATACCCATAAGGTCACAAAAACCTTTTTATGCATTTGATTTAGTCATAAAATTAATTTTACAATGAATTCAAAACAAATTATAACAAAAAAGAAGTATAGAATTATTTTTGATAAACAGAGCTATAAGTATTGTGTCATTTTTGGATTCTGTACCAAAAATAACCTAAGGTAGACCCATAGGGTGTTATACCCAAAAATGGCTATTTTAGAAGTCATTAGAAGACTTAAGAATCTCAAAGGAAAATTTCACCATTTAAATATTTTTACTAAAATTTTCAAATTTTTAAATTTAAGCTTGAGTTTAAACTTCCATAAGGGTTATGCAAACTTACAAAAATTAAGCTAAAATTCTGGTGTTGTGTGTATTTGCCAAATTGGATAAGGATTTGACATACAGGATGTAACTCTTGAATTGGCCCAATTGAAGCTTATTTGAAGCCATGGTATAGGTTCAAATGAATAAAAAGGAAAAGTCCATGAAAAAAGGTGGGATAAAGGAAAACTGGCAGGAGGTTCCAGGGTACTCAACTACTGGGATCTGCAAGAGCCAAAATAAGGTTTTCCTCCTTTATTTGAGTATTTGCAACCTTATTTGAAATTGAATATTAAGCTTTGATTGCATATTAAATCTTAAGCTGTTTTATGCTTATTTGGACAGGAATTACAAGCTTCCAAAGGGTAAATTCCCATATGCAGACTTGAAATCAAGGTTTTAAGAACTGTAAAAGCTTAATTAAGCTAAAAAGCCATAGATAAGCTTAAATTTTGATGTTATAGGTATTAAAACCTTATAGAAAGTTAAGGTTTAGTGTGTCTTTCTATTTTATGTGTAAAATAGAAATAACTTCAAAAATTCATTGAAAATCTAATTCTTGATTGGTTTGCTTGAAGATTTCACAAAGCTTACAGTTAAATGTTATCTGTGTATGAATTAGTTTTTGAGTATCATTTCTAAACAGGATTATTTTGGTAATTAGCCTTTTAATTAGCTGTTTTAATTATTTTTAAATAAAATTAAGATTTCTTTAAAAACCAATTAAAATACAGCATAGTAGATTTTAACTTGAAGCTTTATTTTTATACTGTTCATGTGATGAAATTTAATATAAATTAATATATTTTATATTTAGACTTAAAATAATTAACCCAATAGAGGATTTAAGCTACTTGGATTTAATAATAACACTGGAAACTTTGAATTTAAATGAAAAATAAGCTACCTTAAGCTAAGAACCTTATTTTTTAAACATGGTTTTTCGATTTTGATCTTAGAGCTAACTCTATATTTATTATAAGCAATGAGAGCTTCTCTGAAGGAATAAAAGAAGCCATTAACTCACTTCTTTTGTCCATCACAATCATCATTCAATGAATCAGACCTTTTAAACAGGTAATATTTTCTTCCATATAAAATCTCATATTATCAAAGCAATTTTTAAGCTATTTTGTTATTTTTTAATTCTAAAGAAAGAATTGAAACAATACCATTTAGATTATATTTTTTTAATCACAAATAATTTATTTTATCATATAAAATTTTTATCTTAAAATTTCTTTTAAATCCCAAAATTTCCTCTAAGAACTCTTAAATCATATTTTATTATATAAATTATTTTATTTCTTTAAAATATTCATTTTTTAGAATGTTTTTAGCTTATTAAGATTATTTAATACTATTAATATTTCTGTTTGACTTATTTTATCAAATAATTATTATAAGTTTTCTCTTAATTTCTATATATTTTTTATGTATTATTAGTTTTTATATGGAATTTATCTATGAGAACTATCTCTGGAAATTATGTTTGCTAATTTCTTTTATGTTCAATATTTTGATTATTAATAAGTTGTTAAATATCATTATTTTCCCCATGTAATTGTCTAATTAATAGCTTTTATAATTCTTATTATCATAACTTGTAGTGACTATAGTAATAATAAAATAATTATAGTTTATTACAATTTCAAAGAATTATCTTATTATCAAGTTATTTAATAATAATTAATTCTTCCTTTTTTTATATAATTATTTTAATAATTATATCAATTTTTGGACATAATATTCAATCATATTATACTCTCTACTGAAGAAAGTCATAGTAATCTTGAAATTTGTTACTATTATCCGTAGTTTCATAGACAAAACTTATAATAATTGAGGAATAAATCTTTAAAATAAAATATGAAATTAATATTTTTGAGTCTTCAAGTATTGATAATTTGTGAGAGAAATTTAACTAGACAAAGGTAACTGATAAAGTTTAGGCTTTATAATTAATTTTTATTTCAATGAGTGTTATCTCTTTTGAAATTCAAAATCCAGATGAGCTCAATTTAAATTTAACTGAATTGCTATAGGATCACAAGATTTTGCCAGATTTTATTTCCATCTCATCTGGCTCTTTGGAGTATTGTTTTTGTAAATTTTTGATTTTTTGCTCCTTTTTACCAATTGTAACTCCATTCTTTTCTTTAAAAAATCTTTCTGTTTGGAGTTTCTTTTATTTGAGCATGTTAATTTTTCAATCTTGAAGCTTAGTCTATAAGATTTTTTATATTTTCATTTGTTTCTGTATTTTTTCACCAGTGTCAACTTGTGATTATTCCTTTTTTCCTTTGGACCTATCAATATCTCACATGTTTTTTTTTTCTCAAATAGAATTTAAATCTACTCTTAATTATGTTATTATTTTTAGATTCTATTTTCAATGTTAATAATTTTCAAATCAATAAATTGATGTTTCAAGAGTTTGAAAAGTATTTGTTGTCATTTTAATCATCATGAATTCTTTTGATTCATAGTACTTTGAACCAGGGCTAGCCCATATATAACCCAGGTAGCCAATTTCCCTGAATGACCCATAATGTTTCATGTCAATCTGCGTGGTTATGTGTCCCCTGAGACTCAGTAGTCTATATTCTTACTGAGGTCTAATGTTGAACACTTATACTCAAGCTATAATCTTAGGGAATATTCAGATATTTTTGTCAATAGGTACTTTGAGAAAACCTTTCATTCCTATTATATCATGAGACCTAATATATTTTTTGTATTTAAAAGTAATACAGCCATTAAAATTTCTATTACAACTTCAATTTATTTGATAATTAAGCAGAAATACAAGTTACTCAAAATCAGATATAATTCTGTCAATATTTTCTTCAAAGTATAACTATTGAAAGCTAATGGTAAAGTCCTTTAAAATAAAAAGAGAGTTATATTAACCAATTTTACTGTCTCAAAAAAGAATGTCCCTACTAAATACCTTGTGTTTCAAAACAAATTTTGATTCATCTAATTTTAAAATTATCAATACTATCAGGAAAACATATTAAATCAAGATAATTAATAAAATCACGCCTATCAATACCAATACACCTGAGCTATTAAATTCAATCATAATTTTTTATTATACTAATATTTACTAATATAATAATAAATACCATATTAAGCCAATATTAAGCTCTTTTTTATTGTTATCTACCATCTTCATTATTACTTAGATCACAGATCTTGTTCTTAATCTTGTTTCATTTTGCTACACACCTCTGCCTCCTCCACCCCATTATTGATTACCATCAATAGCAGGCTTAGAATATTTTTCATATTCTGATTCATATAATTCCCAAAGGAGAAATATCTTCAATTTAATGCAAATTGTACCATTGAGGCTTTATTGATTGATTAATTTTAAAAGAAAAATGAAATGATTCAGGTCTTCTAGGCACATTTGATGAATTTCACAAGGGATTTACTCCAATATTACTAAAATAAATTCCATTTTATTAAATTTTGCCTATTTTTGAGTTTACATTTTCATTTTCCAAAAAATCTTCTGTGTCTCTCAAGCTCTGATTTTTTGTCCCTATGTCCCCTTTATTTTGATACATATTGTCACCCAATTGACTTTGAATTGATGGGTAACAATCCAATCCAATACTAGTGGAATTAATTATGGAGACTTTGAACCATGACCACATATCTGAACAGGTCACAAACAATATTGAAAAAGTTTTTTTAAGAATAAAAATTACAATTAAAACTTTAAAAACAATTAAAATAAGTAAAAATTCTGTAAAAGGATATGAACTCTTTATTATCTCAGAAAACAATGAACAAACATTTGAAATTAATCACACCATTGGATTCCCCATCTAAAAATACACATTAATTTTATATGTTGCATCTGTAAACCCAAAACTTGCTGAGATACCTGGATATATGCATTTTTATGATCAGTGCATATATTCATGGTTTTTATCTCATATCTTTTGAGATACTCATTATAAGGACTTTATCCAAAATCAAATTTAGCACTAAATATCTTTAATAATAAATTTAGAAGCTTTATTTGATAAGCTATAAACAAGGTCAAGAAAAATAAAGAGAAATTGGTCCGAATAGCAATACCAGTTAACCACTTAAGCTTAAAAGGGGACCAAGCTGAAAGAAAAGGATATATTGAGACTCTACTCGCTGATAAATGAATAATTATGTAATATTTATCATTATATTCATGGTATAACCCCATGTAATCCTTGGTTCAAGTCTAAAATAGAAAATTTTGACAGAAAAGATAAATTACAGGAAAGATCATCAAAAATGGAGTTTGATGATGTAACAAACTCCTCTTGGAACCTTAGTAATGACATTCCAAGCTATCATGATTCACTATCTGAATTGAGTCTTTTTTCAAACTCAAAAGTTATTAAGGATCAAAATTTAGGTTTTAAAATGATCATTTTTGACTTTTAACTGTAATCTTATTTTCAATTTGACATTTGAATAAGGGATAGAACTTGTGGATATTGATATTTTATCATTAAAACTACCTTCATACACAAACTTAATTCATATTTCGAGCTTATTATGTCATAAAATTAGAGTTACAGTGATAACTCTAAAATATGGAATAATAATGATTTAATCATCACCAAACCTTATAATATTGATCAATTCCAGTTTATAACATCATTAAATGTCTACTAGAGGTTATCTGGTCACTAGAAGGAAGGATATTTACTATATGAAGACCCTTTATTCCCCTGTTTCCTGATCAGACACATCAAATTAAATAGAATATTGAATAAAAGGTAAAAAACTTTATTCTCTTATATATAGTTCTCATATTATACAAGAACAAATTCTTAACTTGTAGTAATCACTTCCTTTTACATGATTACATCAATATTATCTTAAATTCTCTAAACCCATTTAAAAATAGAAAAAAATTATTTCACTCTATTTTTTATTGTAACTACATTGTAAATAAGTTGTAATTACTTTGTTAGGCCTAAAATGAGTCAAAATTATTATATTAAGTGTTAATAGTAGGTTATTCTCTCTCATCATAATATTCTTCTCTATTATCATTAATTAATAATTCTTTTATTAATATAAATAGTATCTATATTAATCTATAGCCTTAATATTAGTAATATTATTGCTATAGATTGTTTTTTATTATTAAATAACAATTTCACATGAGTTTATTCTTTTTTGGTAAAAATAATAAATTCCCATAAAAATATCAATATGTTTATTGTATTATATTATCTTTAGAATATAATATTTATTATTTTATCCTTAATAAATAATATAAAATACTTTACACCATAATTGTACTAATATCTTATTACTATGATTCTTTTAATCTTATTATTAATTATCATTAGGGCATTCAGAATAAAATAAGTAAAATATTAGTAATCTTTACTTATTGTTTCATATTCAAACCTTAAATATTCAGATATTATTGACATTCAACTGCTTTAACATTTCATAAATCTACATAAAATTTAAAAAATATTAGTTCACAATATGAAATTTTAAATATTTTTATGTATCTCCTGTGTAATGTGATGTTTTTGATATATAATAAATAGACCCCTGCCTCCAGTCACATAATACACAAAATTTATATTTTGAAAAAACTTAATCTGTAATATTTCATTAACATCTTATATTTAAAATCCATTATCTCAAAAAAAAAGCTTTTCTCAATTTTTGATGATTTTTCTGTGAACTTATTTTTTTTAAAAGAATGAGACCAAGGTACAAAACCTGATGGGTATTGTATTATTCCATAATTTCTTCAGGATCAAGCTGACATTATCTGGTAAGATATATAAATTCTTCCCATAGGAAAATTAAAGTTCATTTTTTCACTATAACTTTCACTTAACTCATAATCCCATGGAACAGTTATCAATAAAATTTCATTTTTTAAAAGAAATATATCAGTTTGACCATGAATGTATTGAAATAAAGTTAAATATACCTGATTAGTTACAAAAAACAAGGAACCCCTTTGGAAATCACACAACCCCAGAAATGTTGGCACCCATCTTATGACCACTGTATTCATGAAGCCATTACATGACACATGCAAAAATAACACAGCCACCTGAAATTCATGTGATTCAAATATTTAACCTGGTGGGATTCTTTTAAATGAGCTCCATAATGGACATATGGAATCTACCATTATACATATATAGTAGCATCCTTAATACTTCAGAAGATCACAACCAAAAAAAGGCTTTTATTATGCAATATTTTATTTGTATGAAACATTATCAATTAAACTGAAATTTTTACATTTTTTATTACTTCATTCAAGTTAAAAACCAAAATCTGCATGGAATTGCATAGCCTTCATGAAGATCTCAGTCACATCATTTACAAAGTCACACATAATTATTAAATAAAATGGATCAAATATCTATTCAAAGAATTTTTAAAACTATAAAATCAAACAATCATTTATATAGAAGAAAATCTAACACTGAAAGAATAAATTGCCTCACTTAATTTCAAAAATAAAGATAACCTCATGTATCCAAGGAAAATTCAAGAATAACATTTCATAAGAAGCTCACCAAAAAAAGAATCATGTGAGAAAATATATGATGAATATAAAAAAATAATCACTAAACCCTAAATCACATCACACATGCAAGCAAAGGCCTCACCAAAAAAAAATGAGTAACATTATGAAAACAAGATAGGAAAAGAAATTTCTTGTAGAAACCCCCCTGGTCTTTCACAATCCCCCCCCCCTTCCAGATTATATTCTTAATCCAGGATTAAGTCATAACTTACTTGGGAAGTAGTCCAGTATATTATAAAGAGTTTACTTTCTTGGCATCTAAACTCAGTTGAAGTATAATGTTAAATTGTTCTCATAATCTGAGGTAAGGGGAATGATAGAATCAAAAACTTACCCAGTAGTTAAGCTCAGGAGGGATTTTCTATTAAAAATATTTTATTCAATTTAAATAATACCATTAAATTAACTTTTAAAAATCCAATATTAAATAATTTTATCCTTTAAATTTAATAAATATTTTGAAATACAATTTTTTATTTTAATATAATAAACTTTTTTTTTATAAAAAAAAAAAAAAAAAAAAAAAATATTATTCTATTATTAATTTAAATTAACAAAATAATTTTTTTTTTTTTTTCAAAAACTTAACAAATTTTTTAAATAATTTTAAATAATTTATTTTTTTTAATAATATTTTATCATCAAAAGGAAATCTATTTATCTCAATTCTCATCAAAAATGAAAAAAATAAATAAATAAATAAATAAATAAATAAATAAATAAATAAATAAATAAATAAATAAATAAATAAATAAATAAGTATCTTATTAAAATTTTCAAAAAAATTAATCATCTTACTAAAATTATATTTTAATAGTTTATTATTATTATTATTATTATTATTGATTTAATCTTAAACTATTTAATTTTATTCTCTTTATTTATAAAAAAAAAAAAAAAAATACTTACTTAATTTAATTTAATTTTTTTTATTTTTTTGATCTTAAAGGAAAATTTTATTTAATATTTTAAGGATGGAAAAATTAATTTATAATTTTTTTAAATTTAAAATTAATTTTAATTTTAATTTTAATTTAATACTTTTACCCTTCAAGAAATACTTAATTATAATTTTATATTATTATCTAAGTTTTATTTTTTTTTTACATCCATCTTTAGTTAAATCATTAGGTTCAATAATTGTTTTTTTTACTTCATTCACCCTCCCCCCCCCCCCAAAAAAATCAAAAAATAAAAATAAAATAAAAATAAAAATAAAGATGTGTCTTGCAAATTTTTTATTTTTTATTTTTTATTTTTTTTTTTTTATTTTTATTTTTTTTTGGTTTTCTTTTTGAGAAATTGAGATTTTAACTTTTTAAAAAATAATTATATTTAATCATTCACATTCAAATATAAATCTAAATCTTTTTTTTTGTTTTTTTTCTTTTTTTGAATGTTCAATTTAATGTTTTTAATTTAATTAAAAAATATTTTTCATGATTTAAAAAGATTTAAGTTTTTTTTTTTTTTTTTTTTTTTTGAAATTATTAAAAATTGATTTAATAGTTTTTTATTTTAACTTTATTTAATTTTTTTTTTATCATATACTTAATTATCATTTTTAAAATTGAAAGTTAAAAATTTCTTTATATTTATAAATTAATATTAACAAAATTTTCTTTAAATAAATATACATAAAATTATAATTTTGTATTAAGTTTCATTTTAGCCATTTTTTAAACACTTTTAAATGTAATATAGTTATCATAAATTAAATGTGATTAGTTAAAAAAAAATTAATTAAAGTGTCATAGTAGAATTTGATTTTTTTTGAATATAATTTTGAGCTAAAATTAATATTAACAATAATTTCAAGATAATTTCAAAACAAATATCAAAACCCAATTATGAATTGGGCCTTACTTTTATTTTATAATTATTTGCCATATTACTGATTTTTATTATAACAAAAAAATTTAAGAGAATTATACCTATTTTTTTTTTGCTTTTTTAAGAAAAACTTAATTTAAATACAATATTATTTCTTTATTTATTTATAATAATGTTCTTGATAATTAACCATTGTTTTTGGAATTAATAAAGCTTGCTTTGTGTGTAGATAAGTGTGCTATGAGGAGTTCGGATTCATTTGAGCATTAGCCCAAATGAACCTGATAAACATAGACCATAGGTGATAAATAGATAAGTTTATCAATTTTTCCTCTGATTGCCTGTTCATATCTGAGAAGGTTTTGTTAATTTAATTGAAGAACCCAAACAATAACCCATGATTAATTGATAAGAATCACGAACATGGTTAAAAAAAGATCTCGAACAAAATTTAAATTCTGAACACTGTAAAGATGAGACATACCTCAGCTTCATTTTCCAATCAAATCTGAAGATTTGTTACAATCATTACTTGGGATCTTTCTTTAAGCTGCCTTATCAATGCAACATCAATGATCGACATTTAAAACGGAACAATTTTGATTTGTCGATTTATTTCATTTCCAATAAAAAATCAATAGGAACCTTTACAAGATTACAGATTTGAAAGGACAGATGAAAAATACGTTAAAAATCACAGATAGCAAGAAACATGTCAAAATGGCATATAGTAGGAAAAATGTCACAATGAAAGACGATAAAAAGTATGTCAAAATAACAGACATTAAACAATGTCAAGCAGCGATACTTTTTATGTAAAAAAAAAGCTTGTCCATGCACCTTGGAATCTATGTTGTAAATATAAGCCATGAATGAAAGTGCAAGATCAAAGCTTATTTAACCTGCAAACCACCCATTAGGCCACTCAATTCATCAGTTTTTTCTTGCGTCATTTGCATTGATGATGCTCCTTTTTTAGTCCTTGGTATTTCCACTAACGAAGCTCCACAAATACACATGTGCTTGTTTACCTTGATGGATTTTGAATGTCGACCATACCTAAAACATTCATAGAAAAAAGTGAGAAACTCTGGAAGCCCTCTCAAACTTGAAAAACAAGCATTGAGTTTGTTTTTAGTTGAGTTGAAACTCAGCGTACGTTATATCACAATCATCATTAGTACAACGCCAATTGAATTTGTAAGCAATTTTGTAATGATGCTTCGTTGTCACTTCGATCTCTGGCATCAATTTATGAATCTTTCTAGCCCAAGCTTTGAAATATCGTCCGTGTTTTTCGTCCTAAAGGCAAACATCATTTAGCACCTGGAAATTGTTAAAATTGATGATTATGGAAAGTTATATAACCTTTTGACGGTCGATGATCCAGGTCGCAACATGACAAAGTTCATGAGCGAGCGTATTGCGCAACTTTTCTACTGAATCAACCACTTTGGTACTGAGCTCAATCTCGACTTTTTCTCTCAGGATGTTCCCAGCAGAATCTTTGACTGTAGTCCATTTTGCTCTTCCAGCTGTTGTATTTAAACGTTTGCTCCATACTAAAGCAAGCTGAGCTGGTAGCTGGTTTCCGAAAACTTGATCGTCTAACTTTTCAATGAGTCCTTCAGCCAATTCGTCTCGTCTTTTTGCAAAAGGCACTTCTTTTTTCGGGGTCTTTTTAGCTTGAGTACCAGTGCGTTTTCCCACTTTAGGACAAGAGGATGAATCAGGGATGATTGCGGGTTTTTCGCGCTCAAGTTTGGTATCGTCAATTTCGCTCAAATCTGTTAATGAATCAGCCACGAGTTTCGTCTGACGTTTTTTCTCTTTGAGTTTGAGACTAGTCTTGGGGTTTACTGTAGGACTGGATACTAATGAATTATTCAAAGCTACGTTTTCATCTTTGACAGATGTCAAAGGGTTTTTGCCGATATTATCGGAGGTCCGCCTTTGACTGGAGCAAGTTGTTTCTTCAATCAGCGACAGATCAACAATTCCAAAATCATGAGCAACAACTCACTTCAGGACGGGTATGTTAGTGCTAAGGGTGGATAGAGTCTTGGACCGGGATTCTTGAAATTGAGCAGCTCTCAAAGGATCGATTCTATAAATAGTGAAAGTCTCAGAGAAGATGGAAGAGATAAAAATCTGAATATTGACAAAGAGAAAGAGCCAAGAACATACTCTACCGAGTCTTCGCTATTCGAGTCGTCAATCTCAATGATTCCGCCGGGCATCAGATTAGGTCGTTTTTGTTTCAAATGACTAATAATTGGTGTGAGAGTTTGTGAAGGATCATGAAGTTTGAACGCTTGAGTTGACTTGAAAGGAGGAAGGACGTCTTCATCACTTTCGCTAATGACTAGTTTGGCCTTGCGTGATGATCGAATTTTGGATGAGTTGAGTTGAATAGGGTGAAGATCGTCAGAATCTGGACCTTCTTGATCGTCGACAGGGTCGTTTTGATCTTTCTTTTGAGGGAGAAGAGTATTGGGATCGAAGGAATCGCTATCAGAATCAGTCATATCGGCAAACGGTTTGGGGGATTCGTTATGTTCACCATTTCCATTACAGTTAACAGTTTCACAAACTTCGGCAATTGTCGCAACGCTGGGTAATCCAGTATTGTGTTGATCGATTTCGGTAGCTGGTTGAGTGGAAGATTGGTCATCGGAAAGGTGAAGGATGGTCAAGCGACGCGATTTTCTGGTAGATTTGGGTTGCTTTTGGTGTTCATTCGGAGTCTCAAGCGATTTTGCAACCAAGGAATTTTGAGCTTGGTCAGCTTTTGGATCCGATGAAAGACCAAATATTGATGCATTAGATTGTTTCTGAGGTTCTTGTTGAGTTTCGTAAGGTTTTATAGTTAATTGAACTTGAGTTGGTTCAACCTGTGAGCTGGATGAAGGATTAGATGTTGATTGAAGATTGAAAAGTTCCAAATCGTCCATTAAATCTTTCAAGGGAAACTTGGGTGATTTTGAGGGGCTTGTAGGTTTTTTAGAGATTAATGAAGAACGACGAGGCTGAAGAGACCTCCTTTCAAGTGGTTTATACTTCTTAAGAGATAATGAATCGATTTTTGGTTTATTTGGAGTGCCTAAATCAATGATGACCTTGAATAAAAGAGAAATGATTCTTAGATTAGTCAAAAAGTTTTTTTCCTTTTCTTTTAATTTGGAAGCGATGCTGACTTCTCTAGAGGTATTCTGATTATTATGAGTTTGATTTGGAAGAGAAGTTCTGGAATATTTTTTTGCACTATTTTCAGCCATTTGACGTAATTTTGATTTAGGTTTCGAAGGAGACATAAAGATATTTAAGATATCATGATCATGATTTTGATTTAAATTAAGATTTAATTTTGAAGCTTTATTATCTGAGTTATTAATTGGAGTTGAAGGCTGCGATCTGGCTTGAGCAGAAGAGCTGATGAGTTCTAATGCACGAGAAGCAGCAATTTGGATTTCTTGATCTTTTGAGGACATGACGACGATCTATGATCTGTAGGTGGAGTTGTTAGATAATCCGTATAAAAAAAACAAAAAAAAAAAGATGGATATATCGATATAATTGATTGATAAACGATTTGAGGAGCGATTTATCGATTTCTCAATTGAATTATTTACGTATCGATTGAAAGACCAAAGGATGATTTACCGATTTCAAAGACTGAATTTTGATCAACTAAAAGATGGAAAGATGGAAAGATGGAAAGATTGAGATTGAATGGAAAGATGGAAAGATGGACGAACGATAGAAAAAGAAAAAATGATAATTGGGGTCGACGGATTTTCGCAAGGCGAGAAAATCAGTCAACTACTAAAATCAAAGCGCGACTGCTGTTGACCGGTTGAAATTAAATTTCTACTCATTGATTGAGTCGAGGCGAGGCGAGCGATTACTCATCACAGTCAGTCAGACTTACTTACTTAGTCTTAGGCTATAAAAATTTAATATCTTGAAAAATTATTAATAAGTAGTAAATTATCATTAAAAAACTAAAAATTTGGATATCTTAATTTAAATTATTATCTAGAAACCAGCTGATTTGGTTGAACTGTTTTACACTTTTAATTTAATAGAGGAATTAAAAGTAAATAATAATATAACACCTTGAGTCATCTGGCTGATATCATTTGGGATTTTTGTTTTATAAAACCATTCTCAGTAGCTTATCAAATTAGTTTTATTTTATTTAATTCTTCAACAAAAATAATAAGCTTAGGTTATTCTTTAAAAGATAAAAAAATTCTGAAATAATTCTGAAATATATTAATAAACCAAAAATATGGAGGGATTTCAACAAGATACTCTTCCTAGATAAACAAAAGAGAAATAGTTTTCAATCAATATCACCTTATAATAGAGGTAAAACCTTGTAAAATTCACATAACTGTATTTTTGAGAAAATAGATTGAGATATGTTATTTTTCATTGATTAATGTGCAAATGTGTTCCAGCTCCACAATTGGCCTGGTTGATGACAATGCCGCTATAGTGAGATCCATCTGGCATTACTTTTCCTTAAGTTCCAATTCCCAATTCCACTTTTATTGTGCAAATTCATATTTCTTGGTGTGTTTCTTCTCATCAAACTGCATTTTCTTTTGTAACTTGACCTCTTCAAACCATTGCTTTTCAATGTTGCTCACTTTCTCTGCATTCCACCTCTCCCTGTCCCACTCCAAACAAGAATTATTTCTGGTTTCATGGGCTAAGAAACATGAATTTTGTCAGTATTATTGATCAGAGTAAACATAATTTCAAGTAATACCCTTTTTCTGTGATTCAAGCAAATTTGCATAAGTAGGTGCAAACATATCCATCAACCTTTTCCTAGAACCACTCTTGTCATTAAAGTTGGGCATCAATGCTTGATTATGCTTTTGTTTTGAATGCATTATGGATTTACTGTGCTGGTAAAAGGGGAAATAATCAAGATTGAATTTCATAAATATCAGTCTTTAATGTACTTACTGATTCATCTTGAAGGTTTTCCACTTGAACCAAGTCGTCATCATTATTAAGCAAAGGATCCAGATTGAGAGGTGAATCTAAACAATTATTCTCCTTTAAAATGCAAATGAGCATTAATTATCTCAGGAAAAAGGAAAAAGAGACAATAACTTACCTTATCAAGAAAAATCTCATCATCATTATCACCATTTACAATGTATTTTTCTTGTAAATCATAGCTTGCAATGGGAGTGAAATTGGCCTTGTGGCCCAATAGTGCATCCATTTCAGCATAGAAAGGACACATACTTTCAATCTTTTCATTCATTTATTTGATTCCTTTACTCTCATCTTCTTCAGTTATTCCAGCCCAGGTTAGATTTTATAATTTGTTTTCTGCCATATAATTCTTTTCATATGAGCACCATCAATCACGGATGCTGCTTGAGCTAAGGTTTAGACAATTTTGTGATTTTTTGTTGACCTCAATGGCCATAAGATGAAATCCATGCTGCTTGGATGAAGGTGGCCTTCCAATTGATGTTGAACCACTAGTATCAAAACATTACTCAAAATTGGATTTGAGTGAAGTGAAATTAATTATGGTTGAATAATCTGTATGGATGAGGCAGGCCAGAGGTGATCTTCTGGTCTGACTTGATGTATTTTTCTTTGGATTGAGGCATTATTATATGGATGAAGAAATATAAATGGACTATAAGATTTTTTGGGCAGATTTTCTAAAATGGAGTGTAGAAGAATATGTTGTACAGTTGTTAATTGTGAATACTCATTTGGGTTAGGTTTCAAACTGAAATACCAGATGAATGGTATTTTCTCAAAATACCAGGGGACTCAGTTAAAATGCCATGTGATTTACACATAAAAAACTGGGATTTCATGTTGGTATCTGGAAGCCAAGTCCCATGTTATTTTAAGGCAGGATTTGGTGATTTTGACACCCCCTAATACAAAAAAATCAACCAATGATCCTTGGCAAGACAATAAACTTCCCCTTCAAATATCAACAAGAAATCACTCAAAGTATCAACAAATACTATAAAAAAAGTAACCAATGGTCCTTGGAAAGACCATAAAATCACCATTAGTATTCTCAACAAGGACTAAAAATAAAAAATATCAACCAATGGTCCTTGGAAAGACCATAAACTTCCTATTTAATGTATTCAAAGAGATTTAACAAGGAGTATCAAAACAGGATAAGTCCTAGAAAAGACTAGAAACTACCTAAGAATCAGAGGCATATCCCATTAAAGGTCTCAATAATATTCCTTTTTATCTTCATTATATTTTTTCTGCTACTAATAAACCAAGATAAATTAGATTCACTTAAATTTTTAGCTTAAAAATAACTAAGAAAAAAAAAACTTTACATCAAGTAATTTTTTTTCAAATGATCAATTTATTTGAAATATTTCTTCAATTACAAAAAGTTGATTGGAACTTTTTTAAAAATAAGAATTATTTGTGTCATTAAGGCATCAATTGAAATCTGAAGGAGTTATTTATATCAAAAACTCATAAATTGATGTCATAATTTGGGGAAATTACATATTAATAACACCTCAATGTGCTATTTATTCCAAATGGAATTTAAAAATACCCCCAAAAGAAAACAAAAGTTCTTTTACTGTACAAATTTTTAATTTCACTTTTTATATTTTTGTTAACAACTCAAATTCATTTACTTATGGGTAACAGAAAGTCTGAACTATAAAGAGGATAGACTTGAAATAAAGTCTGAGTCACACTGATGATTCCAAAAGGAAGAGTTGTGGAATCATAAGGGTGATTATAATAATGAAAAACTCAAATTATGATCATTCAATCATGTCAAATTACCTATAAATACTCCCAAGAGCACAAATTCTTACTGATTTGCACAAATTACCACCTTTAACCAAAAAGCTCCATTTTATTGATTTTGATTCAGGATTATTTCCTTTGAAGTGTGATTTGTACTCAGATATATCAATTTTCAGGTTATTTAATATTTAAAATCAAACAAAAAAATACTATTCAGTCCAATTTAAAAAAGAAATTATGTGAATTTCATGTATTATTATTTATTGTTATGAAAATCACTATAAAAAATGAGGGGTGGGTAAGCTTATTTCTTAAACTATCCCTTATGGTGGAAGTTTTAGCTGAATGAGGTTATATAATTTTTAAAATTTGAAAACCAGCTCAAGATTTTTAAATGGGAAGGGGGGCCCTCATCCAAACAAATATTTTTTAAAAAAATCAATTTTAAATCATCTTATTATTTTTTTTTTTTTCATTTTTCATTTTTTTTATGAAAGGTATAATTTAGGAGTACAGAAGAACCAAATAAAATTATTTTCAAGAATATCAAGAGAGTTGTAAAAAATATTTATTAAGAGATAAATTATTAAAAAACTGAAAATGAAGATCACTTATAAAAAAAGAATCAAGAGTTCCTTATGGATTGAAATTTGGACAACACATGTCAGGATAAAACTATGATAAAGTGGTAATTAGGCTAGTTACAGCTTTAACTATGTTTGTGACACGGTTATAAATATTAAAATAAAGGAGTTTTAAGATAATAAGGGTTATAATTGAATCAAAAGGGTTTTACTATTGAGAAATCATGGTGGTGAGCGTTGCTGGAAGCCCTGGGTGCAGTCTTACCAGTTGGATTACTATAATAAGAACTACAATACTAAAGCTAATAGTATAACCTGATTATTTCCCAAGAGTAAAACTGTGTCAGCCTGTGACTCAAAACCAGAGCGCAAGCATGACATCCAAAATACCATAAATCAATGGTATAGCCAAGATGCCACCAAAACATGGAGCTGAGCCAAATTAGCTTAAAAAAGTATCAAAGGAGAGAGGAAACTCACCCCTTTCTGAATATATAAGTCCCATCACTATAGGACAAAGAATAACAAAGTTATTCCTGCTCAAAGTTATTGCTGAGCATAAACCTTAATTTTCAGCTCTAATCTAAAATCCAGAAGAAGAGGCTTGACACCATCGAATGGGTATTAAAAATGAAGCTCTAAGCCAGGGCTATCCAATGGTACTAGCCAAACTGAGCTAGCACCAGTATTACTTGAGTTATGGCCAAATTCAGGTCAAATGAGGGTGAACAAAACATTCACTTCTCATCTAACTTTTGCAGTTTGAGTGTGAGATACCTAAAGTGGGGTCTTTTTGGAAAGAGAACAATCAGGGCTATCTGATGGTTTCATCCATTTCCCCATAGCTCAACTAGAACAAAAGTTATGGGGCAAATAAGCTCAATACAGCTTTTTGCCTAAACCAGGCAAATGTACAAAAATCTTGTACATGGGATAACTTTTCCATATCAAATGAGGTACCATTGCTTATAGCACATACAGGGCTACTCACTGAACTAGTTTTGAGGTTGATCTAACAAGAATTGACAAAGTTATGGCTGTTTTAAGGTCAGATTCCCACCTGCTGTCATATGCAGTCTTACCGCGGGATAATGTCCCATAATCATGAATATGAGGTGTCAAAAACACAAAGGAGCTTGTTTTTACTTCAATACCTCATATTTCAGTCAATACTGGGGTCCCATACAGTTTCTACATAGCATTCTATGCGTCATACACATCAGAATCAGGCTGTGAGGTCCCCAGATGAAAATTTTCACCCTGTATTGGTGAAAACTGCCCAGATGTGGTTTCAAAACCACATCTGAGCCCAATAACAGGATATACAGGTCCTTGCAAACCACAAGCCAGTCTCAGAGAGTGAAAAAATCTTCACTTCCTCTAAGTGGAAAGGTCTAACACCCCTTCCACCCCATTTCAGGATAAAAAGGAGGCTTTTCACAGCCAGAATTGCTTTCCTCATCCTGCTCTTGAATTCCTATGTAGTACAACTGTCAAAAACAGTTATACTCTTGGAAAATAATCAGGTATACTCTTAATTTAGAAATATTGTAGTCTTTATTATTGTAATCCAACAGGTAAAGCTGCACACAGGGCTTTCAATAGCGCTCACCACCACTATACTAGTATAGTAAAGCCCTTTTATTGTAAATTAAATCAATTATTATCATTATTACTATCATCAAAAATCTTTATAAACCATTTTTACCATGTCACAGTCATAGTTAAAGCTTGTAAACACTATTATACATCTTTATCATAGACTCAGCCTGACATTTTGGGTACCTGGCCACATTTTTTGACCTTTTGGACCTTATAAGTGAGTTCTTTACTTATATTCTTTATTTCTGACACTTTTTTTTATCTTTGTTAGGTTTAATTCTTTCTTAAAAATATATATTTATTATAAATTTATCCATATACTCGTATTAAAAAGAGTACTTGTCATGTGGCTAATAACCACAAGATCCTTATTTTTGGTATGTTTTATATATAAAAACACTTCTAAGACATTAATACAGTCTTAATTTTTAATTAAATTAAGACACCTCTTACTGATAAGCCAACAGTTGAGACTAGATTAGGCAGATTGTTAACTCAATTACCCTCTTACATACCACTTTTTGATAGTTTACACTTGCTAATTACAAGTTATTCTGTACGATATTGGTATACAAACAGTATACCAAATATCAATAAGCTGTATTTCTGACATGAAATTGTTAATTCAATTACACTGTCATTGTACAAGGGCATATTTTAGTAATATACAAGCCCAGAGGCCATTCTTAGACGTGCAAACAGCATTTTAAGAAGTCTTAACTGACATTAATCCCTCTTTTTCCTGTTTGATTCAGTGGAAGATAACTTCATACCACTTGAAAGCCAGTCACAGGCCAACAGACCAGTGACACCCTCAGAGCCAGAGGGCAGCAAAGGCAAAGGAAAGAGGCACAGTGAGGGCCTGATAACAGCAAAAAAGTGGACACCCATTGCCACACAGAAGAGTAGAAAACCACGAAATTCTGCTTCAATACAAGGTAAATCAGCCCTGATAGCTTGTACAGGGAAGATTACTATAATTAACCCAGTTGTAACCTCTAAAGGTAAATTGACCAAATCAGCAGACAACAAATTTGTACAAGGCACAGTCAAAGGTAAATACACTAAGAACATAAAGTTTTTGACTGCTTGAAAACACTAACATGTCACCTGTATACCTCAGACATCTTGGCTCCCAAAGGAACCAGCCAGAGGACAGAGAAGGCTTGTCCAGAACCAGAAGACCTGAAAGAGGACACCTTGGACACAGTGGTGGATGGCAAAACAATGAGGGAGATAATATCAACCCTGTCATTCACACTCCAATTCAATTGAGACCTCAAACCAGAGGACTGGAAAGACATGGATCAAGTTCTTCAGCTCCACCAACTCCTCAAGGACCTATTCCAATGGAGCATGGACAACAAGAGGTTCAACCTGGCATCTCACTGGGCAGAACTTGGAGCAAGTTTCCAGAAGATCTGTCTCAAAGAGATAGACTTCAAAGACCTTATGGTAATCACCAAAGGTTATAATCCTACCAGGCAGTTCAGACTTCTGGAGGCAAGGGCACAGAGGATAAGAGAGAATCAAGCCACTATCCAAGCTATAGAAGAACAGTTAACCCAGACAGGGCCTACTCAGATTCCTTCAGGCTCACAAGGAGCAGGCCAAATCAGCTCTCCAGTGGCTTTACACCATTCAGACACAAACAAATCAATGACGAGGAGTCACCACTCTTCACAATTCCAGGAGGTTTCCAGGAGAAGAAAAGGATACAAGAGGAAAAACAAGACCTCTTTCAGCCAAAGGCAGAAAGAGTCAGACCTCATGATCCAGAAGTTGTTGGATTTGGTGAAAGAAGTGCACAAGAACCAGAAGTAGTTGTAAACCACTATAGAATCAGTAGTCCTAGTAATAGAAACATTACCCCCACTCAGATTGAACATAATATTGTCACACCTGAGAGTAACATAAACAGTGATGCACTGTGGTTACAAATGTCCCAATATGCTGAGCAAACTCAAAATCAGTTTTCAGAACTTGAAGCAAGCCATGAGAGGATGAAGAAATTAACAGCCTCCATGGATAAAATTGTGAAAACTCTTCAAGAAGGACATACTCAATTGAGCAAAGCCTCTTAAGAAACCAACAAAAGAGTGAATCTAGTCTTTGAAGAACCACACCACAGCAAAAGGGACAGGGATTGTCTGGATCAAGACATAAACAAATTGTTTAATGTCTACCATAACTTGAAGCCCCAACCACAAGGCCAAGCTATGGAAAATCCATATCAACCAGATGACATCAAACCAAATTCCATGTTGAGGAATAAGGCAAGATCTCCATCACAATACCAGGATGGAGATGACATGTCTTATTCAGAGAAGGAAGCCTTGAAACAGCTTCCTGAGGCCTCAAGCTGGCCCAAATTCTCTGGAACAGGAGAATATGATCATATGGAGCTCATAGGTTATATTGATGGACTCTTAATTGATGTACCAAGCATACCAGACTACTGGATTACTGCTAGATTAAATACTGCATTTAAAGGTCATTCTAGTATATGGTACAGAGAAATGAAAGAAATCCATGGCAGAAGGAACTGGCCATGGTGGAAGAGTCAAATCATCCAAAAGTACAGTAATGGAACTTGGATATGGCAAAAGACCATGTCATTTGATAATGTAAAATACTCTGTGGACAAAGGTCCATATGAGTGGTGTCTTAGACAGTCTAAAAGACTTAAAGCCATTGACCCTCAGATGAACATCCAAATGAGGAATCACAAGCTTCTAACACAACTTCCAGGAGAACTAGAGAATGCAGTAAAATGCAGATGCAACCAAAATTGCACTCTAGATGACATTGCTAGACATAAGGAAAAGAACTAATATAGGGAAATTCACCCCATATAAGAGCAGTGGTTTCAAAGAGAAACAACCTTTCAGGGTGGAGTTTAAAGACAAACCCAAAGAAAGGGTGGCAGAAGTGACAAAGAAGAAGAATTCTTGTCACAATTGTGGTTCAACAGACCACTATGCCAACAACTGTCCAAAGGCAAAGAAAAAATTATATGCCATTGAGAAAGTCCCAGAGGAGGAATCCCCCACAGAGGATTCTGAATAAGACTCCATGGGTGATTCCATAAGAGAACTATCTGATGATGACCAAGACCCAAAGGAAGAATTTCTAGTAGAATACCAAGAGGAAACCCCACTAGAAATTCAGGACATAAATTTGGAAGCAGGCATGCCACAGGATACTGCCAACAAAAACTTGTGCAAAAACACACAAGATGCACAAACATTCCTGGTTACACCAACCAAAGGAATGGCATATATACTTGGAACCGCCACTAGCATGACTGTCTGTGTTGACAATGCTCAACATCCATTGATGATTGCTAGTGGGGCACACTGCTCCATGGTGGCCAGAGATTATCTGGATAACCATTCCCTAAATTGGGAAAATAGCTCTTTCCCACCAAGGCAAAGAACTTTAAAAGTGCCTCAGGTAAGATGACTTCCATTGGTCCAATTATCAAAGAGATAATTATACCCCACAGGAAGGGTAATAGCAGACTCAACACAGAGTTTGTAGTGCTTGATGATGCCCACATCCAAGGGTTCTTACTGGGAAAAGACTACCAGAGGATGTATGGCATAGATATTTACAGCAGTAAAAATAGGCACATTACCATTGGTATCAACAAGGAAAAGAAATTTTCACTTGATATATACCATATATCTTCTCAAGATCCACTAGCAGAACTTCTGAATGAATTCAGAGAGGGACAGTTTAGCACTACCCTCACCAGTAAACAAAAACTAAGTTTACTGAAGATGCTGAGAAAGAACAGACCAGCATTTGCCATTGGTGAAGAACCATTAGGCAAGATCAAAGCCCATGATATAGAACTATATCTGGATGTGGAAAGACCTTATCCACCCATGCTTAGGGGGCCTCCTTATCCAGAAAGCCTGAAAACCAGGAAAGAAATTGAAAAACACATCAATGAACTCCTGGACATGGTGGTCATCAGGAAAATTGGACATAATGAAATAGTGGAAATCACCATCCCTGTCCTAATCACCTGGCATTATGGCAAGCCTAGACTGTGTGGAGACTTCAGAGCTCTGAATAACTACACAAAAGCAGACAGGTACCCTATACCCAAGATACCTCATGCCCTGGATAAACTGGCAAAAGCCAGATACATAACCAAAATGGATTGTATGAAAGGCTTCCACCAAAATGGAGCTACACCAAACTCCATGAAATTACTCAGAATAATATGCCATATGGGAATATATGAGTACACCAGGATGCCATTTGGCATCAAGAATGCACCAGCCCACTTCCAAAGCATGATGGACACAATATTTCAAGAAGAAATATTGGAAGGCTGGATGGTGGTATATATTGATTATATAATTATATACTCAGAGACATGGGAAGACCATGTACAATACATAGACAGAGTGCTAAGCAAATGTACACCCATCAATCTGAAGATTTCACTGAAAAAGTGTAATTTTGGCCAACAAGAGCTACTAGCTCTAGGACATAAAGTCTCAGGTCTCAGTCTGGAAATTGACCAGAATAAAGTAGCAGAAGTACTGCAAAAGCCAGTACCAAAGAGCATCAAAGAGATGCAATATTTCCTTGGGTTTGCTAGCTACTATAGAAACCACATCAAGAATTTTGCACACATGACTAGTAGTTTATACAAGTTATGTTCAAAAGATGTAGTTTTTGAAATTACCAAGGAAAGGAGGGATGCATATGAGAGGATCAAACATGAACTCACAAATGCACCTGTGCTCATCTAACCTGACTTTGAACTACCATTCAGGTTATATATAGATACAGCATGCAGCCAAGGCTTAGGAGAAGCCCTTCACCAAAGACAAATTGTGGATGGTGAACCAAGAGAGGGAGTAATATGTTACATCTCTAGAAAGCTGAAAGATTCAGAGGCCAGGTATGGGGCCACCCAGACTGAATGTCTATGCTTAGTCTGGGCTCTGGAGAAACTCTATTATTATCTGGATGGTGCAGTTTTTGAAGTCTACACAGACGGCACAGCCTTGAAGTCTTTACTGAACATGAAGACTACAAATAGACACATGCTGAGATGGCAAATAGCCATCTAGGAGTATAGAGGGAACATGACCATCATATACAAAGAAGTTAAAAGTCATACCAATGCAGATGGCGTTAGAAGATGGCCATTGGATAATGTCAAGAGAAATCCAGCTTATGACCCTGAAGTTGCAGCCAAGATCCCTATCCATTTAATGGAAATAGATAGGAGGAAGAACTTCAGATTTTCTGAATGGGCATCAGAAAGTGGTACCCGTGACAGTGGAAACACTGATTCAGAGGGAACAGAAACTCCCATATTGGGAATAAGCTCCTCAGAACTGCACAATGAATTTTTTAGTTCAGTACTAAACTCCTATGCCAAACACAAACAGTTTGGCATATTACTACAACTCCTTCAACAAAAGTACAGGAGTCCAGAACTGGAATCCCAGCTGGAAGAACCCTGGTTGAGGGCCTATAAGGATAACAAGTTCTTCCTTATAGATGGCCTGCTCTACCATAGAGAAAAACACACAAGTGCACTCACAGTCGTAGGCAGAGACCACATATCTCTGATCATGCAGGAATGCCATGACTGCCCCTATATGGGACACATGAGTGAATACAGAACCAGAGAGAGGGTAGCAAGCACAGCTTGGCGGCCCAGGTGGGAACAAGAGTTGAGTGAATACATCAACACTTGTGAAAGATGCCAAAAGGCAAACAGAAAACATGGGAAGAAGTATGGGTTACTTCAACATATAGAGGAACCCAAACAGCCATGGGAGACCATCAATATGGACTGGGTCACAGGACTTGTCCCAGGAGGCAAAGAAAACTACAATTCCTGCCTAATCACAGTTGATAGGTCCAGAAAGAGCATGAGGTGTCTACCATGCCATAAAGAGGACACAGCCATGGATACTTCTCTGTTATTCTGGAATAACATCATATCCACCTGTGGAGTACCTAAGATAATCATTAGTGATAGGGACACAAAATTCACATCTGAATTTTGGACCAACTTATATGACATGCTTGGCACCAAGCTTGCATTCTCCACAGCTTACCATTCACAAACAGATGGCCTAGCTGAAAGGATGATCCAGACAATGGAAGACATCCTTAGAAGGTTCTGTGCCTATGGCATGGAATACAAGGACCATGAGGGATACACCCATGACTGAGTTACCCTTCTACCAGCTGTCCAACTGGCTTATAATACAAGTCAGCACTTTACCACAGGAAAAACACCTGCAGTGGTAGAGAAAGGGTGGAATCCCCTGTTGCCTGTGGATCACTTGAAGAAAAATCTTCTGACCATCCACCCCACAGCCAAAGACTTCCATGATATGTGGAAAAGGGCTTGTGACACAGCTGCCAAATGCATAGCTGAGGCAAAAGAGTATAATAAGCAGAGGTGGGACAAGACACACACAGAACCTGACTTTAAGGAAGGGGACCAGGTGCTAGTGTCCACACTGAACTTTAATAACCTCAAAGGACCTAAGAAAATGAGAGACTCATTTGTAGGGCCCTTCACTATCATTCAATTGATAGGGAAGAATGCAGTGGAAGTCAAACTTACAGAGGAATTTTCCAAGAAGAACCCAGTCTTTCCAGTAAGTTTGGTCAAGCCATACTTCCAAACAAAGGAGGATAAATTCCCCTCCAGGAAGAAGAGCCCCACACCACCTGATATAGTGGAAGTGGAGGACTCCTCTGGACCTGTGAGTAAGATCATCAGGGCCAGGAAGATCAGACTTAATGGGAAGGATCAAAGACAATACTTAGTCAGATTCAAGAACAAAACAGCTGATAAAGACAAATGGTTGGCAGAAAATGCCATACCAGATGGGAACCTTCATTTAAGAAGATTCAGGGCCTTTAGGAGGACTCAACAGTCTCATAAATGATGAGCCTTTTTTAGAGGGAGGGTATGTCAGCCTGTGACTCAAAACCAGAGCACAAGCATGACAGCCAAAATACCATAAATCAATGGTATAGCCAAGATACCACCAAAACATGGAGCTGGGCCAAATTAGCTAAAAAAGTATCAAAGGAAAGGGGAAACTCACCCCTTTCCAAATATACAAGTCCCATCATAATAGGACAAAGAATAACAAAGTTATTCCTGCTCAAAGTTGTTGCTGAGCATAAACCTTAATTTTCAGCTCTCATCTAAAATCCAGAAGAAAAGGCTTAACCCAATCAAATGGGTATCAAACATGAAGCACTAAGCCAGGGCTATCCAATGGTACTAGCCAAACTGAGCTAGCACCAGTATTACTTGAGTTATGGCCAAATTCAGGCCAAATAAGGGTGAACAAAACATTCACCTCTCATCTAACTTTTGCAGTTTTAGTGTGAGATACCTAAAGTGGGGTCTTTTTGGAAAGCGTACAATCAGGGCTATCTGATGGTGTCATTTATTCTCCCATAGCTCAACTAGAGAAAAAGCTATGGGGCATATAAGCTCAATACAGCTTTTTGCCTAAACCAGGCAAATGTACAAAAATGTTGTACATGGGATAACTTTGCCATATTTAATGATACCCATATCAAATAAGGTACCATTGTGTAGAGCACATATAATGCTACACACTGCTTCAACTTTGAGGTTGATATCTCAAGAATTGACAAAGTTATGGCTGTTTTAAGTCAGATTCCCACCTGCTGTCATATACAGTCTTACCAAGGGATAATGTCCCATAATCATGAATATGAGGTGTCAAGCAGACAAAGGAGCTTGTTTTTACTTCAATACCTCATATTTCAGTCAATACTGGGGTTTCATACAGTTTCTGTACAGCATTCTATGCATCATACACATCAGAATCAGGCTGTGAGGTCCCCAGATGAAAGGTTTCACCCTTCATTGGTGAAAACTGCCCAGATGTGGTTTCAAAACCACATCTGAGCCCAATAACAAGCTATACAGGTCCTTGCAAGCCACAAGACTGTCTCAGAGAGTGAAAAAATCTTCACTTCCTCTACGTGGAAAGGTCTAACACCCCTTCCACCCCATTTCAGGATAAAAAGGAGGCTTTTCACAGCCAGAATTGCTTTCCTCATCCTGATCTTGAATTCCTATGTAGTACAACTGTCAAAAACAGTTATACTCTTGGAAGATAATCAGGTATACTCTTCATTTAGAAGTATTGTAGTCTTTATTATTGTAATCCAACAGGTAAAGCTGCACCCAGGGCTTTCAATAGCGCTCACCACCACTATTCTAGTATAGTAAAGCCCTTTTATTTTAAATTAAATCAATTATTATCATTATTACTATCATCACAAATCTTTATAAACCATTTTTACCATGTCACAGTCATAGTTGAAGCTTGTAAACACTATTATACATCTTTATCATAGACTCAGACTGACAAACCTTTTTTGACAGTTTACTACATAGGAATTGAAGAGTAGGATGAGGAAAGCTTTTCTGGCTGCGAAAAGCCCCCTTTTTCTCCTGAAATTGGGTGAAAAGGTGGCTAGACCTTTCCACGTAGAGGAAGTGAAGATTTTTACTCTCTAGGACAGGCTTGTGGTTTACAAAAGGCCTGTATAGCCTTTATTGGGCTCAGATGTGGTTTTGAAACCACATCTGGGCTGTTTTCACCAATGCAGGGTGAAAATATTTATCTGGGGACCACACAGCCTGATTCTGACTTGTATGACACGTAGAATGCTGTATAGAACCTGTATGGGACCCCAGTATTGAATGAACTATGAGGTATTGAAGTAAAAACAAGCGTATTTGTCAGTTTGACACCTCATAATCGTGGTTATGGGATATTATCCCATGGTAAGGCTGTATTGGTCAAAATGTGGGATTTTGACCTTAAAACAGCTATACCTTTGGCAGTTCTTGAGATATCAACCTCAAAGTTGAATCAGTGTGTAGCCCTGTATGTCTTCTACACAATGGTACCTTATTTGGTATGGTTATCATGAAATATGACAAAGGTATCCATGTAGAAGTCTTTTGTACATGTGCGTGTTTTTAGGCAAAAACTGTATTGGGCTTGTTTGCCCTATAGCTTTTGTTGCAGTGGAGATATGGAGAAATGGATGGCACCAGAAGATAGCCCTGATTTTGCCCTTTCCAAAAATACCCCCTTTTAGGTATCTCACTCTAAAACTGTAAAAGTTAGATGAGAGGTGAATGTTTTGTTCACCCTTATTTGGCCTGAATTTGACCATAACTTCTGTAACACTGGTGCTAGATCAGTTTGGTTGGTACCATTGAATAGCCCTGGCTTATAGCTGCATTTTGAATACCCATTTGATGGGGTTAGGCCTCTTACTCTGTATTTCAGATGAGAGGTGAAAATTAAGGTTTATGCTCAGCAGCAACTTTGAGCAGGAATAACTTTGTTATTCTTTGTCCTATGATGATGGGACTTGTATATTTGCAAAGGGGTAAGTTTCCTCCTTTGTCTGATACCTTTGAGCTGATTTGGCGCAGCTCCATGTTTTGGTGGTATCTTGGCTATACCATTGGTTTATGGTATTTGGCTGTCATGCTTGTGCTCTGGGTTTGAGTCACAGGCTGACAACACAAGACCTTGGATAATTCTTTGATTCTGGATTGAAGCTAATTTGGAATTAAATAATCACTGGTCTGGATTTATGGACTGAAGAATAACTCAAGATCATGTAAAACACTCAACTCAAACTTCCCTTGGTATTTTAAAGAAGCTTGAAAACTCAAGAGGTCCTCAGCATGACACCAAACTTCTTCCCCTGTAGACTTGGGCAGGGAAACTTATAAAAAAAACAGCAAAGAAGCGGGAGAGGAATTTACTAGTCAAGATGTCAGGGTGACTCTATAATATAGCTTCAAAATGATAATAAAAGCTATAAATATTAGTGTGACATAAAAATAATGATTATTGATTAATGATGAGATGGTTAAAAGGGCTATAATAAAAGAACTTAGTGATGGTGAGTGCTATTGATAGCCCTGGGTTCAGTGTTTACCTGTTGGTTTACAATAATAAACCCTACAATAATTACAATTATAGCTATAACTGTTTAATTCTAAGAGTACCGCTTCTTTAAGAAGCTATACCACATAAGAATACTAAGAACAGGATGATGAATTGGCCTTCTGGTGAGGAAAGGCCTCTTTTTATCTTGTTCTGGGGTATTGGGAGGTTGTTTACCTCTGAACACAACTACAGAGTGGAAATTTTCACTACTGTGGGCTGGTTTGTGGTTCTACACACTCAATACATACTTTCATTCGGTTGAAATGTGTTTTTAGAACCATGAATTGTTATTTTTACCCTATACAGGGTGAAAATTTTCACCCATGGAGTTTACAAGTGTGTTCTGGTGCTTCTGACATGTCAGAAGCTGTACAGAAAGTGTGTGGACCCCTTCATTTGAATGAAATATGAGTTATTGAAGTATAAACAACTTTATTTGTCTATTTGACACCTTATAATCATACTCATGGGATAGTATCCCACAGTAAAGTTGTATTGGTCTAAATATGGGATTTTGACCTTAAAACTGCTATAGCTTTGTGAGTATTTAAGATATTGAGCTCAAAGTTGGTTAATTATGTATTTCTGGATGAGATCTACACAATGGTACCTCATTTGGTATAGTTAGCTTTAAATATGGCAAAGTTATGCCATGTTCAATTTTAGTTATTCAGATATATGATTATCTCAAAATCTGTATAGAGCTTGTTTACCCCATACCTTTTGTTCTAGATGAGATATGTGGAAATGAATGAAGCCATAAGATAGCCCTTATTGTGCTCTTTCCAAAGAGACCCCACTTTGGGTATCACACACTAAAGCTGTAGAAGTTGGATGAGAGGTGAATATTTTATGGGTGTTGGTAAACACATGTAAGCCCTTATGTGTTTTTACCAAAACCTACATTTTTTTTACCAATTTATGGCCAAAAGACGTAAGTTTATGGTAAAAACATGTAAGTAACCCCTTTTTCAAAAAAAAATTCTCAGGATAAGTTTTGAGGTTTTTTTTAAATTGTTTTTGCCATATTTTTCCTGACATGGGATGTCAATATCCACAAATTGTTTCATATTTTTTTTGGCCATTTTTCTCAAATTTGGCCAAAATGACAAAATGGAATATTTTTTTAAGAAAATTCATCTAAAATATTTCCACTTATGAATTTACTTAACTTTTTTTGAAATGAAGGGTTCAATCTGGAGAATAAAGAACCAGAAGCCCATAATTTTGGGAATTTTTTTTGGTGGGAAAAGTGAAGGCACAAAAAGTGTTTTTTTTTCAGATGTTTTTTCTCATCTTTGAAATATGACTCTTATTAAGAAATTAATATAAAAACTTACCACTTATGAATTTCCTTCATTTTTTTAAAAATGAAGGGTTCAATCTGGACAATAAAGACACAGAAGACCATGAATTTGGGGAATTTTTTTTGTGGGACAACAAGTGAAGGTGCAATAAGTGTTTTTTTTTTTTCAATTTTTCTTTCTTGTTTGCAATATGACTATTTTTAAGTACAAAAGTGCCACATGTTTGATAAAAAAGGGGACTGAGGTGAGATTTAAGCAAAAAATAGGCCTGAGGGGGATAATTGGCATAAATTGTATATACAAAACTCAATCAATCTGAATCAACCTCCAAAATAGTTGGTCTTTTTTGAGGGGGGGGGGAGAGGAAGATTGGACAAATATAACATCCTGTGTTTCTTAAATTTATCAGCCCACCCCAGGGCTTGTGGTTGGGCATGAAATTCCCAATTCACAGTAATGGGGGGGGGGACTGGATAAACTTTAGAAATGATTATATCCAAAGGAACAAAATGAGAACAGCTATCCAAGAAGAAGATGAAAATGGGGTGATTATCATTTGGAGGACGGAAATAAGGGAAAAAAGAAAAATATTGGACTGTGGAATAAAAGAAAATAGGTCTTTTATACTTATTTGCAATTGGATCCCCGATTTCAGGCATGGATATCCACTTGCTTTTTGGAGCCTGGCCAACATCTTCATACCATCCAATTCTTTCCAAATAAGAGGATACTGAGGGAATTAAGGTGTTCATGGCTTCATAAAGGTTGTGATTTTGATGAATTTCTTCAGCCAAGTCACCTCTGACATCAGCCCATTGATCTTGAGTCTTGTAAATGTAGTGGGATCCTGTCCTTTAGCCACAGTTTTCATCACCCTGGACATTGATGGCCTTGAAGGTGTATTTCAATATAAACTTGGGAAAGTCTTCTGAGCCAGGTATCTGATAAAATAATGTCAAAAGATGAATAAATATCAAAATAAACAAGAGAAATATACATTAAAAAGAATCAGAAACTCACAAACAGCTTGGAGCATTCATAACCTGTGTGATAATTGCTTTGACAATGCTCACAGGTCAAGTCAATTGCATCATATATCTTCAAGATAGTGGCAGGCTTGCGTGATTTTCTTTGTGAGGTTTTGCTTCCAATTGCCAATCTTCTGGACCTTCTAAGGGTAACTTCTTATTTATTTAATTCAGTTGCTGAGGGTGGTGAATCTGATGAAATGATTGATTTTGATAATGAGGCCTCAGAATCTTCAGATGAGTCCACTTCCATAATTTGAGAGGGGACATTTGACTGTGATCTTGATGTTGTTGTACCGGTCACTTTTAATGGGGGTCTTCCTATTCTCTTGAATTGACTTTCAATAATTTCAAATATTAATGGTTCCCTTTTTTTTGTATTTTGACTATTATTATTGGCTCCTTGAGGTCTTCCATGGATATTCTTGCATTCTAGTGGGTCTTCATAAGATTGATCATCCTCTTGACTCTTGGGAATTTGCTCAAATGGAACTTTTCCAGTCAAAAAATCTTGAAAATCTTGAAGAATTGGGGTTATTTATGCCATTGGTCTTTGGAAAAGGTCTTTCCCAATATCTTCAAATATTTTCTTGGCCTCATTCTTTATTTCTTTTTAAACACTTTTATCATCACCTTGAAAAACAGTCTGAGAAGAATATGACAAAGAAAATCAGTTAATAAGGAAAAAGGTGAGAATTTGAAGTTGAAGAACCCTCACAGGCAAATTCAAATGCCACTGAGGATTGAAGTCTGATATCTCAAGCCTTTGGCGCCTGGAAAATGCCTTGTGGGTCTTATTCTTGCAAGGAATTCCTTGATAATTGTTGCATTTGTTGGTGCATTTTCTCATTGGGAGGAAATTTGGTTTTAAAATTTTCAAAGGCCATCTGAAGAGCATAATGAGACACCTTGCCATTGAGAGCACAGACGTGTGGCGGAAAATTCTTGACATGGACAATCATTTCTTTGCAGATTCTGTTGATGATTTCAATAAATTGTTTTCTGAATTCCATGTGGAAAGCCCTGACTACCTCCAGGAGAGTACCAGTGGACTTTTGAATCCAAAGTTTAATCATGGCATGGGAACCTTTAACTCTGGAGGTGGAGCCCACACCCAGGTGGCAATGGTGGTTGGTCCAGGCTGGCACATAATACTCCTTTAGAGGAAGCCAGGTATTTTCCAAATATTGCAAGACTTCAGGATTTTTTACTTGATTTTGAAGCTTCTTCCAGTTGTCTTAGAAAGACTTTTCAGTGGATGAATACATAACCTGAGAAATGAATCCCAAAGTAATTAATAAAAAACAATAATAAGAAAAAAAGTGAAAAAAAGTGAAATAAAGCAAAAGATAAAAGTATATTACTTGATTCAAAAGGCCCATAAAATTTTCAAAATCAGTTCCATAACCAATTTTCTTCATGCAATGTGCAGATACATCTTTATTGATGTGCCAAATGCATAACATGACTTTGGGGTCTGGGAAGAGCTTCTTAAGAGAGTTTTTCAAGGCCAGATCCCTGTAAATAACAATAACTGGAGGGGGAACAAGATTGGTGATGTTGAGGACCTTTTATATATATTGATTTAATGCCCAAGTATATGAGGGTTCAGTTTCATTCTTCATCAAACAAAAATCCCCAGAAAAGGTCTTATTGGCTGAGCTGAATCCAACAATATGAAAAAGGGGCATTTTATACTTATTGGCTTTATAAGTACAACCCATAATAATGACATGAGGAAAGCCATGAAGAAGTTTTATGGCAAGAGGGTCAGTGAAAAACAAGGAGGTAATGTGTCCCTCAGCATCCCTTGCAGAGGACCAAACAAAATTTTTTTCTTTGAGGGTGTCAATCAGGGCATTGATGGGCCTTCTGCCTTGCAGTTTGTGTTTCTTGATTTTCTTGACTTGGTTGTAAATGTATTGAAGGATTACAGGCCTGTAAGACTCCCTCTGGCTGCATAATTGGGGCTGAATTTGCCTTGGCATGAGCAGTGATTCAGACATTTGAGCAATTTGGGATGTTTCTTGCTCATTGAATTTCCTGAAAGCAGGATGTGCCATGATATTTTCAGTGGAATCATGACTATGTTCAGGATTTTTTACTTTAAGAGTCCAAGTGGTACTCTTGGCATATTTTCTGGCATAAATTCTAAAAGGACAGTCACGCTTTCTTGAGGTGACTGTTTAGGAGGAGCTTTTGTTGGCATTTGGGGTCCCAGACCTGTCACAACCTATTTCAATTTGGACCTCAAGGTGGACACAGAATACCCCTGAGCCCTGGAAACATTATGCACATGCTTCCAAAAAAGATCAAGGGTCTGAAATTCACCTTCAGTGGGAGGTTGCAGCATTTTCAAGTGAAAAAGATGTATAAATTTGAAAAAAAGGGGAATTTGGGGATTTGGAATGGGGTAAGAACGTTCCAAAAGGTGAAAAAGGGGTGAAAAAAGGGATGAAAAATTGAAAGATGTGGTTAAGAGTGAAAAAAAGTGGTTTAATTGTGGGATTAATGGATGAAGGAAGGTAAAAAATTGGAAATTTAGAGGCTTGAAAGCAGTTTGTTGTGGTGGAAAATGCAGTCTTTGGGGAAAAAAAAGGAAGATAAGTGTGAAAAGCTTTGCAAAATTGCTTTGGTAATGCTGTTTTTCAAAAAAAAAATTGTTTGGGGTGGGGATAATATGCACTATTTGGGGTGTTTGGTCTTTTTTTTTGGCGGGGGCAGGGAAAAAAAATCTGAGACAATAGGGAGTTAGAGGGGTCTTGGGGAGAAAACCCCTTTTTGGGACATGTTTTGGCCCAATACAGGCATTTTTGTTTCATTTTAGATTCAAAATGGGCCCAGGGCACCCCTTATGTGTTTTTACCAATTTGCTTATGTGTTTCTACCAATACCCTATTTTATTCACCCTTATTTGACCTTATTTTGGCCATAAATTCTATAGTTTTGGTGCTAGCTCAATTTGGCTAGTACCATTGGATATCCCTAATTGAGAGATTCAATTTGAATACCCATTTGAAGGGGTTCAGCATCTTTATCTGGATTTTAGATGAGAGGTGAAAATTAAGGTTTATGCTCAGCAACTGCTTTGAGCTTGAATAATTTTTTGATTATTTGTCCTATGATCATGAGACTTGCATATTTAGAAGGAGGTTAGTTTCCTCTTTATTTTGGTACCTTTTGAGCCTGTTTGGCTCAAATTCATGTTTTGGTGGTATTCTGGAAGTCATGCTTGTGCTCTGGTTTTGAGTCACAGGCTGACATACCCTCCCTCTAAAATAAGGCTCATCATTTATGAGAATTTCCTGTCTTCTTTGAGGTATCAGTGTGGCTCATGTGACCATGAGACAACAAATTTCTTGTGGTCATACCTTCCTTGTATGGTGGTTTATGTTTCAAACCATCCAGATGTTTGGTCATTGGTTTCCTTCTTTTTGAGTGGAATGAACAAATTTCCTTTGTTCTGTGGCTCTTAAATTCCACCAAATATTCCTCACTGGGGCTAGGCTCACTGTATGAAGTATTTCCACAGCCATTCCCCACACTATCAGAGCCAGATTCATGACCTTCTCGGTGTTTTCTTGTTTCTTTCTCTCTTTCAAATATCTCTTTCCTGTCTTTGGGAAAATTGTCTAAATAGTGATTGGGTGATTCACAATTTTGAGATCCTGTTGTGATTTCAGATTATGAATCATGAGTTTCTTTGGCTTCCAGGGTTGGATTCTCCCTGTTATCCCCAGTACTATGGGTATTGTATCTACCAATAGATGTTCTAATCCTTAATTCTTGCAAAGTAGTTGATATTTCATCCAAGGTGGATTCTTTGGAGCATCCTCATTTTACTGCATGCTCTAAGTCTCCTGGTAGTTTGGCCAAAAGTTTGTGATTTCTCATTTCTGTTTCTATGTGGGGGTCAATGGCTATTAGCCTTTTTGACTTTCTCAGACACAAATAATATGGATCTTTGTCCACTGTGTATCTATCATTTCCAAATGAAAGGGTTCTCTGCCATATCCATGTATTATTTGGCTCCTCTACCATGGCCAGTTTCTTCTACCATGAATATATTTCATTTCAGTATACCATATACTAGACTTTACTTTCAATTCTGTGTTCAGTCTAGCTATTATCCAGTAGTCTGGTATGCTTGGAAAATAAATGAAGAGTCAATCAATATAAACAAGTAGCTCCATGTGATCATATTCTCCTACACCAGAGAATTTGGCCAGCTTGAGGCCTCTGGAAGCTGCTTCAGTGCTTCCTTCTCTGAATAAGTCATGTTATATCCATCTTGTTATTGTGATCGGGATCTTGCCTTATTCTCCAACAAGGCATCTGGTTTGATTTCTTCCTGGTGGTATGGATTATCCAAAACATTTCCTTGTGTTTGGGGTTTTATGTTTTGACAGACATTGAACAATTTGTAAATATCTTGATTCAGGTATTCCATATCACTTTTTCAGTGATTTTGCTCCTCTAAGACTTGATTTAGTCTTCTTTTGGTCTCTTCTGAGGATTTACTCAATCTAGTATAGTCCTCTTGAAGAGTATGAATAGTTTTGGTTTGTAAGGTATTAACCTTTTGTAAACCTGAAATATTTTCATGGAGTCTTTCAAACTCATTTTGAGTTTGCTCTACAAATTGGGAAAATTGTAACCATAGAGTATTACTAATTATAGTACTCTCAGGGATCACAACATTGTGTTTAATCTGAGTGAAGATATCATTCCTTATTCTAGGGCTGCTAGCTTCATTAGAAGTATTTACAACTGTTTCTTTGTACTTCTTTTGACAGGTCCAAAAAGTTCTGGATAATAGGATCTAACTCTTTCTGCTTTTGGTTGAAAGAAGTCTTGTTCTTGTCCTATGATCCTCTTCCTCTCCCAGATTATACATGAAATTGGAAAGTATGGTGACTTTTGGTAACTGATCTGCTGGTGCCTGAGTGATATGAAGCCACTAGGGAGTTTGGCTGGGTTACCACTTCTTATAAGACTGAAAGAGTCAGAGTATGTTATCTCTGGTCCAATTTCTCTTCTATGATAAGTTGTTTGAAGAATATCTCTTTGAGGGAAATCTTCTGGATACTTTCTACAAGTTCTTTCTAGTGGAACTCTAGGTTAAATTCCCGGTCTGCCATTCTCCACTGGGGAAGTTCTTTGAAGATTTGATGGCTTAGAATTAACTGTTCTATGCAAGCCATTCTTGGAGGTTTTCTGTTGGAAACCATCTTGGAAGGTGTAGTAAGGTTCATTTCGCCATTTATTTTGACTTTGAACAACTTCAACCTCTCTCCTTTCAAGGACTCTATTTCTACTGATGGTTGATTCTCTTTGTAAGGAATAATTCATTGGAAATCCAAAGTCTTTGAAGTGAAGTGGTATCATTTCTGATTTGTAAAGTGGGAGTCTTATCTAGTTTATGAAATATCTGTTCATTTTTTCAGGAATCTATAAGGCAGTTTGGACAGATTATCATTGAAACTATCAATAATAATTATCAAATAAATTTCCCACACAAATTTGGATGCAGAAACTCAATTGTGAGGGTTTCACTTGAAGAGAAATCAAAACAATATATAATTTGTATATATTACAGGATTAAGTCAAAGAAATATGATTATATTCCTTTTTGAATAAGTATTATTATTGAAATTATCAATAATAATGACTCTGATAAATTTTTCAAACAAATTTGGGTGAAAACGGAAATGATTTTAAAAGTTTTTTCTTGGAGAAAAATCCAAATAATATACAATATGTATATATTATTAAAATACGTTTAGAGAAAGAAATATGGTTTTTATTTCTTTTTATATTGTTAGGATTATTGAAATTATCAATAATGATAACAATTTTTTTTACAACAATTTGGGTAAAAAATAAATAAATTATAATGGTATTTTTCCAAGAAAAACTCTATCAATATATACTCTGTATATTATTATGAAAAAATGAGTGAAAGTAAAAAATATGATTATATTTTTTTTGTAGTGTTATTATTGAAATTATCAATAATAATTTTAATAATAAATTTTTGACACCAATTTGGGTGAAAAAAAGATCAATAATGAAATATGATTATATTTCATTATGAAGTATTATTATTGAAATTATCAATAATAATGATAATAATCAGTTTTTCACGCCAATTTGGGTTGAAAAATGAATTGTAAGAGTTTTTCTTTAACAAAAATTAAAACAATATATACTTTGTATATATTATAAAAAAAACCCAATAATAACATATGATTTTATTTTATTATGAAGTATTATTATTGAAATTATCAATAATAATGGTAATAATCAACTTTTCATGCCAATTTGGGCAAAAAAATGAATTATAAGAGTTTTTCTTTAAGAAAAATTCAAACAATATATACTTTGTATATATCATGAAAAAAGATCAATATCAAAATATCATTATATTTCATTATGAAGTATTATTATTGAAATTATCAATAATAATGATAATGATCAAGCTTTCATTCCAATTTGGGTAAAAAAATGAATTATAAGAGTTCTTCTTTAAGAAAAATTCAAACAATATATACTTTGTATACATTATTATGAAAAAAAAGAAAAAATATGATTATGTTTTTTTTAAAAATAGAGTATTGTATAAGTATAAATTATATATTTATAACTCTGAAAAATGATGAAAAAATATTATGTTTCAGAAAAAATATGAATACAGTTTTTTTTATTATTTTATTATGTTTTTTTATTTTTAAGTAAAAAAATCATAACTGAGAAAAACCATGAAATTAATCCCCTTCAGGGTTTCTTATGGCTTAGAAAAAGTGAAACTAAGCAAGAAAACAAGTATAATAACTCTAAAGGCATGAAAATAAGCTAAAAATAGGGGAAAGCTAGAATGTTGTCTAAAATAGGTAAAAAACCAGGCCAGGCCCCCAAAATGTCAGGGTGACTGTCAAAACCATGTGTAATCACCCCCAATGGGTGTTTATGGCAAATATAGCCTGCCCCCAATTTATGGCCAATTGGCCATGTTGGTATTTTATGGCCTTTGGACCATATCACCTTTCACTGGCCACTTATGGCCTTGGGCAATATCCTGCAACCATTGGCCCTTTTGGCCAATTCTCCACCTCACCAACTGTCAGCCTGTGACTCCAAACCAGAGCACAAGCATGACAGCCAAAATACCATAAACCAATGGTATAGTCAAGATACCACCAAAACAGGGAGCTGAGCCAAATTAGCTCAAAAGGTATTAAAAGAAAGGGGAAACCCACCCATTTTCAAATGTACAAGTCCCATCATCATAGGACAAAGAATAACAAAGTTATTCCTGCTCAAAGTTGTTGCTGAGCATAAACCTTAATTTTTACCTCTCATCCAAAATACAGAGTAAGAGGCTTAACCACATCAAATGGGTATGAAAGATGAAGCTCCAAGTCAGTGCTATCCAATGGTACCAACCAAACTGAGCTAGCACCAGTATCACAGAAGTTATGGTCAAATTCAGGCCAAATAAGGGTGAACAAAACATTCACCTCTCATCTAACTTCTACCGTTTTAGTGTGAGATACCTAAAGTGGGGTCTTTTTGGAAAGCACACAATCAGGGCTATCTGATGGTGTCATCCAGCTCCTCATATCTCAGCTAGAACTAAAGTTATGGGGCAAACAAGCCCAATACAGCTTTTGCCTAAAACATGCATATATACAAAATATCTTGTACATGGGATAACTTTTCCATACTTAATGATAGCCATACCAAATAAGGTACCATTGTGTAGAACACATACGGGGATACACACTGAGCCAATTTTGAGGTTGATATCTCAATAACTGACAAAGTTATGGCTGTTTCAAGGACAAAATCCCACATTCTGGCCAATACAGCCTTACCATGGGATAATATCCCATAACCATGATTATGAGGTGTCAAACAGACAAAGAAGCATGTTTATACTTCAATACCTTATAATTAAGTCAATACTGGGGTCCCATACAGTTTCTGTACAGCATTCTATGCGTCATACACGTCAAAAGAAGGCTATGTGGTCCCCAGATGAAAATTTTCACCCTTTATTGATGAAAACTGTCCAGATGTGGTTTCAAAACCACATCTGAGTCCAATACCGGCTATACAGGCCTTTGCAAACCACAAGTCTGTCTCAGAGAGTGAAAAAAATCTTCACTTCCTCTACATGGAAAGTCTAGCAGCCTTTCCACCCCATTTCAGGATAAAAGGAGGGCTTTTCACTGCCAGAAAAGCTTTCCACATCCTGCTCTTAAGTTTCTACATAGTACAACTTTCAAAAACAGTTATACCCTTGGAAAACAAACAGGTATAATTATAATATTAATTATTGCAGTCTTTATTATTGTCATCCAACAGTTAAAGCTGCACCCAGGGCTTTCAACAGAGCTCACCAACACTATTTTATAATAGTAAAGCCCTTTTAATCTTATTATAAAACCTTATTATCAATCAATATTTTATTTCTTAGACTTTTATCACATGTCACAGTCACAGTTAAAGTGGTAAATAGCCTAATTACCACTTCTTCATAGACTCAACCTGACACCCACCCCCAGGCCAATACCTTTTTTTGGGCCTAGGGGGTCCATCTGGTTTGCCAGGGGCTTCTGGGCCACTGGCCCAACCCCTTTGATTATGGGGTCTAAGGCCTAAATGGACTTTTTTGACCATTTAGGCCCCCTACAGCCTCTATGGCCCATGGTCTGTGGGACCCTTAGGCCACTTTTGACCAAATTTCAATTAGGCCAAAAGGGGCCAAGGGGGCAGTTCACCAGCCCCCAAGGCCAGGTGGGCCCACCTGAGCCAATTTTGACCCCAATCTCAACAATCCCAGAAATGGCCAAAAGGACCCCAGAACCACATTTTGTCGACTTTCAACCCCTGGCCTCTGGAAACCACCAGAGGCCACCAGCTCAGGTCCAGCAAGGTTTCCCCTCAATTCAGGGGAAGACCTCTGCTTCACCAATCTACCCCATACCAAAGGATCTAGGTGTGGTGCATATATGGTATAATATACCATTATGCACCAATTTTTCTCACAATTTTAATGGTGATGTTTTCAGGACCATATTATGTCTTTTGAATTCAAGTCCCCAAATCCATCACCCAATTTGAAGGAAGTCTTTTCAGTCATTCAGTCTTGCAATCCCTGGCAGTCGCCAGAAGAACATTCTAGGATCTCAACCACCTGGCCCTGCAGGAGTTGGGTTGTATTTTCTTTTCAGGATTATTCCAACGGTAATTTCAAGAGCTTATCAATCATTAAATCAGTTGTCAAGGCATCAAGTACTTCAGTATTCTTTGGACAACTCAATTTCTCCATACAGGCTGTATTCAAGAAAGTTGTATGGCCTTGGCCCTTTTGGGACAATTCATATTCCACTGTGGGAATTCAGTCACACAGTTAAGTTATAAAGATGGCCAGTTCTGTATTGAGCCAAAACAGTCAATACAGCTGGGTGATCAACCCTCCAAGATCACTCATCAGCTTTTCACATATACTGGCCACCTTTTCTTCCCCGGGGACTTTTCACACAGTCAATTAATATATTGGATTTAGTTTTATCCTTATTTTATTTTCATTTATTAAAGTAAATACTGATAATCTTAAGCCAGTCATTTGCACCTTTTGTTCTTTGCCTGTCAGTGGATATTGGTGGTCATATCTTTTACTAATTCCATTGTTCTTTCTGGCAGGTTGAAACAGTGAACTGAGGATTTATTTGGTTGGCTCTTTGGCTTTTGGCTTTCTTTTGTTATCTTTGGCCATTGGCTTTCTTCTTCTTTTATCTTTGGAATATTTGTCCTTACTCTTATTCTCCCTTAAAGAAATATAATACTTGTTATTTATTTATTCTTTTGGAGCCCTCCAAGTGAATTCTTGAGTCCTGAGTGCCAGGCCACTCTTGTTTTCGACTAGAGCCCCTGTGAAAGTAACTCTATGATATAGCTTCAAAATGATAATAAGCGCTATAACTCTGAGAGTGAAATGAAAATAATGATTATTAATTAATGATGAGATGGTTAAAAGGGCTATACCAAAAGAATTTAGTGATGGTGAGTTCTATTGATAGCTCTGGGTGCAGTGTTTACCTATTTGTTTACAATAATAAACCCTACAATAGTTGAAATTATAATTATAACTGTTTAATTATAAGGGTACCACTTCTTTAAGAAGCTATACCACATAAGAATAACAAGAACAGGATGATGGATTGGCCTCCTTTAATCTTGTTCTGGGGTAGTGGGAGGTTGCTTACCTCTTCACACAACCACAGAGTGAAAACGTTTACTACTATGGGCTGGTTTGTGGTTCTACACACTCAATACAAACTTTTAATGGGTTGAAATGTGTTTTTAGAACCAGAACCTGTCATTTTTACCCTATACAGGGTGAAAATTCTCACCAATGGAGTTTACAGGCGTGTTCTGGTGCTTCTGACACATCAGAAGCTGGACAGAACCTGTATGGACCCCTTTATTTGAACAAACCATGGGGTATTAGATTATAACCAAGTTTATTTGTCTATTTGACAACTCATGATCATACCTATGGGATAGTATCCCACAGTAAAGCTGTATTGGTCTAAATGTGGGATTTTGACCTTAAAGCTACTATAACTCTGCCAGGTTTTAGAATATTGAGCTCAAAATTGGCTCATTATGTAGTTCTGGATGAGATATACACAATGGTACCTCATTTGGTATAGGTAGCATTAAATATGGCAAAGTTATGCCATGTCCAATTTTAGTTATCCAGATATATGATTATTTCAAAATCTGTATAGAACTTGTTTTCCCCATACCTTTCCTTCTAGATGAGATATGTGGAAATGAATGACACCATAAGATAGCCCTTATTGTGCTCTTTCCAAAGAGACCCCACCTTGGGTATCTCACACTAAGCCTGTAGAAGTTGGATGAGAGGTGAATATTCTATTCACCCTTATTTGAACTTATTTTGGCCATAACTTCTATAGTCTTGGTGCTAGCTCAATTTGACTAGTACCATTGGATAACCCTGATTGAGAGCTTCAATTTGAATACCAATTTGATGGGGTTCAGCCTCTTTTTCTAGATTTTAGATGAGAGGTGAAAATTAAGGTTTGTGCTCAGCAACTGCTTTGAGCTTGAATAACTTCTTTATTATTTGTCCTATGATAATCAGACTTTAATATTTGGAAAGAGGTGAGTTTCCTCTTTATTTTGGTACCTTTTGAGCCTGTTTGGCTCAGCTCCATGTTCTGGCGGTATTTTGCTCTACCATTGGTTTATGGTATTCTGGCAGTCATGCTTGTGCTCTGGTTTGAGTGACAGGCTGACATAGGAGAAGTGCTGAAGGACCATTTTTGTTCTTAGCATGAAAATAAATTCCTCCCTTTGTGTAACAGGAACAAGGGGATTCAAAGGTATTTATCATTATTAAATTGGCCACAATGAACAAAGTGAAGTACCAAGACATTAATCAAGAGGAGAAAATTCCTCATCAATAAATAAAACAACCAGAAGAATCTTGCATCAAATGTGAATCATGAAGATTGGAGAATAAAAAAATAGTCAAGTGGAATTCAAAATGAATCCCCAAGGAGTTCCAGAATCAAGATAAGCCCTTGGGTTAGGCCAGGAGGTCCTTGCATGACTTAAGCTGAAGGACCTCTATACCTAATATACAGGGGTTACACACCTAGTTGTAGGTCCTGTATGACCTTAAACTACATTCTTTCTATGGAAGAAAGAAGAAAAAAAAGAATTTTGAAGACCTCAATACTTCAGGACACTAGCAAATTCTTTAAAAGAATTAAAAATCACTAATTGAAGATGGATCACCAAATTTTACCAGCCAAATATAAATCAGTCCTGAAGAACGTGAGATCAGTCAATTAGCCAATGCCTCAATAACTTGACCCAACTTTGTCAAGAGATCCTTCTGAAACAACCTTATCAACAAACCCACCTATATTTCAAGAAACCTTTAACATCCCCCATGCAAGACTGCAAGCAGTCAATTTTGGCCCACCAGGATGGTTATCAGATGAAGAAATCAATTTACTCAAAAATGTTATTACCTTAAGGGAAAAAGCAATAGCTTTCTGTGAAGAAGAAAGAGGATTACTCAAACACTCATATAGAAAACCTTACAAGATACCAGCAATACCTCATGCAACTGGGCAGAAGAAACCAATTCCCATTCCCAAATCAATTTCACCTCATTTTACTGAATTAATCAGAGAAAGAATCAGGACTGGACTCTATGAGCAATCCACCTCAAGCTACACAAGCTCAATCTTTTGTGTGGCCAAATCAAATGGTAAATTCAGAACTGACAATGACCTTCAAGAACTCAACAAAGTCACCATAGAAGAAGCTGTCTTACCACCTCAGATTAAAGAATTTGTAGATGCATTTGCAGAAAGAGCATGCTATGAGCTAGGAGACATAATGGGGGGATATGATGAAAGGAAATTAGATGTCACTAAATGCCCCCTCATGACTTTTGAAACACCCCTTGGAAGGATAAAACTTGCAAGACTACCCCAGGCAGCCACCCACTCAGTAGCAGTATACCAAGCCCAAATGACCTGGATACTCCATGAAGAAATACCAGAAAGTGTAGGAATATATATTGATGATGGAGGAATAACAGGACCAAGATAGCTTTACAGCCAAGAAAAACTACCTGAAAACCCCACAATCAGAAGATTTATATGGGAATATGCCATAGCTTTAGAAATAATTTTATTCAGGATTGAAGAAGCAGGACTTACTGTCTCAGGATCAAAGTTTGCATTCTGTGTGCCGGCTTTGTACATAGTAAGGCATGTTGTATCATTCAAAAAGAAGGGAAATCCCCAAACAAAAGAGAAACAAGATTCAAAATTGGCTATCACCTCTCAAGAAGAAGGAAATAAGAGGATTTCTTGTACTTTGTGCCTATGTAAGGATGTTCATTGAAAACTTCTCACAAGTTGCATCACTACTCAGGAGGGTTACCAGAGAAGATTCTGACTGGGACTGGGATCAAGGATGTGAATAAGCTTTACATAAGCTCAGAAGAATAGTTGGAGAGGAAATAAACCTCAAAAAATTGTATTATGACAAAGGAGCAGGAAACATTAAGCTAGAACTAGATTCAAGCTACATTGCTTCAGGAGCAGTACTCACTCAAGAAGACAAAGAAGGAAAAGAAAGACAAATATTATATGAATCAATAACTTTGTCAAATTTGGAATTAAAATACTCACAAACCAAATTGGAACTCTGTGGAGTTTCAAGAGCTCTCAAGAATATTCAAACAATACTTTGAGGAAAACACTTTTAATTACAGGTTGATGCCAAGGCCTTAATTGAAATTATCAACACCCATTGCTTACCCAATGCCCCCATGACAAGACGGGTGGCTTTCATTAAAATATTTTACTTTGATTTGGTACACAAACCACGGAAAACTTTCACTATGCCAGATGGGCTATCCAGAAGACCAAAGAACTCAGAAGAAGAAGAAGATGGACTAGAGTTTTATGAAGAAGAAAAATGGATCAAGCCACCCCCTGGATTTGGGGCTAAGAATGTTAATTCACTCAATTTTTCAGGAAAACAAGTACCAACATAACAAGAAGAATTTAGGAAGAGGATGCAAGAATACTTAAGTACAATGAAAAAACCAGAAGAAAGCAAGGAAGAAGAACTTAGAAGGATTAAAAGAAGGTCACCCAACTTTTTCTTGGAAGATGGCCAACTAAAAAGAAGAAATAAACCAAACCCTCACTTGGTGATATCAAGTCAAGAAGTTCAAAGCAACATTTTGAAGTAACTTCTTGAAGACAAGGGCCACAGGGGGGAAAATGAAGCTTATAGAAGTATTAAAGCAAGATTTTGGTGGGAAGGAATGAAGAAAGCAGTCAAGAAATGAGTTCAATCCTGCCCGGCCTTCCAAAAGAGAAGTAAAATGTTACAAAGGGAACAAGGAAATTCTACAGAAACATTAACAATATTTGAAAGGGTCAGCATGGATGCAGTAAATATAAAATCTGGAGGATTAAAGTACATGGTTGTGGCCAGAGATTATTTTTCAGGCTGGAAAGAAACAGTTGGACTAATCAAATCAACAGCAAAAGCAGTTTCAGAATGGTTCACCTGAGAGTGGATATGCAGGGATGGCTAACCAAGAGAATTAACCTCTGATGGGGGCCAGAGTTTGGGAAAGCTATTCAAGATGCAGTAATAAAAGCAGGATCAAGGATCAGAGTCACCACACCCTATTAACCAGAGTCTCAAGGAATGGTTGAAAGGAGCAATAAACCACTCAAAGATGAACTAGTAAAGATGTATGAGGAAAATGGAAAAAGTATCTACAACTAGTTACATTGGATGACATAATTTCCACTAAACAAACACCTGGTTTCTCATCATTTGAGCTCCAATTTGGACAATTACAAGTATTACCAATCAACATTGAAACAAAAACATTTTTAGCAGTAGAATGGCACAAAATATCCATAACACCAGAATTACTGGAAGCAAGAGCCAAAGAGCTGGAAGGGAAAGAAGAAATGAGAATGAATGCAGCAGAAAAACACCAAAAATTAAGGGGGGACTCAATGAAATATTGTGATGAAAGAATGGCACACCAACTAAGATCACCACTTAATCCAGGAGATTTGGTCCTGGTTTACAACAAAGCAATGGAAACTAATTGGGGACTAATTTCCAAAAACAAATGGAATTGACCGTACAGAGTAATCAGGAAAATAAACAATGGGCCATATGAACTTGAGGAGCTGGATGAAACAGAATTAGCAAGAAGCTTTGCAGCCTCTCAAGTCAAGAAGCTCTACCAAAGAGGAAAGTTGATAGAAAAAAAAGAGGACAAAGAAGAAGAACAAAATGAAGAATATGAATAAATAACTGAGGAAGAGGTATTGGAGGAGACAACAGAAGAAGATGAAAAATGGGGAGCTCTCACCTGGAATTCTGGGGACAGCATTGAATGGAGAGGGGGATGTGGTATTCCATACCATCTTTTTAACCAGGCTCAATCTCATAGTACCCCATGAAAGCAGTAAATCTAACCAAAAAGCAGAATTACAGTCAAACTTTACACTTATAAGGTGTAAATATGAAACTTTGATTAAAAATCAAGTAATTTTCCTGTCCTCAAACTTTGTATAAGGTAAAAATTGATTAAAAATAGTATGAAACAAGATTTTTAAGAGAACAAATGTCAATTTTATTGTTTTGAACTTTATAAGTATAGAAAAGTAACACCATAAAGATTTATTGTTTTACCAACAATAAAATTTATCCAAAAATACTCTACAAGAGATATTTAAGGCTACAAAAGAAATTTTTTCAAGAGCAATTTCAATTGGAATTAATTGAGAAAATGAAGTCAGGCAATTAAGATAAGAAAAAAGTCTTTAAAAAGAATATTAAATAGAAAACACATCCAAAAGTGACCAAAGTGACAAAGCTAACAATGCTGAAAGATGCTTTAATTCACTCACGGGGTGGTTCAAGGGTAAAAATGATTATAATGATTAATCACGTGGTTAAAAATTTCAAAATGATAAGAAAAAAGTTGTTGGAATCCTTTATTGATTTGTTTAATGGTGTTTCAAACTAATTATAAAAGGAAAAGATTATAACATTGAGAGAAAAGTGGGGCAAAGAAGACATTCTTTTATAGCCACCAATTTTCTTACTCCAAAGGTAAAATTTACTCTTTTCAGTCGTGGAAAACAATCTGACAACAGAAAAGTCAATTATGGCATCATTGAGCCCTGGTTTAGGCCAAAAAAGGGCTGGTTTTAGCAATTTTAGACCCTTAAATCAGCCATTGCTATAGTACTACCTGATTTTAAGCCTTCAAAAAATATCAGAATGTGTGTAAGAGATATAAAAAAAGTAAAAAACATTTTTAAAATGATTTTTTTATCTTCAGGGTAGTTTTACCCTCTTGGCAAGAGTTAAAACTTCCCTGGTTGGTATCAAACCCTCATCATAAATGGAGTCACAGACCCTGTGACTCAATTACAGGCCAAAAGTGATGAAATTTTGCATGTATTTTGACATCTCATGCCTGTAAGCAAGAAACTTGGGGGTCTGGCTCCCTTCAGGTGAAAATTACTTTTCCCCCTCCAAAATTGAACTTTCCATTCATTTTTTCTCTAATTCCTCATCATGCGGTATACTTATAATTGAAAAATTCAATTCAATTGAGTTTTACAGTTACACAAATGTAATAATTGATACCTCATATGTAAATTACAGTTCACCTATGTAATACACACACACATTTTGACATTGCAATTGAAAATACTTCAATTCCTCATAGCTTCTAAGCTACACACCACACCTCATTTTTAATACAAATATTGATGGTTAAAACCCCATGTGGTGTGAATTGAATTAAGGTTTTGGAGGATTTCAAATTTTTATACAGAAAATACTAAAAACTCAATTTAAGCTTATTTAGATTTGAGTTACAGAAATTTCACCCAGAGGTGACCCCACCTTATTTTTTATGAGGAATCCAATGGTGAACCAATTTTATTATGTTAATTCATTGGATAGAAAGTTATCATAATTTTTATTTAAATTATTTTCCAAAAATATTTTGATTTCAGTAATTTTGTTAAAAATTCATTTTTACTTAATTTTTTTAAGTGAAAATGTGTTGTCACAATTTTGAATTTCAATGTAATTTTATTTTTATTCTTGTGTATAAATTTAGATTTATAATTCAATTTTTGTTTTTATTATATAAATAAATTCATTTTATTTATAATTGTATCTTGTTTCATTATTCGTAGTCATTTGGGTATATGAAAATACCTCTAAGGCAAACATTTCCTCCCCCTAAAAAAGATTATTACTTTGTAATTTTGTTATTCCTAGTGTTTCTGAACATTCTAAGAAGTTTGGTAGCTGAAGGCATTTCCTTTTCTGCTAACCATTCATCTTCACAATTCAGGTTGCTTTACCTAACAAGGCATTGCCTTACTTTCTTGGCTCTTAACTTCCTTTCTTTGAGAACTTTGGTGATTTTCCTAGTACCACAAGATTAAATAAGAGGTATATTCTGGGGAACTTTATTTCTCGAAGGAAACTTCTCAGCATCGCTATATTGATATGGTCTTACCAAGCTTACTGGAAGTGTAGGATGCTTGTTGCTAAGTTCCTCAGATAATTCTACTTCAACAGCATTTTCTCCATGGAGGGCCTTAATAAAAAAAGTTCCTGTAAAGGAGTCTTTGAGCATATTACATCCTTTGATGTTATTGAAGTTAGTGGTGGATACAAGTACTAAATCTCCCACTTTGAAATCTCAAGTGGCATGTGATTTGTCCCGTTTGTCTTTGGCATATGCAAATGAGTCCTCCATGAACCTTACTGCATGATTTCTAGCTCTGTCTAGCATTCCTTTGAGACTACTAGCTGTGGTATGTACTTCAACCAAATGATTCCTTAATTAATCTCGGGGTAATTTGAGATTCCATCCCTTCTCTAGAATAGCAGGAGTTTAATTGGCACTGACATGAATGGATGTTTTATATGCCAATTTTAGTGCTGGTAGGAGAGTACACAAATCAAGTGGGAACCCATCACAATATTCAAATTCAAGGCCATATGCACAAATTCCTCTCACCATATGTTCCAAGGTTTGGATCATTCTTTCAGCCAGACCATTAGTTTGTGGGTGGTAGGCTGTAGAGAAGGACAGCTTTGTTTCAAATAATTGGTGAAGATTTGTCCACAGTGCTGAGGTGAATTTGGGCTCTCTGTCACTAATGATATTTGTAGAAATTCCAGTCCATGATATTACTCTATTCCATATTAGAAGAGCTGTATCCATGGCTGTATCATCCTTATAACATGGTAGAAATATTTAATTGTTACTCAATCTGTCAACAATCACTAGGTATGCATTATAACCTCTATCACCAGCTGGTGGTAGGCCAGTTACCCAATCCATATGGACAATTTCCCAAGGTCTACTGGGTTCTTGGATTTTGATCATATTTCCAAGTCTTTTTCCAGTGAATTTATTTGCCTTTCGACATCTGTCACAGGTTTTGAAATACTCTGAAACATATTTCTGCCACATTTACCACCATATAAAGGTCTTTATCTTTTATCATATCCTGTCCTCAGAAAGATTTCCTGAGAAGGGGCTGTCATGGCATTCTTTCAGTACAAGATTTATTAAAGACATGTACAAAACTGTCATTACACATGTATGCTTAGTTCTATGGTAAATTCTGCCATCCAGTAAGTGGAATCTTCCTTCATCATGTGATTTCTTCCATATTTCATCTAAGGCATGTATCAAAGAGCTGTCTTTACAGTCTTTGGTAAGTAATTGGCATAGGATGCTACAATTCATATCTTGAGTATAGTTGTTTCTTACTTCTTAAAAGAATGTTGTCTTCAAATATTTAACACTGATTCCTTCTGTTGGGATCTGTGGAGAAGCTCCTTCTGGCACATAAGCAGAATTATCAATATTATTTGGCAATGGCCATCTGCTCAGTCCATATGCAAATTTATGAATATTTCTATCTTTTTGAACAATAGTCATATTACCTCTATACTCCTGTATGGCTATTTGCCATCTGAGAATATTCCTGTTGGATGTTTTAATTTTTGAAAGAAATTTAACAGCGGTAAAATCTGTCATCACTTCAGAAACACATCCTTCCAGAAAGTAATTGAGTTTTTCTAAGGCCCAGACAAGGCATAAACACTCCATCTGACTTGCCCCATATGTAGCTTCAGTTGGTTTGATTTGCCTGGATATGAAAAATATGAGCCCTTCCACAGGTTTATCATTTATAATCTGGACTTGATGAAGTGCAGCACCTAGCCCATACCCTGATGCATCAATATAAAGCTTAAAGGGAAGCTTAAAGTCTGGCATTAGTAAGAGTGGAGTAGTGGTCAAGGCTTGTCTTAAAGATTCAAAGGCTTTGAATCTGTCAACAGTAATTTCAAATACTGTGCCTTTGTCACATAATTTATAAAGAGGTCTTTCTATGGATGAAAAATCTTTAATATGCTTCCTGTGATATCCTGAAAGCCCCAAAAATGACTGAATTTCTTTTTTGTTCTGAGGAATAGGTTTCAGTAGTACTTCTGCAACTTTTTTTTGTCAATCTCAAGGGATAAACCAGAAACTACATGTCCTAGTGCTTTAAGTTCTTTAAATCCAAAATGACATTTATTAAAGAAATTTTCATGTTTACAGATTGAATTTTGTTCAAAACTCTGGATAATCTGTATATATATGCTTCCCAAGCTTTGGAACAGACAATAATGTCATAAATGTAAATGATTGACCACCCTTCTGAAAGATCTTCAGGGAAGATTTTGTTCATCATTCTTTGGAAGTGTGAAGGTTCATTCTTGATACCAAAAGGAACACTCAGATATTCATACACTCCACAATGAAAAATAATTATAAAGTATTTTCTTGCCCTTGGTGTCACCAAATTTTGATGAAATCCCTTAAGGGAATCCATAGTGCTTATAAAAACTGTTTGAGATATTTGGATTTTTGGTATTGGGTACCTGTATGAAACAGTGTAAGTGTTCAGAGCTCTGAAGTACCCAACCATTCTAGATTTCCCATTATGCCAGGCCACTATTACTGGTGTAGTTATTTCTACTTCCTCATTGTGACCAGCCTTTCTTATTACACCAAGGTATAGAAGTTCTTTAATCTGGATTTCTAGAGTTTCTCTTGATTTGGGACTTGCTGGATATTCAAGTCTTCTCAAGAATGGTGGGTCAGGTCTTTCAATATTAAGAATAATGTCAACTTCATGACCAACAATTTATCCCAGTGGCTCTTCATCTGATGCCAAGGTTTCTTTGTGGTTATATAAAAGGGCAGAGAGTTCACTTGCTTGTTTATCAATGATATGTAGACTGATTTAAGCTTTATTTAACTGCTCAGACTTGAATTTTTTAGCTGTAAGTTGACTGGTAATACTTTTCTTATTGTAATTTGTCTTTTAAATGGTAAAAAGGCAAATTTTGATGCTCATTGTCCCCAATAGTAAAGTATCTGTCTTTATTGATATGTGAATCTACGCCATACATGATTAAGTAATCATTTTGAAATATAAAATGGGTACTAGACCAGTTTTCCATAACAAAAAATTCAACAGTTACTCTTAAATTTCCATTTATGTGTGGAAATATTATAGTAGTCTCAAATATTCCCAATGCTTTCATTGGATTACTTGCACTATTGAGTTTTATGCCATCAATTGGCAAAAATTGATCTCCAAAGTTTGGTACACAAGCTTTAAGAAAAGATTTTCCAACACAAGAGCAGAACGCTCCTGGGTAAAGTAAAAGCTTAGTGGGTTTGTTGTCAATTACCACTTCTGTTATACAGGAGTTACCTGCTGTATAAACTTTTCTTCTGTTTGGTTTGGTTTTAATTAGTTTTTAATCTTGAATTCTTGATGAATCAAGTTGACCATTCCTTAATTGTGGAAAGTGGGAATAAAATTCCATGATATCAAAAGTGGCATTGATATTTTCTATATCTTTTGAAGATTCAGAAAATATTGATGATTTATAATCTGAATTATCTTCATTTACCTCATCCTTTTCAACATCAGGTTCCTTTACAATGTCAATTTCATTCATTTTCCCTTTCTTGAGACATTTATTAGCTAAATTTGTGGTGCTTTGGCAAATATGGCACTTTCTAATTACATCTGCAGATTTATACTTAATATTATTAGAATTTTCTTTGGGATTTTTGTCTACAGAATCTTTCCAAGGTGTATTAAACCTTGTTTTGAGATTCACCCTACTGGAACCAATTCTGGTTCTGGTGGTTACCTCTTCCAATATATCAATAATATCTTCTGCTGAAGATTGTTCAGTAGTCCTGATTTTAACAGAATGCTCCAAATCACCTCCAAATTGTCTTAGAATTTTTCTGTGAATAATGAATTTTGACATATCAGGATATAATGCTGTTAATCTGTCTTTTTTGTTGGAAAAACCATGGTAAATCTCTATCTTTTTCAGCAGTAAATTTGGAATATCCAAAGGCTGTTTCCACCTTAAATATCCAAGTATTGTTGGCCCATTTGTTAATGATTTGGGTTTTACACCAAGTCCAACTTTATTGTCCATGTGCTTGTCTTGATTTGATAGACAATCTGTGGGCTGATCTGGTAAAAAAGGTGTTAAATCTTGATTTTACCAATCTGTCTGGTAATTCAACATCTTCTTTAATCATTTCAATACCCCTGATGAATTCCATATGGTCATATTCTCCTTCACCACTGAAGTGAGGCTATTCCTTGAGCTTTGGTACTTCTTTCAACAGTGTGTGACCCATTGATGAGTCCAAGTTATGGAAGGAGGTAGAAAATTAATTCTTTAATTGTGAACTTTCCACGTCCAATACTTGTGGGTTGAGAATTATTTTACCCTCATTTTGATTCAGAGGTGTAGACATTCTTGGTAAGTTGTGCAGTAATTGTTCAATATCAGTCATTTTACTGTTGCTACACCTTTGAGAATTTCTAAACCAATGTTGGAAGCCCTGTATTAAATTTATTACTTCAATTTTATACATATCTTCCTTATGTGTCAGTTCTTTGCATAATTCTGTCTGTCTAGTATTATCAGAAATGACTTGATTCAACTTTATTGTTAATTTTGATACTTCTTGTTGTGAGGTGTCAAAACTCGTTTTCAAGGCAATTTTATATGTCTTTACTTCAGTAAATGAATTTGAAATATAATCAAGGACTTTCTTATTATCTTCTTTGATAATATTTATGGCTTGTTTCATTCTTGTCTCAATTATGTCATCAATATTGAATTTAGAATATTTGTTTGTTAATTCTTTAATAATGGCAGATTGTGAATTTAATTTATTTCCAAATGAATTGTCATTATTAGAAGCTTTAATTGTTCTCAAAACTTTTCAAAACACATAAATGTCTCATTCATTTGGCTCATGCTTAAGTTATTTGTTTTAAGATTGTTACAAATTGATGAACATTTCTCAGAAATATGACTTTTCATGTCATTTATAGCTATGTACAAGCTTGAAATGCCATCCAGAATATCAGAATTCATTTCTGATATTTTAGTCTGGCTTCCTCCTTTTTCTGTAATTCCATCATTGTTCTGGCCATCTGAAATACATTTTACATAGCCTCCTGCTGAATCTTTGGGATTCTGTAGACCTGGCTGTAAGGCTTTGTAGCTGGTGCTTTGCCTTTGCCCTTGTTATGAGATTGTGGCTGCTTCTTCACATTGGAATTGCTGCTGCTGGCTACTGGGGCTGTTTTTGCACTTGCTTGGGTGGTGGAGGGTTGTTTTCCCTCCATTATGCTGTTAAAATAATCATATTTTTCTTTTCCATCAATGGAGGCCATCAATTGAGTAACTTGAAAGTGTTGGGATGGCCCAGGAATTTTCTTACAGTCAGGTAAGAATTCATGCAGTTTTTCCACAGATCTGCAAGTATCTGGTACTCTTTGTGCTGCAATGCATTGTTGTATGCCTTCTGGCTGGCTTTGTAAATGTCCACTGAGGCTTCTTGTGGTGGTGTCAGCTCTTTTTGAAGATACAACCATATTATCAGCGTCAGAATGGGATAATTTGTCAGTTTGGGATCCATTTACTGACCCTTGTCCTTCTGTAACTGATTGGCTTCTGCCATAATCATGTCTATAACCTTTTTAAGATCTGCTTGAGGGGTTATAGCTGGCTCCTGATCTTGTTGAAGGCATAATTATGATTAAATAGGTCCAAAATTGCAATTTTACATCAAAAACTTACTGTTTGCCAAAATCTGAGCTTTTTGGAGAGTATTACTAATGTCCAAATTGATTAATTTATACACAGGTGGTTCTGGTTGATTATTCTGAGCTTTAATAACAGTACTATTATTCTCAGAATTGACAATACTTTCAGGAATAATGCTAGCAACTGTTGATGCAGTTTTAATATTTTCTTGTCTTACCACATTGTCAGACACTGAAATAAATGAATAAAGCAATTAATTGAGTAAAAACGATCTTTTGAAAGATAAATGAAAAAAATAAAGCCTCACTTATAAAAATCCATAAAAAATAAAACCTTTGCATATTATCAGTATTTTTATGGGTTTTTTAATTTTTTCAATATAAGGAAAAGAATTTAAAAACAGTAAATAAATATGTCAATGGAAAAATATCACTACTGGGCTCCCAAATGTAAGGTAGGGAGATGAAACCTTGATTAAAAATCAAGTACTTTTCCTGTCCTCAAAATTTGTATAAGGTAAAAATTAATTAAGAATAGTATTAAATGATATTTTTAAGAGAGAAAACATCAATTTTAATGTTTCTAACCTTTTAAGTATGAAACAGTAATATTATAAAGATCTATTGTTTTACCAACAATAAAAATTTATCAAAAAATACTCTACAAGAGATATTTAAGGCTACAAAAGAAATTTCTTCAAGAGCAATTTCAATTGGAATTAATTGAGAAAAGGACTGCAGGCAATTAATATAAGAAAAAAGTCTTTGAAAATAATATTAGAGAGAAAGAAGGCCCAAAAGTGACCAGAGTGAATTTGAAAACAAAGTGACAAAGCTAACAGTGATGAAAGATGCTTTAAGTTACTTATGGAGTGCTTCAGGGGTAAAAATGATTATAAGAGTTAAAAACAATGATTATAATGATTTTTCACGTGGTTAAGGGGTTTAAAATGATAAGAAAAAGGTGGTTGTAACATTTTATTGATTGGTTTAACCGTGTTTTAAACCAATTATAAAAGGAAAGGATTATAACATAAAGAGAAAAGTGGGGAAAAGAAGAAATTCTTTTATAGCCACCAATTTTCTTACTCCAAAAGTGAAATTTACTCTGGTCAGTTGTGGAAAACAATCTGACAATAGAAAAGGAAATTATGGCATCATTGAACTCTGGTTTAGGCCAAAAAGGGGCCAGTTTTAGCCATTATAGACCCTTAAATCAGCCATTGCTATAGTATTACCTAGTTTTAAGACTTCAAAACACGTCTTCATGTGTGTAAGAGACGTAAAAACCAGTTAAAGCTGTTTTTACAATGTTTTTTTATATTAAGGGTAGATTTACCCTCTTGGCCACAGTTAAAACTGCCCTGGTTGGTATCAAAACCTCATCATCAATTGAGTCACAGACCCTGTGACTCAATTCCAGGCCAAAATGTATGAAATGTTGTGTGGATTTTGACATCCCACGCCTGTCAGAAAGGAATTTGGGGGTCTAGCTCACCCTTGGAGCCAAGATTCCTTTCCCCCCCAGAATCAATCTTTCCAATTTGTTTTTTCTTTAATTCCTAATCATGTATTATAATTATAATTTACACATGCAATTAAATTGAGTTTTACAGTTACACACTGTAATAATTGATACCTCATATGTAGATTACAGCTCACTTATGTAATGCACATGCACATTTTGACATCTCAATTGAAAATACTTCAATTCCTCATAGCTTTTAAGCTACAAACCACACCTCAATTTTGACACAAAATTGATGGTTAGCACCACATGTGGTGTGAATCAACTTATGGTTTTGAGGATTTTCAATTTTTATACTGCAAATACTAAAAAATTGATTCAAGCTTATTTAGAGTTGAGTTACAGAAATTTCACCCAGAGGTGACCCCACCTTATTTTTTATGAGGAATCCAATGGTGAACCAATTTTATTATTTTCATTTAATGGATAAAGAGTTATGATAATTTTTATTTCAATTTTTTTCCAAATATATTTTAATTTCAGTAATTATGTTTGAAATTCATTTTTACTTAATATTTTTAAGTAAAAATGTGTTTTCACAATTTTAAATTTCAATGTAATTTCATATTTTAATTATAATTAGATTTCAATTTTGGTGTATAAATTTATATTTACATTTCAATTTTTGTTTTGATAATATAAATCAATTTATTTTATTTATAATCATATGTTGTTTTATTATTTGTGGTCTCTTGAGTATATGAAAATACCTCTAAGGCTCACAACACTAAAATGTCACTTTTACAGCACAAAGCTGGAGTTAATTGATAATACCATGGCACAGGCACCAAAGGGAAGTGTATGTGTTTTAGTAAGTTTTTCAAGCTCATTATGCAAGTTAAAAACTGAGTTACATATAGAAAACTAAGTACAACAAATAAGGTACCACCCTTTAAGTTAAAACCCCACCCAGCTGTACACCCCTCTATAGCAACAGACTTGTGGAGCAAGAAAATGAAACCTGCATGAATTACAAAACCACCTTGAATTAAGCATATAAAAGTCACATGATGCAAATCACAACTCCATGGACTTCCTGAAAGTCATTTACAGCACAGCCACAAGCATAACCCAATTCATATCCACAGCAACCCCACTTGAAACTTTAGAGAGCATGAAAATTCTTCACACCACTTATCACCTCATCCAAGTCAAAAATAATTACCACAGGTTGCATACATAACTTCATCAGTGCAAGAACTTATCACCTGATCTTATTTATAAATTTCAAAAAGAAGAAACACAGCCATTAAACCTTCATAAATTACACAGCCACTTCTACAAAGCCTAAAATATGAAATATGCAAAGGAAATACAAGGCCATCATGTGATACTGCACCTACCAACAGCTTATCATGTGACAGAAAAAAGGCTGTGCACAAGAAAAATCCTTAGCCAAAATGAAATTACCTCATGCATGCAAGGAAAGTCCAAGAATATCACATCATAATTAGCTCACCAAAAGACCATCATGTGATAAATAAAGGCTGTGCAGAGAAAGAATTATCACCACACCTTAAATCACCTGACCCATGCAAGAAAATTCCTCACCAAAAACAAATTCACATGATGGAATCAAGAGGAATTAAAGTGGAAAAAGACAGCTCTCATGGAGGGCCCCCTGGGCTCCCAAAAGGTATAAATAGAGGGGCTCTCTCCCCCCAAATTTAAAAATTCACCCATGCACATTATATCCCCTGCATAGTAGAAGCACAGGAATAATTCATACCTCACCTGGGAGGTAGTCCAGTATATTATAGTAAATTTACTTTCCCAGTAGCTAAGCTCAGTAGAAGTATAGTGTTGAAGATTACCCAGTAGCTAAGCTCAGTAGAAGTATAGTGTTGAAGATTACCCAGTAGCTACGATCAGTAGAAGTATAGTGTTGAAGATTACCCAGTAGCTAAGCTCAGTGGCATTGTATTATTAAAAAATTAAAAATTATAAAGTACCCAATATTAGGGTTACTACTCTTTTAAATTATTTCACCTAGTAAAATTAACACTTTTACCAAGATTTGAAATTAACTTACCCCTTTGTAAAATCCAATCTCAAAGAATCTTACCTCTTAAATTTAACAAACACAATTTTATCTTATTATTAACCACTCTCAAAAAAATAAAAAACCTTCAAAATTATTTTACTCTATTATAGCTTTATCTTAAAAAAATTACCTTTATCAACACTCATCAGGTTTTTCAGAACACCTTAATTAACCCATCTTACCAAACATTTATGACCAAGAAGAAACCACTCACCCCAATTTCACTCAAAAGAAAAATTATACAGACAAGTATTTCATTAAAAATCTAAAAATGGACCAAAATTACTGACATTATTTTCATATTATATATTGAATAGGTCCAACCTGAGACTGCTGAATTTTGTATTCTGCAGTTGTAACGCCATTTACTAATTTTATTTTGGCTTGTGGGCTCCAAGGAATATTTTGTTCAGTATGTTAGGAGGGGCAGGAAATACACTATTGCCACCCTTGGTTACAGGAGTTATTTGAAATTAAAAACTAGTTACCTGTCATTTCCCCCTTCAGGTACTGCCTCATTTTAATCCCACAGTATCTCACACTAAGACTGTAGGAGTTATATGAAAGGTGAATATTTTGTTCACTTGCTAGCTTAATTTGTCTAGTACCATTGGATATCCCTCATTGAGAGATTCAATTTGAAAAACCTTTTGGTGGGGCTCTGCCTATTTCCTTAGCTCTTATATTAGAAGTGAAAATTCAGGTTTATGCTTAGTTCTTTCTTTGAGAAGGAATAACTTTGTTATTCTTTTTCTTATGAGCATGGGAGTTATATATTTGGAAATAGGTGACTTTAATACTCATTTTAATACCATTTATGAGCTGCTTTGGCTTGATCCTATTTATGGTGGTCTTTTTCTCTACCATTGGTCTATGGTATTTTTGTTACCATGATTGTGCTCTTGTTTTGAGTCACAGGCTTACAGCTTTGCTAGTTGATCACTCTTGAGTCTTGCTAGCCAGTCATTTCATGAGATTTCTGTGGTGGTATGACCTTTAAAAGAAGATAGCTTGCGTTAATACCAATAATTCTCTTACTAGAAAAGAAAAGATCCAGAAAATTGAGACAATTGCAGATGTTTTTTTCAAAGCACAACACCAATGGATTGGATGTAGGGTCCACACATTTCATCTAGCTGCAAAAGATGGGCTTAATGATTTAGCTCATGCTGCACTATCAGCAAAAGTGAAAGAGGAAGAGAAAATGCCACCAATGACTCTCACCAACTTGATTGATCAACTCAATGAGGAATCGCTTAACTACAAATCAATTATTTCACAAGTTTCCTGTTTTGCTTCATACCTTTGACAAAGCTCCCAAAAATGCAAGTAATTTCTAGAAATAGTAAGCTTAATTTACAATGGATGAAGACCAAACTTTGCAACAGCTTTTCTCATCCACCTTTGCACACATTGGAGATCCACCTATGAAGTTCTCAAATAGTAATTAATACTAAAGGACACATTTCCTCAGCACCACAGCCCAAGTGCCATGGAAGTGTATTGGCTTACAAAACTCAAATGGGAAAAGGTCAAACTCATTGTTAGGTTTTTCAAACATTTATACACAGCAACAAATATTGTATTTGAGTCAACATAAACTACAATAAACCAAGCCCTCCTACATTATCTTATTTTGATAAAATGGATCCAAGAGGTATTTCATCTAATTTATATTTTGTGAGCGGAATGTTTTCTACTAATAATCACTTCACAGGCTTGTGCATAGTACAATCTGGGCCCAGTTGAACCTTATTCTCTTGAAATGACTACCAAGCTTATTAAATACCTCAAGATCTTACTTTAAAGGAAACCAGTAATATTTGCCTCAATACTCAATACGTGTTGGAAAATTCAATTCTTTATCAAACATGACTCAATGTTGGAGTAATTTGGGACCTCAGCAAATAGGTTTCTGAAAAACCTTGGAAGAGAGGCAGAGAGAAATTTCCAAAATACAAACACATCCCAATACTCCCCACCATCTAATAATGTTGGCTTGTTTGAGAAAATGTATCCCCTATGTTCCCTTGAGGGAACCCCCTTAGACAATGAGCTGTCTGGGTATTTTGCTGAACCTCCTGTACCCAAGTCAACTGACATACACCTATTTTGAAAGTCTCAATGTACAGTGCTTCCAGATTTAGTTATAATGGCTCAAAAAGAATTCCATTCCAGAAACAAGTGCTCCTTCAGAGAAAGTTCTTTCATGTCGCCATGAAATCCTTAGCTATCAAAGATCATCACTATCAGCCATGCATGTCGAGCAGCTTGCTCGCATGAAAGACTGAGCACATATTTATGGTACCATCTATTCAAATAAATAAATAGTTTTTTTCTTTACTTTTTATTGTTGTCTGCTACTTTTGTTTGTTATATATACAGGTTTTTATATAGAAGTCCCCTTTGGAGTAGTAAACAAGAACCGTTCCCCAATTTATAATAAGTATAAATCTTCCCTGATCTTCCCCCTGGACACGTTGCCCAGCAGTGAATCCTTGACTGTTTGGGCTCAGGCAATGGGCTGAGTAGGAAACACATAGGCAAAAAACAACACATGTGAAAAAAAATCAAAGATGAAAATGTGTGAAAACAATTCCAAGGAGCTGAAAGACACTAAGGGTAGGCATCATTGATTTTTCCCCACCTTGTCCCTAGCCCTATCCCATCCTGGATACAATTCCCAATGTTTTTTCCTTTCTTTTTCAGACCTGGTCCCTATTGTTCAAGAGCCCTGGGGATTGGGAGGAACTTGTGGAATCATTTTCTCCCTCCCCAGCTTATTCATTTCCCGGTTTTATCCCCATTTTCTTTTTTTAGCTTAATTATACTTTCAAATCCCAAATTGCATCTTACCTCGGGAATGTCTATCTGTGTACTACTTATACCATTTTGTCCTTTTCAAAAAAAACTTTTTTATTAATTTTTTAAACAAGACAACATTTCTTTCATTTGATGGAGCTTGATCAACCTTCACAACCTTCATCAACACCCACCAGAAATTCCAACTATTCAACTCAGGTCTCTGGAGCTGAACTATCCCAATCAAGCAAATGCTCTTGGGTATGGCAATACTTTTCTGATATCAACAACTAATTTGTGCAATGTAAAGTCAATAATTTTGAAGGTGCTTGCTGCAATAAGGAACTTAAAAAGAATCACACAAGAAGCACCAAAGGCATGATACAACATTTGAAGATTTTGCATTGCCCAACAAAGTCCAACAATGATCATTCCAAAACTGAATAACAAAAGATTCTCAATGAATTTTTCAAAGGGAGGGAACATAAAAAGGTAAGAGACTTTTTGATTTAAATACCTTTGTAATTGGTGTCTAATATCTGTTTGACTTGATAGATGATTTCTCCTGAATTGCTAAAGACTACATGGGTATATTTTGTGTGTGAAAATGACCTCCCACTTTCTGTGTCAAAATTGGGATTATTTCACCATCTCCTGGAGCTCTGTAGACCAGAAATCTCAAATATATTGGTTTACCAAAGTGCATTGACATTGAATTTAGGAAAAATATATTTCTTTCATCAGAAAATCATCTGGAAGAGCCTCACTGAAAGCTGGAAAATTGTCTCATTTACAACCAACACTTGGACCAGCCCCCAATAATGTGACTTTTATTGGAGTCATGGGTCATTACTTGGATGAAGATTACCAAATGAAATCTTTCCTTCTAGCATTGAATGAAATCAAAGGTTTTGTCTTCTGTTTTTCTTCTTGTTTTTGGGTTAGTTCTAACTTTTCTATTAATCTGATAAAAGGTGATGATTTGGGCCAAAATAATCCATTGATATAGTCTGAATTTGATTCCTGGTGGATTAACAACTGACAATGCATCAGTCAATAATCAGATGGCACAAGTAATTGAAGAGATGATTGAGTGTTTTCCTGCAAAGCAATAGGCCATTGGATGTATGGCACATACAATACACCGGGATGCACATGAAGGACTGAAATCCCTTGGTGAAGGAAGGGCTTCAATGACCACCCAATGTTGATAATACTGATGGTGCTGAGCTGAATTAAAACAAAATAATCACCTTAATCAACATTTGGCCTATCACCTGCAACATAGTCCCCAAAGGAGGGACAAGTTTAGTGCACTGATGAACATAATTTATGATGAACAAAACAAAATTTTTCACATCAAATGAATCAACTATTATGCAATTCGGGACATCCTCAAAGAAACTCCAAGCTCTCTTCGAAGAAGATTCCAAAAACCATTTCAAAAGAAAAAACTTGGCCCAAGACCCTGATGGCATTGAAAAAGTCACAGGTTTGTTTGACAAAATTTACCCTTCCTTCTCACAGGAGAGCTTTACCTTAGAAACTGAGATAAGGAGGCTCTTAACTAAACTTCCTGAGACAAAGGACACCAATATCTTACTTTTTTGGAAGTCCCAAGGTGATATTTTTCCTACTCTATCTGGCCATCCCAGCAACAAGTTCCCCTTCTAAGCAAGTTTTCTCAGGTGGGAGGAAAATTCTTAAATGTCAGTGATCATCACTTTCAGAAGCACACGTTGAACGGTTGGCTTGTGTAAAAAATTGGGCTCATAAGCTTGGCCAACTATATAATCATGAGTAAGCTCATGATTTGGTTCTGGTTTATTATTTTTAATTTTTTTCTTTTATTATCTTGTACTCTTTGTTGGTTTTGGTCACATTACTTTGAAATAGAAAACAACTTATCCTGCAGGGATTTACCTTTTGGGCCGTTCCCATTCCCTTTTGGTTTTCCCCCAGGTTTAATTTCCCGTTCCCTAATCTTGAGAACCCCATCCACGGGAATTCCCACATGGATTGCAAACGGGGCCCACCCTTAAAAGACACTCACCAGTTAGAAAACCTCAAGTGAGCTACATTCTGATCACCTTATTACTTCATTGTGATGAGCACAATGATCGGAATTGTTGCGTAGTAGATATGATCACACCTCACATAGTAGCACTTAAATAGAGTCCATGGACCAGCTGCAATTTTTCTGTTTGCTTTTCCATAGAAAAGGATTAATCCCTTGTGATCCAGTCCTCTAGGGGGAACAAGATAAAAGCAAAAGGGGAAGGTCAAGAATTGCGATGAATCCACAATGGCGGATGGTCAAGCGATCTCATCTTGTGAACTCTTTTATGTAAACAAATTTATACAATACTCTTTTTTATTTGAAGTGTTATTGTTTTCACATACCACACTATCATTTCTATTTACAAGCAATTAATTCTAGTTTCTAGTAAGGACTATTTACAATAAATGAGTGTTAGCTCCATGATATTTGCACACGTTCTAATTGTAAGTTGTGTTAGGTTCTGTGAGTGTGATTCATTTGTTGCTTTGTGCCTCTGGTCTGATCTTGAGCTATGTTAGAAACAAAGGGTCCCTTTTTCAGTCCACCTGTTGGGGTAGATTGGGTTTGAAGTCTTTATTGTGGATGTGCTTCCTGGGGGGGTTGTCACTCCACTCCAGGTAGGCTTGGAGAATGATTAGAATAAAGTCTAGGGAATGGGTAGATGGTTGTCCAGGCCATCATTAGGTGTCGTGTGTGAGGGGTTGGAGGTTTACTGACTCAGAGATCAATCGTTCCTAACACAGCTTTCAATCTTCCCAGTTGGTGGTGTTGGGGGTAGATGCTGGCATGGCGGCTCAGTTACAAATTGGAAAGAAAAAGATATAAGAGGAAGGCAAAGGAAAAGAAAAACTTTTTTTTAAAAAAACAAAGGGAGAGAAAGTTATAAGGGAAATAAATCAGTGGGGAAAGCTAAAAAGAAGAGGAAAGAGAGGATAGTGGTGAGAGGAGTGAGGGGGGAGTGTTTCAAGTGTTTAAGGCCAGTGATTCAAGGGGGAGGTAGTTCTGAATGTATTGGAATATTCCTGTTGAGGTGATGTAATCTACCAAAAGGATGAAGGCTGTTGGGCAGTCTAGGATAGAGGTGCTGCTATTGGGGTTTAGTCAAATCTTGTGGTTTCGTATGTTTTTTCTGAAGTCTCTTTGTTGGGTATGGAATTTGCTACAGAATAGTAGGTAGTGAGAAGTGTTTTCCAGGGCGTTGCATTGTGGGAAACATGGGGAGGGAACTTGTTTGATTTGGTGTAGGTAGGAATTGAGTGGTATGTGATTGGATCATAGTTGATGGATGGTGCATGCTGGCCTTTTTTCGAGTTTGCTGAGTGCTTGGATTATGAGGTTGGGGGGATCTTGAATGCAGCTCTAGCAAGTTCTGGGGCTGTGAGGGTGGGAGGTGTCCTCAATTGTCGGTTGGTTGTTCTCCTTAGTCTGGATAAGCTGATGTGGTGTATAGTGTGGAGAGATGTTATGTTGGAGTTGGTTGCTTCCTTTGCTAATTTTTCTACTTATTTTTTCTGGATTCCCAAGTGTCCAGGGCACCAGTATAGTTTTATTGGAAAGTGGGTTGACAAACCTTGGAAATTTTTGTATATTCTGGTCGTGAGAGGTTGACCAGGGGTTCTTTTCTTGGGAAATGTGACACTCTTAAGCGCTGCCTGGCTATCTGAGAATATTGCTACTGTTCGAGGGGTGGAATGGGTGTTGATTTGCTCAGCTAGAAGATCCTGAAATATAGAAAGTGCTTTTAGTTCCATTTAAAAGTTTGTGATGATTAAGTCTCTTCCAAGATAAGCATTCTTTCTCTTTTGTGTGTTCATTACCATGGCTGCAGCCCCCCCTCTTTTACCTGGAATGAGGAAACTGTCAGAAAAGAATATTAGATTTTGGGCTGACTATTCAGAAACGAGTTGGTTTTCTATCTCCAATTTTTCCTTCTCTTTGGTCAAGTTGATGTTGATTAAGTTTGAGATTCGGCTGGACCATGGTGGTATGGAGAAGGGCCATAGGGTTTTGGCCCTAGTGGAGTGTTGCTGTAGGAAGGTGTGTTTACCTAGCAAGTTGTTTAGTGGGGAGGGGTGCGAGCGGGGTTTGGCGGTCAGTTCCCTCCATACCAGTGTTCTGTACACATCATCTATAGGGGCTGTCATTTTGGAGTGAAGGTAGTTGTGAGTCAGTTTGATTTGCTGTTTTGTTAGACTCCTGATTCCTCCAAAAAGCTTGAGAAAGGGTGTGGGGGTTGGCTTCATCATACCTGTACATAGCCTGAAAGCTTGGAATAGCCAGCTGTTGAGTTGCTTCTCAATAGCTTTCCTGTTATTATTGGTATACCATATCATGATACCAAGCACAGTTCTTGTTATTACAACTGCTTTGACTAGCATACATGCCACTTTTTTGCATAGGCCAAAAGTTGTTTGTATTATTCTGTTTAGCTGATTGATGGTGCTATTGATATTTGCTTTGATTGTACGTAAATGAGGGCCTGGTGATAGGGTAAGTGTGATGGAGACCCCTAGCCATCTCGCTTTGCTCTTGAGGATGTGAGTTGACCCCACAATCATGATTTTGTTTGAGGGTTGTTTCTTTTTTGGAAACATAACAAAGTTAGTTTTTTTAATCAAAAATGGCACCATACCTTAAACCTCAACTTCTGGATCTGGCCATGACTTCTCTGGCTGCATCCTGTCCATGTTAGATATCTGTGGCAGCTAAGAGGTGTGTTATGTTGTCAATATATGCTAAGGATATTGTGTCTTTGTTGAGTGAGGGGGGGCTAGGGAGGAGCAGATCAGAGTTGTATAACAGGTATGGGGTTACCAATAGAGGGGATCCCTGGGGTAAACCATTAGGTATTCAGAATTTCTGGGATATTAATTTGTCAAGCTTCAGACTGGTTGTCCTGTCAGAGAGGACAGAGTTGATAATTAAGTGCAGGTAAGGTGGGCACCCTTTCTTTTCCAATGTGTGGATTGGTCTATCATTATGAAAAGATGGGTATGCCAACTTAACGTCTAGAAAAATGCCCATCACCATCTTACCCTCCCTCCACTTGTGATGGATTCATGAAGTGGGTGTGACAAAGGAATTAGTAATGCTTCTTCCAGGCCTACTGTCACATGAGCTCTTCTAAGTGAAGAGGTCCTGGGACTTACTTATGGAGGGCTCAAGATATGGTAAATTTGAAATACACTTAAGAGTGTAATAAGATGAACTTACTAATGAAAGAAATATCAGAAAACAGCAACAAAATAATAAGAGTAAGAAATAAAAGACCCAACCACAAACAAGTCCAAGTCCACTGTTTCAACCTGTCATAAGGGAAAGAGAAGGGTTAATAAGGATATGGCCACCCAGCTCATACTGTACAGGCAAAGAAAGGAAAAATGCAGAGACTAACTCAAAATAAATAAATATAATACCCAAAATAAGGATAACAATATTTATAAAATAATAAATCAACTAAATTAATTAACTGGGGAGAAGTCCCTAGGGGGAGAAAGAGGGGCTGGTATATGTGAGAATCACCAGCCCTGGTCCAGACAGAGAATTTTCATGAGAATAATCAATTATTGAAGTGAGTCTGGCCAATACAGGTCCTGTATGCCTGTAAAGGATCTGTATAAGAGGTTTGGTGGTATTTAGTGATCATACAGCTTCAGGATGGTGTATCCAAGCTGTATTGGGTAATTCCAACCTGTACAGAAGTTGAGAGGCTGTATTGATGAACCAGACTGTATGCATGTTTCAGAAAGGAAGATTGATGAAACTAAATGCTGATACACACAGTGGATTTGCTGGTTTGAGGTGTTTGAGTGGGTGTAAGTATAAATGCCCTTACCCCTGACTAGTGGTTGTTATAGTATCCCCCTCTTGAAACTGGTGGGCTCCTGAACACCATAATACCCTTCCACTGTTGAGTGGCATCTCAATATCCCCACATTTTTTCAATTTTTTTTTTAATTTTTCTTTTCCTCTTGGCCATTATCCTGAAAATCTATTCTTCTTTTTTCACTGTAATACTTCATTTAAATTATCTTCCACCTTCTTTTTACATTTAGTAAGTCCTTTTCTACTTTTGAAATAAGCTTTTCTTTGAATTCAGTCAGTATCCTCTTTTCAATGAATGGCACTTGGTTTGTATCCCAAAAGAGGGCCATAGAGCTCTTCTGCTCAAAAAATGATTGCCAATAAGTATATGAACATATATCTCATTATGAGCTGGACAAATTGATGTTTTGGGTCCTTCTTGCCTTGATTGAAAATATTGAAGAGTCAGAGGAGGGGTCTTTTCCCCATTGTACTTGAAAAATGGCCTTGGGGCCATTTTGGAGATTTTGGGCCCTGGCCACCACCATGGAAATTTTTTGAAAAATTTGGGTTTAGGCCCATTTTTGGTGTTTTGGTGTCCTACAGTCTGTGGGGGCTATTGGAGTCCCCCTGGGCCAAAGTATGCTGGCCTTCCAGGGGGTCCATCGGACCAAACGTATGGCCCATAAACCAAATTTCCACCACATGGCCTGGGCCCATTGAGAGGGTCCAGGAGCATCAAGAAACTGACCTCTCCAAAGTTGACAGAGAGTTCCTGGGTGGTGATTTGAATCCAAGAGGACCTTGGATCTTCATTCTGGGGACTTTTAGGGGGGGCCTAATTGAGTTATGGCCCCACTTCATTGATGAATTTTTCAGGCTTGAAGTGCATTATCCCAATGCCTTGAATTCTTCTGCTTGCATAAATCTTTAGTCATGAGTTACAAACCTACGGAACTCACTGAATCTTCCACTTCTGCATTTCCAGAATCTGTGCTTTGTGGTTATGGCATCCTCAGTCAATTGCCTTCACCTTGGTCAGTGGCTTCTTCTGATCACTTTTATCCTGCCCAAACTTATGATGGCCACAAAGCAGTTGCGGTTCTTGATCCTTCTTGTACCAAGTGTTTGGCAAAAGGGAAGGATTGTTTTCAACATTAGAATCAAAGGTCTTCAAGGTGCCATTTTTGCTTTGCTGGGGAAAAGCCATGTCGTCATACTGGACCGCTGGCTTCCAATGTCAGGAGATATTTATGGAGTAAGAAGGATGGGCCTTTTGGGAAGGAGTTCCCAGTCTCTGAGGCCCCTACCCCTGATGGTACCTCAGGGTATTCTGATTGTGAGTCTGGTGAATTTTCTTTATTGAATTAAATACTGATGTCTTGATATAGTGACTGGTTCTAGGCAGAGAAATGTGGCCAGGTGGACTGATATTGGAGGGCCCATCCCAGTTAGTGGTAGGCCAATCTATTGCAGCTCAGAAGTCTCCATATCCAGGATGAATACTGAAGGTGTAGTGAAAAGGATAAGATGAATTGTCAATTCCCCACCTGATCCTGATGCTGAAGATAGTGATGAATTAGATGGTGAAGAAGTTGAGGTGGCTCATAATTCTATTCACCATCAATCCAGTACTTTCCCTTCTCATCCTCCTGCCTAAATATTCCAAAGTCACATCATTCCCAGCACTCCCAGAACTTTCCAACCAACTCTTGCTACCACTCCCACTTCTCTTCCTCCTGATTCACCAAGTTCTTCCACCGCCAGGCCTGCCTTGATTCCAGAAGTAAGATCATCCTCCATCCAAAAGTCCAGAAATTCTCTCATAGTCACCTCTCAACAGCTCCAACCTGTGGCCAGCTCCAGTAGAAAAAGAGAAGAACTTTCTACTTTTCCGTTTCCTTATTCCCAAGTGTTTCAGCAAAGGGATTGTTGGCCTATCCAATTTACCAGAGAAGATCCAAATAAAGCAAGTGAAAATCAAGATTCTGTGGCCAGATTGTTCAGAAGAGTTGATATAAATAGTAGGGAGGTGATTGAGTATGCTAATTATAAGACTATTCCTGTTACCTCCTCTGAGGAGATGGCTGCAAACCTTGCCTGGTATGAAGATGAACTGATTAATGATTTCCAGAGAACTTTTGATAATTTTGGTAGAGATAACTAGTTTCTTTGTCCTTTTTTGTGTTTGGTTTGACTTCTATTCCCACTCTTATAAAATAATAAAAAAGAAAAAAATAAATGTAACCTCCCAATACATGATATGAGAGGGAATGCTGCTACTTTAAAGGAATAAAAGAAGTAAAATTATACAAGTAAATAAAGAAAAGAAATTGAGAGAATAATAGAGTAAAGAAAAGAGAAAAAGAAATTCCTGAGGTTGTCCTTCCTATGGTGAGTTGATTTATTTTTGCCAATAATTTTCTGAAAGATGAAAAACAAGCATTTGACGCTTGCAGAGGAACCAAGGTGATGTTTTACAAGAAGTAGAACCCTCAGGGATGCATCCCAGGAGATGGAACTTACTTTAATAGCTTCCACTCCCCACCAAGCACCATAGAAGGATAACCTTTCCATAATTTACTTTGAAGTAATGAGTGTCTTGAATAATGATAATTGGCATAAGCTGGAAAAGAAACAATGAAAAAGAGAAAGAAGGAATTTGGCCATATCTTGATGAAAGGTCCAAATTCAAGGGGATTGATGTTTCAAGGCCTTCTGAATCTTTCTGAAGGGTATAAGAGTGCTCAAAAAGTGGCCAAGGTGATTCTTACAGAATATTTGGGTAGAATACCCCCTTAAATGTGCATTCCAGGATAGGAACTTACTTTCATAAAATCCAATCCCCACCAAGCATCATAAAATCAAACTCTTGATGTATTTGGTCCAGGATTGTCAGGATAAAATGAGTGGAAATCCTTGACAAGGTCTGGTGAGTTGTTAAGGCTGAAATCTGGTTCTCAAGTTGTTTTTTCTAAGTCTTCATTGAATCTTTTCCACTTTACAAGATACCATAATTTACCTCTTTTGAGTTTTGAGTCCAGAACCTGAGCCACTTCCCCTTCTTCTTGCTCCTCTGCTAGGATTGGTGGTGTTGGAAATTAATTTTAATTTTGGATACTTGACTGCTTTACTGGTTCTAGTAATGACACATGGAAGAAAGGGTGAACTGACTTCCATTGCAAAGACAAGTCGAGGTGATATGCATGTCTTCTAGCTTTCCTCAAGACTTCAAAAGGTCCCAGCCATCTTTCTGAAAGCGTCTTTGGGGGTCTTGCAGTCTTGATATTCTTGGAGGCTAGCCATACTTTGTCCCCAGGTTGGAAATCAGGTGTAATTGTCCTATTTCTATCTGCATACTTCCTGAATCTCCTTATTACTGACTCTAATTCTTCTTTGACTACTTAATGTACTGATTGGAATTTTTTTGATAACTCTCCAGAAGGGGAGTCTTGAGAAATATGGATTGAGTCAAAGCTGGGATTTCTCCCATCAATGGTGAAAAAATGTGATTGCTATGTTGATGAGTGTTCTGCATTATTGTATGCAAATTCAGCCAGAGGGAGCCAGGTGTGAAAGTCATCTTGATGGTAACTGACATACATCCAAAGATACTGTTCTAAAATCTGATTTACCCTCTCTTTCTGTACATCTATTTAAGGATGAAAAGCAGTTGAAAGATATCTTGATATCTTGAGCTGCTGACATAATTGAGTCCAAAATGATTGAACAAATAAAGATCCTCTATCACTAACAATACTGGCTGGCAGACCATATTTGGAAAATAAATGTTTGATGAAGATTTGAGCTAAGTCCAGGACAGTTATTGTTCCATAAGCTGGAATGAAGATTTCCAGTTTTGAGAATCTGTCCACAACTACTAAAATTGAATCAAAGTTGTTTGACAAGGGAAATCAAGTTATAAAGTCTATTGATAATGAATTTCAAGGACCAGATGGAATTTGAAGAGGCTTGAGTAATTCAAACTTCTTATGATGAATTTTCTTGTTTTTTGAACATTTCTGAGATGAGGACACATAGTACTTAATGAATTTATTCATGCCAGCCCAATAAAAAGCTCTCTTGATGAGCTTGAGGGTCTTCTCCTGGCCAGAATAGCCAGCCGATGGTGATTCATGACACTTTTGAAGAATGTTGAGTTGGATTTGTTCATTTATTGTGATTAACATTTTATCTTTGAATAACAATAACTTGGATTGAGGTTCAAGAGAATAATCTGAAACTGATTCACCTCTTTCTGGTTGCTTGATTATTTCCTTTTAGTCTTTGTCTTTCCATATTTCTTTTTGAATTTGATCAATTAAATCTGAGAATATTTCAACCTTGATTGAGAATAACCTTGACTCTTGAATTCCATCTTTCTTGATTAATTGATAAAGATTTTGAGGATACTTGCTGATGAAGTCCACCCCCCTTTCTGGATACATGTTGTCCCAACGTGACAAGGAATCTGGTAAAGTGGCCAGCCTGCCTGGGCGGTAAGTGATAGTGAAATGAAAATTAGAAAGAAATTTAGCTCAACAGTCCTGACAAAAAGTAAGAACTTTGGAAGACATGAGATACTGAAGAGAAGAATTGTCTGTCAAGAACTCAAAAGGATTGGAAAGAGAAAGAATAAAAGCCCTCCAGCACTTGAGAGCCCAAACTATGCCAAGGAGCTCCTTGTCATGAGTTTCATAGTTCAGCTCAGCTGGGAGAAGCTTGAAACTATCAAATACAATTTCATTCTTTCCTGAGTCATTCAACTGACTCAGTCCAGCACCCAAGGCATAATCAGAAGCATTAGCATCTACAATAGCTGGCAGAGAAGGATTGAAATGTGAAAGGATAGAAGCAGTGGTGAAAGCTTCTTTGAGTATTTGAAACTGACTAAGAGCTGCCTAATTGAAGATAAAGGGAGAGTCTTTTTTGAGAAGGGAAGTGAGAGCAGTTATTTTTTTAGAGTAATTTTCAATGAAACAACAATATAAATTGGAAAATACAAGAAAATATTGAAGGCCTTTGATGTTCTTGGGCTGTGGCCAATTGACGGTTTGATGAATGTTTGAATTCTCCATCTTGAGGCCATCACTTGAAACAGCATAGCCCAAGTATTCCACACTTCAGGCATGGAATACACACTTTGAGGCTTTGAAAAACAAATTATTCTCCCTCAGTCTTTGGAGGACAGAGGCAATATGTTTGACATGTTCCTCCTCAGAACTATAAAAGACCATAATATCATCTGAATACACTACAGCAAAAATGTCCAAGAAATCTGCAAATATGCCATTTACGAGATTCTGGAAAGAAGCAAGAGAATTGGTGAGACCAAATGTAATAGCTGCAATATTTGGCTCTAAAAGAAGTTGAGTGCTCATCCCCCTGTTTGATTCTCAGGAGATTATATGAACCATGGAAATCTATCTTGGAGAAGATAGTGGAACCATTTAATATGGTAAGAAGCTGGTTCATAGGAGGAACAGGATAACTCTTTTTCCTAGTGACAGCATTGAGTGTTTGGTAGTCAACACACAAACAAAGGCCACAATCCTTTTTCTTAACAAAAAGGAAAGGTGCTACTGTTGAAGAAGAGCTTGGCCATATGAAACCTTGCTCTACATTCTCTGAAATGTAGGCCTGTAGTGTTTCTGACTCTTGATATGATAATGAGTAGATAACACCAACTGGAGGTAGAAGACTCTCCAGTTCAATATGATGATCACAGGCACAGTGTAGAGCAAGTTTCTCTGCTTTCACCTTGAAGAATATATCCAAATATTGGTGATAGGCAGGAGGGACTACCTTCAACACAGTTTCAATTTCTTCTGGCTCTTCCTCATCATCCCACTACTCCTCCAGGGAGGCATGAAAAGATAAAGGAGGAAGGAACATATCCCCTTGAAAGATATGAAGTGAATATATAGAAACATCTTCCCCAACATCATTTATCTCTTTGATGACTTCATCTCTTGATATAAGTAATGACTGAGAGGTCATGATGGAAGGGAAGGTGTCTTGAGCTCACAAACCAGAGAAACACGGTTGACAGTGTGGTATTCCATACCATTTTCTTTCACCAGGCTCAAGCTCATAGTACCCCATAACAGCAGTAAACCCAGCCTACAGGCAGACTTACACTCAAATTTTACACCAAAAGGTCAATTTCACAGCAAGAAGCTGGATGTATACATACCACCATGGCACAGGCATCAAAGGGAAGTGCATGTGTTTAAATAAATTATTCAATTTCATTATGCATATGTAAAAATCAAGTTACATATAGAAGACTAGTTACAACAAATAAGGTACCACCCTTTAAATTACACACTCACCCATTTTTACACCCCTCTATAGCCACATTACTCCTGCAGCATAAAAATGACACATGCATGAGCTATATAGCCAACTTGCATTCAAGGTCACATGACTCAAAGCCCATCCCCATGGAATTCCTGAAATTAATTTACAACACATCCCCAGGAGTACCCTATCTTATATCCACAGTAACCACACTTGAAACCTTAAGAAATAATCAAAATTATTTACACCACTCATCACCTCATGCAAACCAAAGCTAGTTACAACAAGCTGCATGCAGTACACACTTCTAATTAAATCTCAACAACATGACTATGCACAGCATGTGTCAAACTAAAAATCACATCATCTCATACACAAAATTAAATTCATCAGTGCAAGAAATTATCACCTGACCTCATTTTAGAGTTCAAGAAGAAGAAAAAAACCATGACACCTGCATAAACTCAACAGCCACTTATACCAAGCCTAAAAAAAATGACATATGAAAAGGAAATACAAAGTCATCATGTGATACTACACCCACCAACAGAATATCATGTGACATAAAAAATGCTGTGCACAAGAAAAATCCTCAGCCAAAATGAAATCACCTCATGCATGCAAGGAAAATCCAAGAATATCACATCGTAATTAGATCACCAAAAGACCATCATGTGATAAATGGAGGCTGTGCAGAGAAAGAATTATCACCAAAACTTAAATGCAAGAAAATTCCTCACCAAAACCAAATTCACATGATGGAGTCAAGAGGAATTAAAGTGGAAAAAGACAGCTCCCATGGAGGGCCCTCTGCGCTCCCAAAAGGTATAAATAGAGGGGCTCTCTTTCCTGAAATTACAAAATCCTGCCCATGCACATTATATCCCCTGCACAGTATGAGCATAGGAATAATTCATCCCTCACCTGGGAGGTAGTCCAGTATATCATAGTAAATTTACTTTCCCAGTATCTAAGCTCAGTGGAAGTATAGTGTTGAAGATTACCCAGTAGCTAAGCTCAGTGGAATCTTATTATTATTAAAATAAAAAATAAAAAATAAAAAATATCCAGTACCCAAGATTAGAGTTACTCCTCTATTAAAATATTTTATCCAGTAATATTAACACCATTTATCAAGACCCAAAAAATAACTTACCCCTTTAAAAATCCAATATCAGAGAATCTTACCTCCCAAGTTTAACAAATACAATTTTATTTTATTATTAAAACTCTTAAAAAAATAAAAAACCTTAAAAAATTATTTTACTCTATTTTAACTTTACCTTGACAAAATTACCTTTATCAACACTCATCAAATTTTCCAGAACACCTTAAATAGCACATCTTACCAAATTTATAACCAAGAAGAAACCACTCACCACAATATCACTAAAAAATAAAAATTATACAGACAAGTGTTTCATTAAACTCTCAAATTTAACCAAAATCACTAACATTAAATTTCTTATTATCTATTGGATAGGTCTGATCTGAGACTGCTGAATTTTGTATTCTGAAGCTGTAAAGCCACTTACTAATTCTATTTTGGTTTGTGAGCTCCAAGAAAGATTTTTTTCAGTATTTTAGGAGGGGCAGGCAATACACCCTTGCCACCCTTGGTGTGAGCCTGCAAGCATGTATACCTTTACCTGCTATACAGACCCCAATTACTTTCTTCAAATTTTCGTCTCATTTTCTCTCAATTTTTTGTATAAATTTTAAATACTTAAATTCATATTATTATAATATGAATTAAATCTTGTTGCTATGACTAATCACTCAATGTGTCATAGTATATGCTCCCACTATGTCATTAATTTCGTTGTTACATTTGCTCCTGTTACCATAGCAAATCTTTCTTCATTCAAAACAGAATTATTTTACATTGCTTTGATTTCAAATTTGTCATTACAACACTTAAAGAGGATTAATTCTTGTTGAATTAATCCTCAGAGCTCTTACCAAAATATATTTTTACAATTAAAATTACTTCAATTTTTATTTTAGAAATATTAGCGCTCTCACCTCATAAGTGATTCAATTCACTTTTTACACTTTAATAATACTGTTGAAGCCTTAATTCCAACAGTACATCATATTAACACCAGTGACGCGCCTATTAATTACATTTAATAGTATTCCACTTCTATTTGATTTATTAAAATTCCTAATATTTTAGCCTGGAAGCCACGAAAGAGGCGCCAGCTAACATTTAATATATTAAAATTTAGATTATATTTGATTAATTAATTAATTATATCTAATGAATTAATTAGACTATTGGAATACCTAATTAATAATATATAGTTTTTCTATAACTAACTCTTTCATAAAAAATCAAGAATCAATGTTACAATACTGATTCTAATTTTTATTATTCTTCTATAGCTTTGAAGACTTAATACCAAAACTATATTTTTTTTTCAAAATCTTGTTGGAACCATCAGTACCATCCTCCAACACCAACAATCAAGTTTTGATGATCATGGCCCCCCCTGAAATCGAGGCTTTTCAATGCTTGTCTTTGTTCATGAAAGACTTAAGCATTGTTACTGGTCATCTATCCAAAATGATGACCAGTAACTATTCTTTAGACCATTCTACCTCTCGTCACCGGGGAAAGAAGCCTACAGCTCGGTCGGAAGCCTGGAAAAAAGACCATTCCTATGATGAATCTTGTAGCTATGATGATTTATCCTTGCGTCCTACTGCAAATATTAAATCCAGAAGTCCCAGGACCACCAAAGACTTTAATTTCAAGTCCTATCAATTTACAGGATTTCAATCTGGTAGTAAAGAACAAAAAAACTTAGCAACGAAGCAAAAACATCAACGTAACTCAAACGTTGACAATGGAACAGCTACTAATACAGCTTCAGAATGTTGGTCAATACTTCATTGCGTGGAGAATGGACAATCTCCTCTCCACCGCAACGATGGGAAACCAAAACTTGATGAGTCTATTAACTCTAATGATCTTCCAGTTTTAGTTAGCAAAACCATTCATACAAGAGAAACTAGTATTAATAGCAAGGAGACTAAGACGAGTACTATCAAAACAAATAATGATACCAGTACTAAAACAACAATTAATAATATTAACAAAAGAGCCTTGAGTAGTAATCAACCTGACACTAATGAGATCTACAATATGAAAGAAGAAAAATCACGACCTACTACCAGTCGCGCTAGCTCCAGAATCGACGAAATTGAGCTTACAACAATAAATACGACTATTAATAAAAATGAAGAAGAAGCAACGACAAATACGACTATTAATAAAAATAAAGAAGAAGCAACGACAAATACGACTATTAATAAAAATGAAACAATATTGAACAAGATAAAAAATTACATTGAAAAGAAAATAAATGATCAACCTATTACAACCAAAATGAAAATATCATGGGCCTTACTGAATATCATAAGGAATATCCATAATGAAAGGGACCTATACGACTTCCTCAACAACAAAACTTATACACAATTGGAACGCGGTATTAAATCAGCTTTAAACCAAAAAATATTATATAGAGATAAATTCAATACAAAAGAACTGGAAGATCTTAAACAATTCTATGACTCAAAAAGTAAAAAATTATTATACAAAGAAAACTTGACTATACAAGAAATCATGAAAAAAATACAACAAACCTATACAATTTACTATGACTAAATCATTTTTTTTTACTATTTTTTTTTAGTATTACCAAATGTGAGCCTGCAAGCATGTATACCTTTACCTGCTATACAGACCCCAATTACTTTCTTCAAATTTTCGTCTCATTTTCTCTCAATTTTTTGTATAAATTTTAAATACTTAAATTCTTATTATTATAATATGAATTAAATCTTGTTGCTATGACTAATCACTCAATGTGTCATAGTATATGCTCCCACTATGTCATTAATTTTGTTGTTACATTTGCTCCTGTTACCATAGCAAATCTTTCTTCATTCAAAACAGAATTATTTTACATTGCTTTGATTTCAAATTTGTCATTACAACATTTAAAGAGGATTAATTCTTGTTGAATTAATCCTCAGAGCTCTTACCAAAATATATTTTTACAATTAAAATTACTTCAATTTTTATTTTAGAAATATTAGCGCTCTCACCTCATAAGTGATTCAATTCACGTCTTACACTTTAATAATACTGTTGAAGCCTTAATTCCAACAGTACATCATATTAACACCAGTGATGGGCCTATTAATTACATTTAATAGTATTCCACTTCTATTTGATTTATTAAAATTCCTAATATTTTAGCCTGGAAGCAACGAAAGAGGCGCCAGCTAACACTTGGTTACAGGGGTTATTAGCAGCTCAAAACTAATTACCTGTGATTTCCCCCTCCAGGTACTGCCTCATTTTAATCCCACACAAGAGGAGTTCCCACATCTGGTGTCCCAACAGTGGCAGATAACCTCAACTTCAATAAAAAATCAATTAAATTACAATCCATTTTAAAATTCTTAACTACTCCAAGAATACTATTTTTATAGCAAAAACTGGATTCAAATAATCAAAATCAGCCAAAACCATCATCTCAAGAATCTGAATCATCAACACACTCCAACCATTACTATCATCCACCAAAGCAAGAAACAGAACTAGGGGAGGAATCAAATAAATATCCCAATTTCCCAATTGCAACACCAAGAACCAATAAACGGGACTTGAAAGTTGTGGAGAAATGCTTCCTTGATCTCCTTGAAAGAAATAAACTAAATGAATCAATCTCAAAAAAGGAAATTAACCAATCAAAAATGGATAAGCCTTCATCATCAAAATTACTTTCCAGTATTGAAGAAATCTAGGAAGAAAACCTTAATGAAGAGACTGTTGAAGTACATGAAGAAATGTCTTCAACAGACAGACTTCATCAGACAATATTGGGAATGTAAGAACAATTACTAACACTAATCAAAAAGGAAGGAAAAAATAGATCATCAAGTTATACTCCACAAAATAGTCCACTTGAAGAACAAACCACCCTTCCAAGATCATTGAGGCCACATGGATAACCTTCACCTTACCCAAGACCCATGGCCACATCAACACCTTATACAGAACAAAGACAAAGTACCTTACCAAGAAGAGTAAACAAATCTTCCCAAATCCCAACTCCATTACATCAAGAAATTCCAAGAAATACTACTCCAATAGTGAAAATCGGAGAAAAGGACTATAACCTGTGGCTTGATAGAAATGATGTTGAAAGATTCATCAATAAAGTTGAAAATATTGCAGAAATTGAAGGAGAAAGTGGAAGAGACATTGCAAGACAAATAGCATTTTGGACAAAAGATGAAGAAATCAGTTATCATATTGAAGGAATGCCAGGATATGAAACAGCTGATTGGGATCAATTGAAAGTGGATATCAAAAGAAGATTGGGAACAGTCTCACCTGAAAGAAGATACAGATTATCCTCACTCAATGATTTATTCAAAAAACCTCAACAAGAAGGTGGAACAAGAAACATGACACAATACAGAAACTTCATTGGGGAATATGAAGCAATCATCACTTACCTCAAAGGATACCAATATATCCAAGGTGATATCAATCATAATCAAGAAATATTGGCCAGCCTCTCTACAAGTTTCCAAGAGTCAATTTACAAAAAAATGATCAAAGAAAGAGCTATAGTTCAAACCTTGGATGGAGGTCACATCATACCAAGATTGGATATTTTGAAGTTATACATTGAACAAGACTTGGAGGCCAAGGTACTGATTCAACAAAAAGAATTCTCTAAACCAAAACCTCCAGAAAAGAAAACAAGATTTGAGGATGAAAGCTGGGATGAAGTTTTAAAAAAAGTAAAAGAACTCACCCACAAACTCAAAAATCCCCCAAAACCAGAACCTCAACCAAGAAATGAGGTAAAAGAATCAGTTAAAGAAGTTTTAAATCAGCTCAAACCCCTTTCAGAAGCTTTCAATCCACCAAAAAGGAATTGGAACAATAATCAAGAGCAAAGATTCCCTCAAAATAATCAGCCATATAGGCCAAGGAATCCTTTACCACCATTCTCATCCAGTTACCAACCTTACATACCAGCTCAAATGGCTCCAAGCACGCCATTAAAATGTGCTTATTGCAAGGAAGAAGGCCATTAAACAACTAGATGCACTCACCTTTCTGAAGATTTGGACAGAAAAATTGTCAGACATCAAGGAGCATCTTACCTATTTCCTAATTATCAGAGAGTACCTATGGAAGGAAATGAAAGTGCCAAAAACATAGTCAGAGCTTTTGCAAAAGAACAAGAAGAACTCAACAATAAATTTATGGAAAAAACTACTGTCAGACCAAAACCAGGAGAAGAGGTTAAGCCCACTGAAAAGAAATCAGAGTATAAATAAACCTCAATTGCACATGTTGAAGATTGGTCAAATTGGAAACCACCTACCATTGCCTCAGCCAATGATCCCTTTGAATCACACATTGGACTAAGGCAGACCAAACAAAGGATGTAAAGACAAGCCCAGAACCACGAGCCAAAGAGGAAGGCAGATATTCCAGGAACTTATATTGAAGAAGAAAGATTCATAATTCCTATCAAATTCCAACACTAGACCAACCTGAGGAGGAAATTGAAAATATTTCCAATAAGAATAAAGATGAAGAAATTTCCAAAGAAGAAAATAAGTTCAGAAAACCTCAAAAGAAACAAGTTGAAACTGAATTGGAAATTGACGAAATTATTAAAAAAATTATTCAACAAAAGATCAACCTCACCATTGAAGAAATTTCAAGGATGTCACCAAATTTTGTCTATAAATTACAGGAATTATCAGAAAAAGACAAGGGTCAAATCAAATACCTCAATTCAATGGATCTTCAAGAAAGACTATTATCATTTGGATTCAAAGAAATACCAAAACCCAAGATTCATTATGCTTGTCCTTTGGGATTTATGGAAATCTTCATTGGAAAGGAAGAATATCCTATCAAGGCATTAGTAGATATTGGTGCAGAACTCAACATTATACCAGAAGAAATAGCAATCAAATCCACACTCACAACAAGAAAACTAAACATGAACCTTGGGGGTATTGGAGGGCATAACACTTCCTTGGTTGCACTATCAGAATTCACTCTGATCATTTTGGCTTCAGGTGAGGAAACTCAAATTAACTTCTTCATTGCAAAAGGATCTTTCCATACAGTACTTGCAAGACCCTTCCTGGCATACAAAAACATTAGGCTAGAGTTTTCTCACAAGCAAGGTGAAATACTAAGCTATCAAGAGCCTGATGGAAGAAGATTATGCATGCCAATATGCAAGCCTTAAGCACTTGGATGGCAAACTGGTCCACCTAGAGGAATGGATTTATGCAATAAGGCAAAATTAGTCAGAAATACATCAGGAAAGAAGTTTCAAAATGCAAAAGGTGACAATACCATTATTAAGTTGACCCAGAAGACCCAAGTTCTATCCATGCCTCCAAAAAGGGATAAAATTGGCCAATATTCACAAAACTGTAAATGGCCAAACAATCTCAAAAGAAAAATTGAAGACTCAATATCTGAAGATGAATTACCCAACATAATTTACAAGAAAATTGATAATAATGAAGAAATATTCCAGATTTTGGTGGGTGGAAATGATAAAATGAATCGAAGTCCTTTCAAAACTAAACCCAAAAGGAAGAAAGTCAGATTTAGTGAACATCATGAGCTTTCGGATGAAGAAATTATAAATGAAATAGAAAAAGACTTTGAAATTATGGAAGAAAGAGACAAAAATTTGAAAGAAACATATCATATAAACTTCTTGGATAGACCATTGAACAACCAAGAAGAACCTTATGAATGGGAACTGGAAAACCCTTAATTCATCCAGCAACCTGCCAATGAAGATGAAGAAACAGAATCAAACCTAGAAAATGAATACAACTACCTTTACTTGCCATATATTACCTTTGAATACATTTATGGAGATGAAGCCCTAGACAGTTTATGTGAAGATAAATATTTATTTCACCTTCCAGAAGCAAAATTGAACAGAATTCAATTCTTAGAGATATTAACTGAAAAGGGAATTAGAGGAAACCTCTCAAATAAATTCTGGTATAAAACATTTTCAATGGGATTTTTACCAAGAAGAGGACTCTACTTCAATCAAATTTAGGCCCAATGGTACCTTGGATTGAATGGATCAACATATCAAACTGGAAAATTGAAGTGGGTTGGAGATGGATATATATTCATTGATGAATACTTATGGTGGTCAGAATTTCCATCAGAACAAGAAATTGAAGAAATAAATGCCTTTGTGGAAGCTTTCAAAGACCTTATTTAGGGCAGTTTACTCAACAGACACTCGCCTTTCCCACTTGGGGGAGCTCAAATTTAAATAAAATCAACAAAATAAAGATTTTTTCTCTAAAAATGTATCAGTATCATCCATAAAATTTATCATTGGTTTCTTTTTTCATTTTATCTTTTCTCATAGGCAGTGACTTCCTGCCTTAACAAAGAAGAAATTCATCAACAAAGTATTTCTTAAAAAAAAAAAATTAATCACCTCCACCATGGCCAATTCACTAATTTTTGGATCATATGGGAAGAATTAATAAAAGAATACCAAATTATCAATAAAGATATTCCTTGTTCACCGGAAGAGGAAGATTTCAATAAATAAAACCTTTGGAACCTTAAGGATACTTCAAGAAAGCAATAGCTTCAGGAGATCAAGGAATTGCTGGAAATTATGGAGATTTCTGACAAAATCAATGATCAAATTATTCAAGAGTTAATGGAACACATAAATTCCAAACCATTAAGTCCCATATTGAAGACACATAGCAGCTCTAAAAATCAAAAATCAAATGAAATAGTCAGATTTCAACTCAATTAATCATTAGTCAGTGACTTCCCGCCTTATCAAAGAGGGAAATAAATTCTTATCAACCAAAATCACCAATTTCACTCACCCAAATCATAAAAAATCACTAGGAAGTGACCTCCTGCCTTACCAAAGAGGAATATCCAAATTCTTCCTCAAAAATTAGCAACCAAAACCCAATAAACCAACCCTCAAACTATTTCAATAAATAAATTTGATACTATTTCTTAATTCATCTTACCTTGACACATTCAAACCCACCAAATCTTATAAAATGGAGTCATGGCCAATACTTGAAGAAAATCCCTGGTGAATGGAAACAGAAGTCTGGGCTAATTACAATAATCCCCAAGAAGCAAATGAAAATCCTGACTGGTTCTTGAAAATAATACCAGAGCCCTGTCCTGATATTTCCACCATAGCCCTCCCATGTACTAAGTTTGAGGACATCTTTGAAAAAGAAAACTCACCATCAGAAACTGTCATATCTCATCCATGGAAAAAATTACCTGGATTCAACCTTACAAAGTATAAATTCTTAGAGTTACTGACCTGGGATTGAATTGAATGAAACCTTGGAAACCCATACTGGAATGGAATATTTGACATGGATGAACCCCTGAGAAAATCACTATTTTGGAGGACCTGGGAATGCCAAGACTGGTTCAACCTCCAGGATTTCAAAATTAAAATGGGAAAATAAGCAAGATGTCAAGAGGGTACATTATTCATCATTACACTTGGGATTGCCACTGGGAAGAAACACTTATACCAGCAATCCTCAGTCTTAAGAGTGGTGCAACTGAATTAAATACAAAAGAATGGAGCTCTTTCTGTCAAAAGTACTTGTTTAAAAGTGTAAAAAGAGAGAAATGGAGGGGAGGTAAATTTCTTGAACAAGAATTAGTGAATAAAATACTTGGTCAAAGGAATTAATTTAAAGAAATCTCACCTGCTAAGTCCCCAATTCTTTTATTAATCATCCATCCTATTTCCATTTATATTATCATTATTTATCTATTCAATTTTTTATTTTTTTACTATTTTCTTTTAAATATACTTATTATTATTATTTTTTCTCAAAATCAAAAAAAAGAAAAAACAAAAAAAAACAAAAAAACAAAAAAATACACAAAATAAAATATATAAAAAAAAGAAAAGAAATTAGCTTCAGTTGCTATAAGCTTAAAAGGAAGAAATAAATAATAAACTTACTTGGTATTGAAGATTATGTTTATAATTTCTTTTTCTTCTCTTTTAATTAACCAAATAAATAAGTAAATAAATATAGTTAGCTCTAAAGAAGTATAAATATATAAAACAAGAACTAAAAACACACTCAGTTCATTTCAACTTCAATCAGTAGATGACAACTAGAAGAAGAAAAAGTCCTTACATAATATCAGGAAATCTATTTTATTTCCTATCATTTATTGAATTTTATTATTCTATCATCAATTTTATCTAATTCTTAATCCCATTTATTAAAGAAGAATATATATATAGATTTAAAAGGAAGACAGACTTAGTCTCCAGTCAAATCATACCTATTAATATATAACTATCTACCTTACATTAGCTTCATATGGATCTTTTTTTCCAAATACGGAATGTGATATTGAAAGTATTTACAGAAAGCTTCAATTACTGATTTATATCTCTCAGATAAGTGGTTAGAAAGATATATCAATTTCAATCAACAGATAACTACCTGGATAGGTTTAAAAGATAGCATATATTTGAAGAAATATAATAAAGAGTTGAAACAGACTATAGCTACAGAATTATGATTATCATTCTATTTATTCTTTTATTTTTGCAAAAAAAAATGAATGAATAAATAATAAAATACATTAGCTATACACATTATTGAATTAATTACAGATGAATTTTGTTATATTTTTTTTCTTCTTAGAAACCACAGTACTATCCTGTGATTTATTCAGTTTGATCTCATTTGGTTTCATTTTATTTTATTTTTCATAGATGCAGCTTACTTAAACATTTTCTTGGACCACTATTGCTCAGAGCTCATGGAAAAGAAGATATTATTTTTTATCTTTTATCTTATATCACTAATTTACATTACCAGCTTATCTTCCTGACTATAAGCTCAATGAAGTTTTCTTTAGCTCAAGGCTTCAATTGATGACCAGGTTGTAAAAAATATAATAATGTAAAATTCCATTTAATGGATTGTTATATGAATACTAACACAAGATAGAATATACTTGTAGAAGCATGATAAAGAAGCAATTACAGAATATGATTGAAGACTTATTATTTCCTTAAATTACTTTTTCTTTTGCTTGAGTTCCTTTGGAACTTACCTCTAAATGATTTAGAAGTTTATTTTTCTTGCTCAAAAGTTCCTTTGGGAACTCACTTTAATTAATTGTTTTTTTATTTCTTATTTCTTATTTATTTTCAGCACATGTTACATCAATCCTGGAACAATAGCAGAGACCTAGCCTTGGCTGAAGTCTAGCACATCATAAAATAATGGACAAAAGCTACATCATAAAAAAATATTAATATAGATATAAGGAAATAAAAGTATAAACAATAATGATAAATATATATATAAAGAGAAGCATTCCTGGGTATTAGTAATAAGCACATCAAGATAGAATGAATAGGATAAAAAGCAAAGAATTAATTAATCTAGAATAATCAATGAGACGTAAGGGCATGACCAGTAGAGTCGGGAGGTTGAAGAAAATAATGACGGTTTTTTTTGGGAAACAGGACGGGTCTTCATGGCCTTAACAGAAGAAGAGGCAGAAGTCTCATTGCCTAGGAAGTAATCAAATGGATCAGGAACAAAAAGTCATGGATTGTAACTCCCCTCAATAAAAGTGTAAAAGGCCATTGCAGCTTCAGGAAGGTTTTCTGAGGAGGGTGATGGAGACAAAGCCCTTGACACAGTTGCAAGAGCAGGTGGGGATGACAAAGTTGAATTAAGATTATTGGCCCAGCTCCAAATTCCCATGTTTCCGGAAGGGTAGGGAGGGTAACCAAATAAAAGTTCCTCCAGCTCATTGGCAGAAAAAAACTTTACAAAATCGGAATATCCTGCCTCATAGGAACAATTCTGGGGGTTCATGATGAATGATACAATCAATGGCAGCAGCACTACCCACAAAGATACAACTGGTCAGCTTACAAAATAAGGGGTATAAAAAATATATAACACACATCAAGAAGGGAAATGGATAAAGAAAAATATATATAACAAAAGAAAATTACTAAGAAAGCAAATCTGGAAATGTTTTGGGAAAATGCTTGCTCAAACCAGGGTATGAAGGGTATTATTTTTTTAGCTGTTGTTTTGGGGCTATTTATACCTGTAGCCAGGAAACTGGTCAAAATTTGGGCCCCCTCTTTGAAACCTTAATTGTGACCTAAGGACCCTGCCAAAGGCCCATGCATCTCCACTCTTAAATCGTGCAAAAAGAAACAAGCACAAATGAGATCATTGGGAATAAGATCAAGGAATTAGTTTGGCTAGTATTACTGCTTACAAAAAAAACAAAAAATGAACAAAAAGAATGATAATAATAAGCTTACAAAAGATGTGACAAGGCTACCTCTAGCTTATCCATGACAGTGTCCAGAGAATAGGGCTTCAATAGTAACTACTGCAGGAAACCAATGCAAATAGCAGTAAACATGTATATAAAATGATATATAATTTGAATAATTAAAATAAATAAGAGGCCTCAGCAGCACTTAAACACCGGAAAAAGATAAGTTGGACTCGGAGTCTCCTCCTAGACCAACTTATTGTTCTGAATTGTGATAGCTTAATGATGCCCTTCTGGAAAGACAGCATAAACAACCAACACCCGCCTGCAAGCTTTCCAAGCTGGCAGTAAGCTCTATATAAAAGCACACCACTAGTAATTGAAGATGAAAAGTGTTAAAAAGGCAAACATGGCATTGGAGGAGCAGCTGGTTACTTACAAGGATAATAACAAGGAGATAAAATAACCTAAGCACAAATCCTCAGAGCAGGAGTGTTGAATACAAGATTTTTTTTTATTCCAACACCAGTACCGTTAACAAAAGGTGTTGAACTAATACCAAATTTAGCTTGGAGAGAATACTTATGGCTTGTCAACACCAGCCAATCATATTAGGATCACATCATAAGCTTATTAAAAGCTCAGAAAGTTTTCATCAATGCACAGAAGGTGATAGAGAATTAGTATCCATTCAAAACATCCAGCGCCACCTCGCCAAAGCAATGCAAAAGAAAATAATAATTTTGGGTTGGAACACTAACAAGAAGGAAGAAAGGCTTGTCTTTATATCAATGTTCAGAAGCAGAACACAAACCTCAATACTACTCTATTGTATTAAATTCTACACCCATGCATCGCATATAGCTTTTATGGAGAGGGCAGTCGAGGAAGTTGGATGCAGGTTGACTCAACTCTAACACCAAAAGCAAGCAGGTACCACGTCCGACGCCTTGGGAGGTGGATTTAGATCGGAGGAAAATTTAAGCAGCAACCACTGATATTCAAAGTGGTTATTATCACATCGGAAGACCTCTTGTAGGTCAGGAATCAACCAAACCCTACGAAGAGTCATTATATTAGTCTCCAAAGTAATCATAAGGCCCAGAAGGATGAGATAGGCTGACACTGCATGCAACTTGAACTTCAAAACTATAAAAGGTATTGGATATGGGGAAAAGTGAGTAGTGAGGATAATAAAGATAAAAATAGCTCACCTTATTAGATTTCCAGCACCCTAAAGTGAATTGGAGCATTCAAAAAACAATAACCTAATCTACACGAAACTGCTAGAATGGTTTAAGGGACTGAAAAATTAAGTGCAAACCACGCGAGGAGGTTCAGAGCACAATAAAAGTGCTTTTGAAGGACTTAGATATATATAAAAAATGAAACATATAAAACAATCAATAATATTGAAAATAATTTAAAAGAGGGAAAATAAAAAATAAAAAATAAAATAAAAATAAAAATAAAATCTCACAACGATGTTCTACACAGGGTAGGTGATGGGTAATACAACCCATCTAAAGGGCTTTTCAAGAAATACACAGTTACCCGAAGTGTTTTAAAAGCTTCAATTGGGATTTAATAACACCCATAAAGACTACCACAGCCACTAGAAAGGTTTCTGATGATATATACAGGGCTGAGTCTCCCCCTTAATTAACAAAATATACTGCACTGAGGCAGTTTTCAGAAATTCTGAGTAGAAAAGAACTAACCACCCAAAGTGGCTTAAAAGCACAATAAAGTGCTGTTTGAAAATAATAATAATAATAATAATAATAAGAATAAGAATAATAAAATAAATAAATAAATAACAGAAATTCCCTGAGCAAGGCATTAAACTTCTCAATTCCAGTTTTAAGGTTTATTTATTAGATTATTGATTATTTATTTTACTGAAAATTCAATATTTTTTTAGTTTAATTAAATAATTTAGGGAAACAAGATGGCTATAAAATAAAAGGAAAAAAATTGAAAAGCCATCATCAAGGCTTAAAACTGATGTTTTGTTTTATTCCTTTTATATATTATGAATTATCTGAAGTTCCTATCCTCAATTCCTACAGGCTTTGAACAACAAAGCAACGCAAAAAAAATGAACAAGTAAAAATGTCCTCAGCAAGACATTAAACTGCTGAATTCTTTTTTTATTTAATTTTACTTTTGACAATTAGATGATACTCAAATATTTTATTTTTAAATCATCCAGGTCTTCCATATACAAAACATGCCCTGAGAAAGGCATTAAACTGCTCAATTTCATTTTTTATGTTATTTTTTAATGAATTATTCTTTATTTTACTTAAATTTAAGTATTCCTTTTTAGTTTAATGAAATAATTAAAGGAAATAATAAATGACAAGAGCCCTCAGTATGGCTATAAACTGCTTATTTTATTTTATTTTTCATGCCTTTTTTATATTGGATATTAAATTAAACTGACATATTTCATTTTTGATAGGCTACAGGGCTATAAATAACAAAATCCCTCATCAAGGCTTTAAGCTGATGGATTCTTATATTTCTATTCATTTTTTTATTTTTATCTTTCATGACTGATTATATTGAGCAATTTTGATTGCTACCAGGGTTTAAAAAATGAACAAGTAAAAATGTCCTCAGCAAGACATTAAACTGCTGGACTTTTTGCATTTTCTCTTTAATATTAAATAAATCTGACCTATTGCAATTTTGATGTGCTACAGGGCTACAAATAAAAATATAAGCCCTCAGCAAGACATTAAGCTGCTGTAATTTTCTTTCATTTTCACCTTAATATTACATGGAGCTGACATATTTTATTTTGATGTGCTACAGGGCTATAAATAACAATGAAGGCTCTGGGAAAGGATTTAAACTGCTCACTTTCATTTTTTATAATTGATTATCTTGATATTGACTAGTTCATTTTTACTGAAATATTCTTTTTTTTAAAGTTGTTTATGAATCAAAATATATATATATCACGGAAATAATAATAATAATAATAAAATGAAATAAATATATATAACAGAATGAGGGTTTAAAATAAAAAAGCCCTCAGCATGGCTTTAAGCTTCTATTTTATCTTTTATGCTTTTGTGTTGAATAATAACTATACTAACATATTTGGTTTGGATTTTACAGGTATTCAACATTAAAAAACACTTTCAGGATTTTTTGAGCTTAAAAAAATGCTTTTAAAATGAAAATAAGTCCTCAATAAAACTATAAACTGTTGAATACAATTTACAACTTGGCTTTGAAGATAAATCAAATTTCATGAAAACCAAAAGGATCAAACAGAAGTAAACAAAACAATCAACCAATGGTCCTTGGCAAGACCATAAGCTGCCCCTTCAAATATCAACAAGAAATCACTCAAAGTATCAACAAATACTATAAAAAAGTAACCAATGGCTCTTGGAAAGACCATAAACTTCCCATCAAAAATTCTCAACAAGGACTCAAAATGAAAAACAATCAACCAATGGTCCTTGGCAAGACCATAAACTGCCTATTTAAAGAAATCAAGAAAATATCAAAGGAGGATAAGTCCTAGGCAAGACTATAAAATACCTAAGGTTTTATTTCTTATTTTTTCCAATTTTCTTTCATTTTAAACAAGAATTAGAGAGATCTACTGACTCAAAACTTTTGAACATATTTTGTAATTTTTTTTTACTTCAAATTCAATTGTTTTTTCCTAAGAATAAGGGTCATATCCCATTCATGAGCTTGAAAATATTTGATTTATTCATTATCTTTATTATACCTTTCCTACTATTACAACAAGAGCAATTAAACTGGCTTCATTTTTCAAAAAAAAAAACTCTAAATCAAGTAATTTTGTTAAAATGATCAATTTATTTGAAATATTTCTTCAATTACAAGAAAGTGATTGGAACTTGTTTTAAAAGAAGAAGTATTTGTGCCATGAAGGCATTAATTGAACTCTGAAGGAGTTATTTATATTAAAAACTCATAAATTGATGACATAAGTTGGGGAACTTACATATTGATAACACCTCAATGTGCCATTTATTCCAAATGGAATTTAAAAAGCCCCCCAAAAGCAAACAAGAGTTTTTTAAAATTGTACAAATTTTTATTTTTCACTGTTTATATTATTTTAACAACTCAAATGCATTTATGGGTAACAGAAAATCTGAACCATAAAGGGGATGGACTTGAAATAAAGTCTGAGTCACAATGATGATTTGAAAAAGGAAGAGTTGTGGAATCATAAGGGTCATTATATGAATAAAGGACTCAAATTATGATCTTTAAATTATGTCATATTACTTATAAATACTCCCAAGAGCACCAATTTTTACTGATTGGCACAAATTACCACCTTTAACCAAACAGTTATAGGATCTTGATTTTGATTCAGGATCATTTCTTTTGAAATGTGATTTTTACTCAGATATATCAATTTTTAGGTTATTTTATACTCAAAATCAAACAAAAAAGTACTATTCAGTCAAATTTCAAAAATAAATTATGTGAATTTACTGTATTATTATTTATGCTCATCAAAATCACTATAAAAATAATGGGTGGGTAAGCTTATTTCTTACACTATCCCTTATAGTGGAAGTTTTGGGGGAATGAGAACATATCCTCTTCAAAATTTGAAAACCAACTCAATATTATCAAATCAAGAGGGGGGCCCTCATCCAAAATAATCTTATTAGAAAACCAAAATAATAAAATAAATCAACCAATATTAAAATAAATTGTAAATCATCTTGTTATTACAATTTTTTATTTTTCATTTTTTTATAACAGATACTTTAGGAATACAGAAGAACCAAAGAAAGTAAATTTGAAGAGATTTCAAGATAATTTGGAAACATTATATCACAGATAAATTATTCAGACACTGAAGAATGAAGAACAATTATGGAGAAAAGAAGAAGTTCCTTATGGATTGACCTTTGGACAACCCAAGACCTTGGAAACTTCTTTGCTTCTGAATTGAACCCCATTTGGAATTCAAGAATCACTGGTCAGGATTTATTGACTGAAGGATGACTAAGCGGATTAACCATTAAATCAGGACTCACTTAACATTATGGACTAATAAGATGATGTAAAACACTAAACTCAAATTGCCCTTGGGATTTTAAAGAAGCTTTAAGACTCAAGAGGTCCTCAGCATGACACTAAACTGCTTCCCCTGTAGACTTGGGCAGGGAAACTTATAAAAAATAATAACAGCCAAGCAGCTGGAGGGGATTGTCCTAGTCAGGAGAAGTGCTGAAGGACCATCTTTGTCCTCAGCATGAAAATAAACTTCTCCCTTTGTGTAACAGGAACAAGTGGTTTCACAGGTGTTTAGCATTATCAAATTGGCCAAATTGAACAAAGTGGAGTCCCAAGCCATCAATTAAGACAAGAAAATTTCTTATCAAGAAATAAAACAACCAGAAGAATCTTGCATCAAGTGGGAATCATGAAGATTGAAGAATAAAACAAGATTCAAGCTGAATGCAAAATCAAGCCCAAAGGAGCTCAATAATCAAGATAAGCCCTTGGATGAACCAGGAGGTCCTTTCATGACTTAAACTTCAGGACTTGTATACCTAATATACAGGGGTTACACACCTAGTTGTAGGTCCTTTATGACCTTAAACTACATCATTTTATGGAAGAAAGAAGAAAGAAGAATTGTGAAGACCTCAATATTTCAGGACAATAGCAAATTCTTAGAAATAATTAGATAAAGAGAATAAGAAACAAAATAACTAATTGAGGATGGATAACCAAATTTTAGCAGCCAAATATAAATCAGTCCTGAAAAAGGTGAGACCAGTCAATGAGCCAATGCCTCAAGACCTTAACCCACCTTTGGAAAGACCACCTTTGTCAAGAGATCCTGATGAAACACCCTTATAACCCAGCCCACCTATATTTCAAGAAACCTTCAAGGTCACCCATGAAAGACTGCAAGAAGTCAATCTTGGCTCACCAGGATGGTTATCAAATGAAGCAATTAATTTAGTCAGAAATGTTATTACCTTAAGGGAAAAGTCAATAGCTTTCTGTGAAGAAGAAAGAGGATCACTCAAACACTCAAATGGAAAATCTTACAAGATACCAGTAATACCTCATGAACCTTGGCAGAAGAAACCAATTCCAATTCCCAAATACATTTTACCTCAGTTTACTGAGTTAATCAGAGAAAGAATCAGGACTGGACTCTATGAGAAATCCATGTCAAGCTACACAAGCCCAATCTTTTGTGTGGCCAAATCAAATGGGAAATTCAGAATTTTCCATGACCTTCAAGAACTCAATAAAGTCAAAATCAAGGATGCTGGCTTACCACCTCACATTGAAGAATTTGTAGATTCCTTTGCAGGAGGAGCATGCTATGGACTAGGAGAAATCATGGGAGGATATGATGAAAGAGAATTAGATGTCACTACAAGACCTCTTACCACTTTTGAAACACCCCTTGGAAGGATGCAACTCACAAGACTACCCCAAGGAGCCACCAACTCAGTAGCAGTATACCAAGCCCACATGACCTGGATACTTCAAGAAGAAATACCAGAAAGTGTAGGAATTTTTATTGATTATGGAGGAATAAAAGGACCAAGATCACTTTACAACCAAGAAACACTACGAGAAAACCCCTCAATAAGAAGATTTATATGGGAATATGCCATAACCTTAGAAAGAGTTTTATTCAGGATTGAAGAAGCAGGACTTACTATCTCAGGATCAAAGCTTGCATGATGTGTTCCAGCTTTGGACATAGTAGGGCATGTTGTATCATTTAAAGGAAGAACAATTTCAAAACAAAAGATCAACAAAATTCAAAATTGGCCAGCACCTCTTAACAAGAAAGAAATAAGGGGAGTTCTTGGATTTTGTGCCTATGTAAGGATGTTCATTGAAAACTTCTCACAAGTTGCATCACCACTTGGAAGGCTCACCAGAGAAGATGTTGACTGGGACTGGGATCAAAAATGTAAAGAAGCTTTCCATAAGCTCGGAAGAATTGTTGGAGAAGAAATTGGATTATGAAAAAGGAGCAGGAAAAAATAAGCTAGGAGTAGATTCAAGCTACATTTCTGCAGGAGCAGTACTCACTAAAGAAGATAAAGAAGGAAAAGACGGAACATTATTATACAAATCAATAACTTTTTCAAAAATGGAATCAAAATACTCACAGCCCAAATTAGAACTCTGTGGAGTTGCAAGGACTCTCAAGAAGCTTCAAACAATACTCTGGGGACAACATTTTGAATTACAGGTTGATGCCAAGGCCTTAATTGAAATTATCAACACCCATTGATTACCCAATGCCCCCATGACAATATGGGTGCCTTTCATTCAACTATTTTCCTTTGATTTTGTACACAAACCAGGGAAGACTTTCACTATGCCATATGGGCTATCCAGAAGACCAAAAAACTCAGAAGAAGAAGAAGAAGATGCACCAGAATTTGATGAAGAAGAAGATTGGGTCAAGCCACACGCTGGATTTTGGGGCTAAGAATGTAAATTCACCCAATTTTTCAGGAATACAAGTACCAACCAAACAAGAAGGATTTTGGAAGAGAATGCAAGAATACTTAAGTACAATAAAAAAACCCCCAATCAAGTAAATATGAATAATTCAGAAGGATAAAAAGATGGTCATACAACTTTTTCTTGGAAGATGGCCAACTAAAAAGAAGAAATAACCCAAACCCCCAATTGGTGATATCAAGTCAAGAAGTTCAAAGCTACATTTTAAAGTCCCTTCATGAAGACATGGGCCACAGAGGGGAAAATGAAACTTACAGAAGAATTAAAGCAAGATTTTTGTGGGAAGGAATGAAGAAATCAGTCAAGAAATGGGTTCAATCTTGCCTGGCTTGCCAAAAGAGAAGTCAAAACTTGAAAAGGGAACAAGGAAAATCTACAGCAACATCAAACGTCTTTGAGAGGGTCATTATGGATGCAGTCCATATCAAATCTTGAAGATGGAAGTATGTGGGTGTGGCCAGAGATGATTTTTCAGGATGGCCAGCAACAGTTGGACTAGTCAAATTGACAGCAAAAGCAGTTGCAGAATGGTTCACCTCAGAATAGATATGCAGATATGGCTCACCAAAATAAGTAACTGTTGATGGAGGGCCTGAGTTTGGGAAAGAATTTCAAGATGCAGTAAAAAAATCAGGATCAAGGACTAGAGTCACCACAACCTATTACCCATAGTCTCAAGTAATGGTGGAAAGGGGCCATAAATAACTCAAAGATGCACTAGTCAAAATGTGTGGGGAAAGTGGAGGAAAATGGAAAAAATATCTACCACTAGTAACATTGTCTGAAAGAATTTCCAATAAAGGAACAACTGGTTTCTCACCATTTGAACTCTAATTTGGACAACTACCAGTATTACCAATTTACATTAAAACAAAAACCTTTTTAGCGGTAGAATGGCACAAAATATCCACAACTGAGGAATTATTGGAAGCCAGAGCTAAACAATTAGAAGGAAAAGAAGAAGTGAGAAGGAAAGCAGCAGAAAAACTCAAAAAATCAAGGGATGACTCAATGAAATATTGGGATACAAGAATGGCTCACCAACTAAGATCACCACTTGATCCAGGAGATTTGGTCCTGGCTTACAACAAAGCAATAGAAACTAATTGGGGGCTACTTTTCAAAAACAAATGGAATGGACCCTACAGAGTAATCAGAAAAATAAACAATGGACCATATGAACTTGAGGAGCTGGATGGAACAGAATTAGAAAGAAGATTTTCAGCCTCTCAAGTAAAGAGGTTCTACCCCAGAGGAAAGTTGATAAACACAAAATAAGACACAGAAGAAGAACAAAGTGAAGAAGATGAATCAATAAATGAGGAAGAGGTATTTGAGGAGACCACAGAATCAGATGAAGAATAGAGAGCTCTCACCTGGAATTCTGGGGACAGAATTGAATGGAGAGGGGGATGTGGTATTCCATACCATTTTTTCCACCAGGCTCAAGCTCATAGTACCCCATAACAGCAGTAAATCCAGCCTACAGGCAGACTTAAACTCAAATTTCACACCAAAAGGTTGATTTTACAGCAATAAACTGGATGTATACATAACACCATGGCACAGGCACCAAAGGGAAGTGTATGTTTTTAAATAAATTATTCAATTTCATTATTCATATGTAAAAATCAAGTTACATATAGAAAACTAGTTACAACAAATAAGGTGCCACCCTTTAAATTACACACCCACCCAGCTTTACACCCCTCTATAGCCACAGGACTCCTGCAGCATGAAAATGACACATGAATTAGTTACACAGCCAACTTGCATTCAAATTCACTTTATGAAAATCCCAGCCCCATGGAACTCCTGAAATTACTTTACAACACAGCCACAGGAGTACCTTATCTTATATCCACAGTAACCCCACTTGAAACCTTAAAACAGAATCAAAACTATTTACACCACTCATCACCTCATGCAAGCCAAAGCTAGTTACAACAAGCTCCATGCAGTATACAATTCTAATTAAATTTCAACAATATGACTATGCACAGCATGTGTCAAACTAAAAATCACATCATCTCATACACAAATCAGTGCAAGAAATTATCACCTTACCTCATTTTAGAGTTCAAGAAGAAGAAAACAACCATGACACCTTCATAAATTAAACAGACACTTCTACCAAGCCTAAACAATGAAATGTGCAAAGGAAATACAAAGTCATCATGTGATACTACACCCACCAACAGAATATCATGTGACACAAAAAAAAGGCTGTGCACAAGAAAAATTCTCAGCCAAAATAAAATCACCTCATGCATGAAAGGAAAATTCAAGAATATCACATCATAATTAGTCCACCAAAAGACCATCATGTGATGAATGGAGGCTGTGCGGAGAAAATATTATCACCAAGCCTTAAATCACCTGACCCATGAAAGAAAATTCCTCACCAAAAGCAAAGTCACATGATGGAATCAAGAGGAATTAAAGTGGAAAAAGACAGCTCCCATGGAGGGCCCTCTGGGCTCCCAAAAGGTATAAATAGAGGGGCTCTCTCCCATCAAATTGCAAAATCCCTGCCATGCATCATATCCTCTGCACATTAGGAGCATAGGAATAATTCATCCCTCACCTGGGAGGTAGTCCAGTATATCATAGTAAATTTACTTGCCCAGTAGCTAAGCTCAGTGGAAGTATAGTGTTGAAGATTACCCAGTAGCTAAGCTCAGTGGAATCTTATTATTATTAAAATAAAAAATAAAAAATATCCAGTACCCAATATTAGGGTTACTACTCTATTAAAGTATTTTCTCCAGTAAGATTAACACCATTTATCAAGACCCAAAAAATAACTTACCCCTATAAAAATCCAATATCAGAGAATATTACCTCCTAATTCTAACAAATAAAATCTTATTTTATTATTAAACACTCTTAAAAAAATGAAAAACCTTCAAAAATTATTTTACTCTATTTTAACTTTACCTTGACAAAATTACCTTTATCAACACTCATCAAATTTTCCAGAACACCTTAAATAGCAAATCTTACCAAATTTATCACCAAGAAGAAACCACTCACCCCAATATCACCAAAAAATGAAAATTATACAGACAAGTGTTTCATGAAAATCTCAAATTCAACCAAAATCACTAACATTAAATTTCTTATTATCCATTGGATAGGTCTGATCTGAGACTTCTGAATTTTGTCTTCTGCAGTTGTAACTGAACTTACTTTCTTTTTGTTTTGGTTTGTGAGCTCCAAGGAAGATTTTTTTTCAGTATTTTAGGAAGGGCAGGCAATACACCCTTGCCACCCTTGGTTACAGGGGTTACTAGCAATTCAAAAATAGTTACCTGTGATTTCCCCCTCCAGGTACTGCCTCATTTTAATCCCAAACAAGAGGAATTCCCACAACTGCAGTGGCCAAGTCATTACCAGTAGAAGAATTAATACCACCATAATCATGGGTGATCAATTCATTTTTCCAATCAATAATGGGATCAAAATGGTAGAGGAAATCATAGCCCAATATTAAGTCTTCTCCCTTGGATTAATCTATGATAGGAAAGTCCCATTCAAAGTCTGGGAAGGAAGGTAAGTCAACTACTCACTTGATATAATGAGTGATGAAAAAGGCAGGGGATTCATTTGAATTCAAAATAAAAAGAGGAATCTTTTAAGGGAGCTCTAACACAGTCAATGAGTCCTTGAGAACAAAATTCTTTACAATAAAAGAGTTTTTAGCACCAGAATCAATGAGAATGCTATAAAATATATCAGAGACAGAAGAAAAAATGAGAAATTTTCAAGAATTCTTGAAACTAGTATTCAGAGTGCATGTAAGTTGTGGATATGAAACTTTGATAAAATATCAAGTACTTTTCCTGTCCTCAAAATTTGTATAAGGTGAGATTATTTAAAATCAGTAAGAAATGGTATTTTTAAAGAAAAAACACACCAATTTTATTTTTTTAACTTTTTGAGTATAAAGCAATAATATAATAAAAATTTATTGTTTTACCAACAATAAAGATTTATCCAAAAATACTTTACAAGAGATATTTAAGGCTATAAAAGAAATTTCTTCAAGAGCAATTTCAATTGGAATTAACTGAGTAAAGAACTGCAAGCAATTAATTAAAGAACAAAATATTTAAAAAGATATTCAAAGAGAAAACAAACACAAAATTGACCAGAGTGAATTTGGAAACAAAATGACAAATTTAACAGTTATGAAAGATGCTTTAATTCACTTTTGGGGTGGTTCAGGGGTAAAAATGCTTATAAGAGTTACAAACAATGATTATAATGGTTTTTTCACGTGGTTAAAAGGTTAAAAATTATATGAAAAGGGTGGTTGGAATCTTTTATTGATTGGTTTAACAGTGTTTAAACTAATTATAAAAGGAAAAGATTCTAACATGAAGAGAAAAGTGGGGCAAAGAAGACATTCTATTATAGCCATCAATCTTCTTACTCCAAAAGTGAAATTTACTATTTTTGGTCGTGGAAAACACTCTGACAACAGAAAAGCCAGTTATAGCATCATTGAACTCTTGTTTAGACCAAAACCGGGCTGGTTTTAGCCATTTTAGACCCTTAAATCAGCCATGACTATAGTACTACCTGGCCTATAGCCTTAAAAACATGTCAGAATGAGTGTAAGAGACGTAGAAACCATTTAAAACTGTTTTTACTAAGATTCTTTATCTTAAGGGTAGTTTTACCCTCTTGGCAAAAGTTAAAACTACCCTGGTTGGTATCAAAACCTCATCATCAATTGAGTCACAGACCCTGTCACTCAATTCCAGGCCAAAAGAGATGAGCGTTTGCGTGGATTTTGACATCTCACGCCTGTCAGCAAGGATTTTGGGGGTCTGGCTCCCCCTTAGAGCTAGAGCTCCTTTTCCCCCCAAATTTAATCTTTGCAATTTATTTTTTCCTTTAATTCCTCATCATGTATTATACTTATAATTTAAATTTCATTTTGACAATTCAATTGAAAATACTTCAATTCCTCATAACTTCTATAATATACACAACACCTCAATTATAACACAAAAATTGATGATTAACACTACATGTGATGTGAATTAAATTAAGTTTTTGAGGATTTTCGATTTTTATACAGAAAATACAAAGAACTTAATTTAAGCTTATTTAGAGTTGAGTTACAAAACTTTCACTCAGAGGTGACCCCAACTAATTTTTTATAAGGAATCCAATGGTAAAATAAAATTTATATGTTTATTTTTTAGATAAAAACTTATGATAAAATGTATCTAACTTTTCTTTTATTTTGGTTAATTTTGTTAAAAATTCATTTTTACTTAATTTTTTCATGTAAAAATGTGTTTTTACAATTTTCAAATTTAATTTATTTTTATCTTTGAATTATCATTAAATTTTTGATGATGTATATAAATTCATACTTACATTTTAATTTTCACTTTAATAATGTAAATAAATTTATTTTATTTATGTTTGTATATTAATTTTTTGTTTGTGGTCTTTTGGGTATATGAAAATCCCTCTAAGGCTCACATTCCCTCCCCCTAAAAAAAGAATATTACTTTGTAATATTGTTATTTCTAGTATGTCTGCATCTTCTGAGAAGTTTGGTAGCTTCAGGCATGTCCTTTTCTTCTAACCGTTTATCTTCACAAGCTGGGTCACTGTACCTAACAAGGTATTCCCTTACTTTTTGGTTCTTAATTTTCTTTCTTTAAGAACTTTAGTAATATTTTTGATACCAGATGTCTCAATAGGAGGTATAACTTGGGGAACTTGATTCCTTAAGGCAAACCTTTAAGCATCACTAGATTTATATGGCTTTATCAAGCTCACTGGAGATGTAGAATGCTTATTACTACATTCTTCAGATAATTCTACTTAAACAGAATTTTCTCCATTGAGGGTTTTAATAACATAAGATCCTGCAAAGGAGTCTTTGAGCTTTTACATCCTTTGATGTTATTGAAGTTGGTGGTGGATACTAGTACTAAATCCCCCACTTTGAAATCTGGAGTGGCATGTGATTTGTCCCATTCATCTTTAGCATATGCAAATGAGTCTTCCATGAATCTTACTGCATGCTTTCTAGCTCTGTCTAGCATTCCTTTGAAGCTGGCAGCTGTAGGATTTATTTCAACCAAATCTTTTTTTAAATAATCTTGGGGTAACTTTGTATTCTATCCCTTCTCTAGAATAGCAGGAGTTTGATTGGTACTGGCATGAATTGATGTCTTGTATGCCAATTTTAATGCTGGTAGAATAGTATACCAATCATGAGTGAATCCATCACAATATTTGAATTCAGGGCCATATGCACAAACTCTTCTCACCATTTCTTCCAAGGTTTGTATCATCCTTTCAGCTAGACCATCAGTTTGTGGGTGGTAAACTGTAGAGAAAGACAATTTAGTGCCAAATAATTGGTGAAGATTTGTCCACAGTGCTGAAGTGAATTTGGGATCCCTGTCACTAATGATATTTGTGAATATGCCAATCCATGATACTACTCTATTCCATGTTGGATCTGTATCCATGGTTGTATCATCTTTGTGACATGATGAAAAAATGGAGTTTTACTGAATCTGTCTACAATAACTAGGCAAGCAATATAACTTCTGTCACCTCCTGATGGTAGGCCAGTTACCCAATCCATATGGACAATTTCCCAAGGTCTGCTGTGTTCTTGGATTTTGATCATATTTCCAAGTCTTTTGCTTGTGGATTTCTTTGCCTTTTGACATCTGTCACATGTTTTGAAATACTCCAAAACATCTTTCTGCCACATTGGCCACCATATGAAGGTCTTTACTTTATGTCTTGTTCTGTCTTCAGACAGATGTCCTGAAAAGGGGCTGTCATGGCATTTTTTCAGTACAAGATTGATTAATGACCTGTCCACAACTGTGATGACACATGTGTGCTTGGTCCTGTGGTAAATTATACCATCCAGTAGGTGAAATCTTCCTTCATCATAATATTTCTTCCATACTTCATCCAAGGCATGTATTAGATAGTTGTCTTTACAGTATTTTCTAAGTAATTGGAATAAGATGCTACAGTTCTTATCTTGAGTGTAAATGTTTCTTACTTCTTCAAAGAAGGTTTTGTTCAAGTCTGTAACACTTATTCCTTCTATTGGGATCTGTGGGGAAGCTTCTTCTGGCACATGAGCAGGATTATCAATATTATTTGGTAATGGCCATCTGCTTAGTCAATCAGCGTTTTTATGAATATTCCCATCTTTATGAACAATAGTCATATTGCCCCTATACTCTTGTATGGCTATTTGCCATCTTAGCATATGCCTGATGGGTGTTTTCATGTTTAAAAGTGATTTAACAGCAGTACAATCTGTTATTACTTCAAAAACACATCCTTCCAGAAAGTAATTGAGTTTTTCTAAAGCCCATAAAAGGCATAAACACTCCATCTGACTTGCTCCATATCTGGCTTCAGTTGGTTTGATTTGCCTGGATATGAAACATATGGGTCCTTTCACAGGTTTATCATTGATAATCTGGACTTGATGAAGTGCAGCACCAAGTCCATCTCCTGATGCATCAATATAAAGCTTAAAAGGCAGCTTAAAGTCTGGCATCAGTAAGAGTGGAGAAATGGTCAAGGCTTGTCTCAGAGATTCAAAGGCTTTGATTCTGTCAACAGTCATTTCAAATACTGTGTCTTTGTCACATAATCTATAAAGAGGTCTTGCTAAGGATGCAAAATCTTTAATATGTTGCCTGTTATATCCTGCAAACCCCAAAAATGACTGAATTTCTTTCTTATTCTGAGGCATAGGTTTCAGAAATACTGCTGAAACTTTGTTTTTGTCAATTCCAAGGGATAAACAAGATACTACATGTCCCAGTGCTTTAAGCTCTTTAAATTCAAAATGGCATTTTTTTAAGGAAATTTTCATGTTGACAGATTGGATTTTTGTCAAAACTCTGGATAATCTGTACATATGTTCTTCCCAAGTTTTGGAACAGACATTAATGTAATCAATGTAAATGATTAACCATCCTTCTGAAAGCTCTTCAGGGAAAATTTCATTAATCATTCTTTGGAAGTGCAAAGGTGCATTTTTGATTCCAAAAGGCATCCTCAAATATTCATAAACTCCACAATGAACAATAATTCTTAAGTATTTCGTTGCTCTTAGTGTCACTGCATTTTGATGAAATCCTTTAAGGGAAACCATAGTGCTTATATAAACTGCTTGAGATATTTGGGTGAGGGCAATTTGGATTTTTGGTATTGGGTACCTGTCTGGAACAGTGTAAGTGTTCAGAGCTCTAAAGTCCCCAACCATTCTAGATTTTCCATTATGCCATGCTACTATGACTGGTGTAGTTATTTCTAGTTCTTCATTATGGCCAACCCTTCTTATTACACCAAGATCTAAGAGTTCTTTAATATGAATTTCTAGAGCTTCTCTTGATTTAGGACTTGCTGGATATGCAGGTCTTCTCAAGAGTGGTAGATAAGGTCTCTCAATATTAAGGATGATGTCAACTTCATGACCAATAATTGCTCCCAAAGGCTCTTTGTCTGATGCAAATGCTCCTCTGTGGTCATATAAAAGGGAAGAAACTTCATTTTCCTGATTATCAGTCAGATGAAGGCTTATTTCAGCTTCATTTAACTGTTCAGATTTGAATCTTTCAAGCTCTAAGTTGACTGCTTCTACTTTACTTACTGTAATTTGTCTTTTAAATGGTAAAAAGGCAAATTTTTGATTCTTATTGTCTCCAATAGTAAAGTATCTATCTTTGTTGTTGTATAAGTCTATTCTATACATGATCAAATAGTCATTTCCCAATATAAAATGGGTACTAGAGCAATTTTCCGTAACAAAAAATTAAACAGTGATTCTTAAATTTCCATTAATGTTTGGGAATATGATATTGGTCTCAAAGATTCCCAATGCTTTCATTGGATTACTTGCACTATTGAATTTTATGCCATCAATTGGTAACAAGTGGTCTTCAAAATTTGGTACACAAGTCTTAAGAAAAGATTTGCCAACACAAGAGCAGAAGGCTCCTGGGTCAAGTAAAAGTTTAGTGGGTTTGTTATTAATTACCACTTCTGTTATACAGGAGTTACCAGCTGTATAACCTTTTCCCCTGTTTGTTATGGTTTTCATAAGTTGTGCATCTTGAATTTTTGACAAATCAAGTTGACCATTGCTTAATTGTGGCAAATGGGAATGAGATTCCATGATTTCAAAGGTGGCATTGATATTTTCTATATCCTTTGAAGATTCAGAAAATATTGATGACTTATCATCTGAATTTTCTTCAATATTATTGTCTTTTTCAACATAAGGTTCTTTTTCATTGTCAATTTCATTGATTTTTCCCCTTTTTGGAAATGTATTGGCTAAGTGGGTGGTTCTTTGGCAAATATGGCACTTTCTGATTATATCTGCAGGTTTATATTTAACATTATTAGAGTTTTCTTTGGGATTTTTGTCCACAGAATCTTTCCAAGTTGTATTAAACCTTGCTTTGAGATTCACCCTACTAGAACCAATCTTGGTTCTGGTGGTTACTTCTTCTAATATATTAATAAGATCTTCTGCTGAAGATTGTTCATTCGTCCTGCTTTTGACAGAATGCTCTCAGTCACCTCCACATTGTCTCAGAATCTTTCTGTGGAACATAAATTCTGACTTGTCAGGATACAATGCTGTTAATCTGTATTTTTGTTGGCAAAACCATGGTAAAGCTTTGTCTTTATCAGCATTAAATTTGGCAGATTCAAAGGCTGTTCCCACTTTAAACCTTCAAGCATCATTGGACCATTTGTTGATAATTTGGGTTTTCCACCAAGTCCAACTTTGGTGTCCATGTGCTTGTCTTAATTTGACATACCATCTGTCAGCTGATCTGGTAAGCAAGGTGTTAAATCTTGCTGTTAACAATCTTTCTGGTAATTCAAAATCCTCTTTAATTATTTCAATTCCTCTTATGAATTTCATATGGTCATATTCTCCTTCACCACTGAAGTGAGGCCATTCTTTAAGTTTTTGTACTTCTTTCAAAAGTGCTTGGCCTATTGATGGTTCCAAGTTATGAAAAGTAGTGGACAATTCATTTTTTAACTGTGAATTATCAGAATCCAATACTTGTGTATTTGGAACTCATGATTTCAAAGGTGGCATTGATATTTTCTATATCCTTTGAAGATTCAGAAAATATTGATGACTTATCATCTGAATTTTCTTCAATATTATTGTCTTTTTCAACATAAGGTTCTTTTTCATTGTCAATTTCATTGATTTTTCCCCTTTTTGGAAATGTATTGGCTAAGTGGGTGGTGCTTTGGCAAATATGGCACTTTCTGATTATATCTGCAGGTTTATATTTAACATTATTAGAGTTTTCTTTGGGATTTTTGTCCACAGAATCTTTCCAAGTTGTATTAAACCTTGCTTTGAGATTCACCCTACTAGAACCAATCTTGGTTCTGGTGGTTACTTCTTCTAATATATTAATAAGATCTTCTGCTGAAGATTGTTCATTCGTCCTGCTTTTGACAGAATGCTCTCAGTCACCTCCACATTGTCTCAGAATCTTTCTGTGGAACATAAATTCTGACTTGTCAGGATACAATGCTGTTAATCTGTATTTTTGTTGGCAAAACCATGGTAAAGCTTTGTCTTTATCAGCATTAAATTTGGCAGATTCAAAGGCTGTTCCCACTTTAAACCTTCAAGCATCATTGGACCATTTGTTGATAATTTGGGTTTTCCACCAAGTCCAACTTTGGTGTCCATGTGCTTGTCTTAATTTGACATACCATCTGTCAGCTGATCTGGTAAGCAAGGTGTTAAATCTTGCTGTTAACAATCTTTCTGGTAATTCAAAATCCTCTTTAATTATTTCAATTCCTCTTATGAATTTCATATGGTCATATTCTCCTTCACCACTGAAGTGAGGCCATTCTTTAAGTTTTGGTACTTCTTTCAAAAGTGCTTGGCCTATTGATGGTTCCAAGTTATGAAAAGTAGTGGACAATTCATTTTTTAACTGTGAATTATCAGAATCCAATACTTGTGTATTTGGAACTCTTGTGCCCTAATTTTGATTCAGAGGTGTAGACATTCTTGGTAAGGTGTTCAGTATCTGTTCAATATCATTCATTTTACTGTTGCTACACCTTTGAGAATTTCTGTATTCATGTTGGAAGGCTTGTATTGGATTTATTACTTAAATTTTATACATGTCTTCTTTACGTGTCAGCTCTTGCCATAGCTATGTCTGCCTTTTATTATCAGCAGTGACTTGAATTAATTTCATTGATAATTTTGATACTTCTTCTTTTGAAGCATCAAAACACTTTTTCAAGGCAATGGTATATGCCTTTACTTCAGTAAATGAATTTGAAATGTCATCAAGGACTTTCTTGTTATCTGTCTTGATAATATTTATGCCTTGCTTAATTCTTGTTTCAATTATGTCATCAATATTGAATTTAGAATATTTGTATAGTAATTCTTTAATAATGGCAGATTGTTCATTTATCTCATTTCTGAAATAACTATCATTATTGGATGTTTTAATTGTTCTTAAAACTTTTTCAAAACACATAAGTGTTTCATTGATTTGGCTCAGACTCAAGTTATTTGTTTTAAGATTGTTACAAATTGATGAATTTTTATCAGAAATATGATTTTTTACAACAGTTATAGCTTCATAAAATTCTGGGATAGAATCAAAAATATCAGAAATCATTTCTGATATCTTAATTTGGCTTCCTCCTTCTTTTGTAATTCCATCATTTTTCTAGCCATCTGAAGTACATTTTCCATGGCATCCTGTTGAATCTTTGGAATTCTGTATCCCTGGCTGTAAGGTTTTGTGGCTGGTGCCTTTCCTTTGCCCTTGTTCTGAGCTTGTGGCTGCTTTTTCACATTGGAATTTCTGCTTCTGGCCACTGGGGCTGTTTTTGGCACTTGTTTGGGTGGTGGAGGGTTGTTTTTCCTCCATTCTTCTGTTAAGAGAATCATGTTCTTCTTTTCCATCAATGGATGCCATCAATTGAGTAACATGCAAGTGTTGGGATGGCCCAGGAACTTTCTCACAGTCAGGTAAGAATTCATGCAGTTTTTCCACAGATCTGCAAGGATCTGGTACTCTTTGTGCTGAAGTGCATTTCTGTAAGCCTTCTGGCTGGCTTTGTAGATGTCCACTGAGGCTTCTTGTGGAGGTGTCAGCTATGTTTGAAGGTAAAACAGTATTATCAGCTTCAGAATGACATAATTCATTAATTTGGAAGTCATCAACTGACCCTTGTCCTTCTGTAACTGATTGGCTTCTGCCATAATCAAGTCTATGACCTTTTTGGGAGCTGCTTGAGGGGTTATAGCTTGATCCTGATCTTTTTGAAGGCATATTTTATGGTTAAAAAGCTTTGAAATAGTAATTTTATGTCAAAAACTTACTATTGGCCAAATTATTAGCTTTCTGAAGAGTATTACTTACATCCAATTTTATCAATTCAGAAGAAATTGGTTCAGGTTGATTATTCTTAGGCACAATAACAGTACTATTATGGTCACAATTAATAGTACTGGCAGGAGTAATTCTGGTAACTGTTGATGCTGTTTCAATTGTTTCTTGTCTTACCACATTGTCAGACACTAAAATTAATGAAAAATCCAATTAATCAAGTAAAAAAGGTATTTCAAAAAAAGAAATAGAAATATAAGCCTCACTTATAATATGAAAAAAATTATTCTTTTATGAATTTTTTGAATTATAAGTATTTTTTATATGTCTTTCAAATTTTCTCAATATAAGAAAAAGCATTAAAAAAGAGTAAAAAATATGTCACAGGTAAAATATAATGGCTGGGCCCCCAAATGTAAGGTGTGGATATGAAGCTTTGATAAAATATCAAGTACTTTTCCTGTCCTCAAAATTTGTATAAGGTAAAAATCAATTAAAAATAGTAAGAAATATTATTCTTAAGAGGAAAAACGCCAATTTTATTGTTTATAGCTTTCTTAGTATAAAACAATGATATTATAAAGATCCATTGTTTTACCAACAATAAAAATTTATCCCAAAAATACTCTACAAGAGATATTTAAGGCTACAAAAGAAATTTCTTCAAGAGAAATTTAAATTGGAATTAATTGAGCAAAGCACTGCAAGAAATTGATTAAAGAACAAAGTCTTTAAAAAGATATTCAAAGAGAAAACACGCACAAAAGTGACCAGAGTGAATTTGGAAACAAAATGAAAAAGTTAACAGTGATGAAAGATGCTTTAATTCACTTTTGGGGTGGTTCAGGGGTAAAAATGATTATAATAGTTACAAACAATGACTATAATAATTTTTTCACGTGGTTAAAATGTTAAAATTATATGAAAAGGGTGGGTGGAATCTCTTATTGATTGGTTTAACAGTGTTTAAACTAATTATAAAAGGAAAATATTCTAACATGAAGAGAAAAGTGGGGCAAAGAAGACATTTTTCATAGCCATCAATTTTTTTACTCCAAAAGTAAAAATTACTCTTGTCAGTCGTGGAAAGTTCTCTGAAAACAGAAGAGCCAATTATGGCATCATTGAACCCCGGTTTAGATCAAAAAAGGGCTGGTTTCAGCCATTTTAGACCCTTAAATCAGCCATTACTATAGTAATACCTGCCCTAGAGCCTTTGAAACACGTCAGAATGAGTGTAAGAGACATAGAAACCAGTGAAAGCTGTTTTTACTAAGATTGTTTTATCTTAAGGGTAGTTTTATCCTCTTGGCAACAGTTAAAATTACCCTGGTTGGTAGCAAAACCTCATCATCAATTTATTCACAGACCCTGTGACTCAATTCCAGGTCAGAAGTGATGAACCTTTGAGTGGAGTTTGACATCTCACACCTGTCATCAAGGATTTTGGGGGTCTGGCTCCCCCTTAGAGCTAGAGTTCCTTTCCCCCCCAAATTTAATCTTTCCAATTTATTTTTTCCTTTAATTCCTCATCATGTATTATACTCCCAATTTACATATGTAATTCAATTTAGTTTTACAGTACACTACTGTAATGATTGACACCTCATATTTGAATCAAAGTTCACTTATGTAATACATGCGCACATTTTTACAATTCAATTGAATTCAATTGAAAATGCTTCAATTCCTCATAACTTCTAAAATATACACAACACGTCAATTTTAACACAAAAATTAATGATTGACACTACATGTGATTTGAATTAAATTAATATTTTGAGGAGTTTCAATTTTTATACAGAAAATACACAAAGCTTAATTTAAGCTTATTTAGAGTTGAGTTACAAATATTTCACTCAGAGGTGACCCCACCTAATTTTTTATAAGGAATCCAATGGTGAAATAAATTTCTTATGTTTATTTGTTAGATAAAGAGCTATAGTAAAATTTATTCAACTTTTTTTTTATTTTGGTTAATTTTGTCAAAAATTCATTTTTACTTAATTTTTTCAAATAAAAATGTGTTTTTACAATTTTCAAATTTAATGTATTTTTATTTTTAAGTTATAATTAAATTTTTGATTATGTATATGAATTCATATTTATATTTTAATTTTTATTTTAATAATGTAAATAAATTTATTTTATTTATGTTTGTAAATTAATTTTTTGTTTGTGGTCTTTTGGGTATATGAAAATACCTCTAAGGCTCACAGTGCACAATTGTGCTCTTGAAGGAAATAAGTGAGAACCATTGAAGACATCATGATTCCCACTCAGGCTTTTCCCTGCTTACTAGGGAAGCCTCTTGATGATTCAGGCTTGTTCTGGGGTCTCTTGAAGCATTTTTAAATTGGGTGTTTTCCACCACAATAAGTACATAAGCCTTCTTTAATCCTCTTCTCCTTTTCAGAACCAATTGATTTATTGTCCTTACTGAGGAGAGAAGCATGAGGCTTGTCCTTTGAAGATTGAAATTGCTTTCCCTTCTTATTCCTCTTATGGTGAGGCCTTTTTGAAGATGAGCCTTGAGGAGGCCTTGAGGGATTGGATCCAGTGACAGGAGGCTTCTTTTCTTGATCGCCACCCTTTTCCTTCTGCCTCTCATGGTACCTGGTATCTAGTTACAACATGACATCCATGAGTTCTTGAAGAGTGTCAAACGTTCCAGGGTGAGAAGCCAACTGATATAATAATATTTATGCCAATCCTCTTCTGTAAACATGAATATAAGCCCTTTCCCCCCAATCTCCAATTCTTGACATTAAACTTCTGAAAGCAGAAATGTAAAAGGAAACATGACCACTTTCCTTCATCCTCAAATTTTCCAACTATTGTTCAGCTTTCCTGACTTGATTGGGGTCACCAAACAGAGTGAATAATTGGGTTTCAAATAATTGCCAATTATTTAGGATTTAGGAAGGATCTTCATTGGAAATGTTTGAAAGATAAGGCTCAATCCATTTGCAAGCTCTACCAGTGGGAAAATAATTTGATTAAAGAGCTTTCTTCCTGTCAGAGAAGAAATTTGCTGGATAATTATGGAAAATCAATTCAAAGGGGTAGATAAATCCTCTCAATTTATGGGCTTTAGTACCATCAAAAGAATCAGGTGCCTTCATTGATGGAGTCTTTAATTCAGGGGCTTTGGAATTGTCCCTGGGAGCAACTGCTTTAGTGATTTGCCCCAAGAATTGAGTCATCTGCTCCATCATCTTGAGGAAATTTGGTTCAACTTGAGAGACAAGAGGTTGATTATAATGGGCTATATTTGCCACTTCAGAAGCCTCTGGGGAACCTTCCAAGGAATCTTCCACTTCAGTTTCCTCAGACTTCTCCCCTCTTCAGCTTTAGCTTCCCCCAATCTGCTTCTAGGCCCTTGAGGAATGCTTGGATAACCACCCAACAAGCCAGAGAATGATCTTGATCTTCTTTAATTCACACCTCCTCTTCTGGAGGGTTCTTCTCCTTCCATTGGTGGTCCTCTGTCCAACTTTCCACTCAGTTGATTAACTGATGTTGTGTGGTCATGAGGAGCCCTTGCTGTAACAGTAAGAACAGCTTGATGTCTTTGAGATCTTGTACTCTTGGCTGGGGGGTTATGCTGAACTGGCATTATGAAAAAATAATAAGAATACCTTGATGGTACTTGAAAATGAAGAATAAAAAGCTTGGTGAAATCAATATCAATAAAATTCTTGATGAATGTTGAGGAATCAATCAAAAGTCTTGAGGTGAAGTAAAATTAAATCAATCAATCAATATTAAAAGTAAATTCAAATCAAATATCAATAAATATTGTAGAATTCAATAATCAATAATCAATCAATGTCTTGAGGAATCAATTAGTCAATCAATATCTTCAGGAATTGATTCAATATATTTATGAATAAAGTCAATCAATAATCAAATTAATTCTTGAGGATAATCAGTTATCCTTAGGAATTTAAAACAGTCAATCAACCCAATCCAAACAGATTCTTGAATTGCTTAATCAATAACCAAAATAAACCTCAATCAAGCAACCAATTAATTAACCAATCAATAAAAATTCCTAATAATACTTGAATAAGTAAACAAAAGGAAAATTTGATTTGATTAAAAATTGAGAATGAAATTGAGATGGTCAGAAATGATTAAGAAATGAGAAGAATCAATTTTCATTTTAATAAAATTAATGAGATAAAAATTGATGAGAGAGAAATAATAATCATGAATAATCATAAAATATTAAAAGAGTCATAATTTGTAGAATGAGAGAAATGAAGTTAAATTAATTAAAAGAAAAAGTCAAATATGAGTTAATTAATTTAATTTCACAGGGGCTCTTCTAAGTGAAGAGGGCCTGGCACTCAGTAAACTGGGACTTACTTATGGAGGGCTCAAGATATGGTGAATTGGAAATACATTTAAGAGTGTAATAAGATTAAATTACTAATAAAAGAAATATAATAGAACATCAACAAAATAATAAGAGTAAGAAATAAGAGAGCCAACCACAAACAAGTCCAAGTCCACTGTTTCAACCTATCAGAATGGAAAGAGAAGGGTTAATAAGGATATGGCCACCCAACTCATACTGTACAATCAAAGAAAGAAAAAATTCAAAGACTAACTTAAAATAAATAAATATAATCCACAAAATAAGGATAAGAATATTTATAAAATAATAAATAAACTAAATTAATTAACTGAGGAAAAGTCCCCAGGGGGGAGAAAGAGGGGCTGGTATATGTGAAAATCACCAGCCCTGGTCCAGACAGAGAATTTTAATGAGAATAGTTGATGATTTAATTGAGTCTGGCCAATGCAGGTCCTGTACGGCTGTACAGGATCTGTACAAGAGGTTTGGAGGTACTGAGTGATCATACAGTTTCAGGATGGTGTATCCAAATTGTATTGGGTAATTCCAACCTGTACAGAAGTTGAAAGGTTGCATTGATGAACCAGACTGTATGCATGTTTCACCAAGGAAGATTTCTGAAGCTGAATGCTGATATACACAGTGGATTTGCTGGTTTGAGGTGCTTGAGTGGGTTTAAGTATGAAATACCCTTACCCCTGACTAGTGGTTACACCTACCTCCTACATGTTGATTATTTTCTCAAATAATTTGCGTAGTGTGTCTAGCAATGCAATTGGTCTGTAGAAATTGGGGTAAGTGTAGTCCTCTTTGGCCGCTTTACTGATGATTGCCATGCAGGCTTCCTTCCATATGCTTGGGTAGCTTCCCTGTTTGAGGCACAAATTGTAAAGGTAAAGCAAGTGCATGTTTAGTAGGGGTTTAGACAGCTTTATTAGTTTGTTGGGGATACCATCTGGCTCTAGGGCCTTTTTGTTTGAGAGTTCCAAAATTGTGTTCTCAATTTCATCTTTGGTGATTAGTGAGAAGCTTGGTGTTAAGGTTGGCAGTTGGTGGTGTGGTATGTCCCCAAGGTCCACTGCAGTTTCCACTCCTGAGGTTCCATGGAAGAGTAGGGATGATTTTTCTGTGACATCCAATGTTAGATTTCCTTCCCTGCTCCTTAGCAGAGTAATCTCATCCTCTTGTCTATTCTTTGTGAACCTGTATGCCTGGTATGCATGGTAAGGGCCTTTCTCGGCCAAAAACTTCTCCAGTGGTTTCTTTTTATTTCCCAGATTTTCTGCTTAAAGCATTGTTGGAGTCTCTGCTTTGGTGCCTGAGCATTTCTCGTCTTGCTTGGTTCCTGGACTTGACCAATTCCTCTAGATGTTCCTTGTTCCACCAGGGCTTGTATCTTGCCAGATTGGTTGGTGTGGTGGTGTCTTCAATTGATTCTGTGGATGTTTCTATTGTTAGAGTTTCAGTCGGAGGTAAGCTGAGCCGTAGGGTGGGGTCCAGATTATTCAGGTGCATCAATAGGTGTTTCTCTGGGATGCGTGGCACTGAGTGTGACAGGGTGATTCTTGTGAGGATTGGGTGGTGATCAGATGAGTGGTTATTGAGCTGTACTTGAGCGACTGGGAAAATTTTTGAAGTTGTATGGTTGGCCCATGTTAAGTCAATTATGGTGGGTTTTCCAACTGGGCCCAAGAGGGTGGGGGTGTGTTTGGGGGATATTAAGTGGAATCCTTAATTTCCATAGGCTTTGATGAGGTTTTGTGCCTGGGTGTGGGTGTGATAGTATTTAGTTGGGTTCCAAAGGGGGTGGTGTATATTGGAGTCCATCATGATGAAGGTCGGAGTTTGCCAGGTTGCTTCTGTTTGTAGCCATTGGTCTAGCACCTCCAGTCTGGAAAAGGTGGTGGGTGGGTTGTATAAGGAAAGGATGGTAAGTTGTGGGATGTCTTCTGTTGCATTTATTAGTTTTGCTATGGACAAGAGGGTACTTTCTTGGGGCAGTTAATGATTTGGTGGGAAGGGAGTCACTTGTTGATATAAATGCATGCACAAGGTTTGTTTTCTTTTCTCTTTGGTGTGTTTTTGGGAGTCAATCAGTGCCAGTTCTGATGGGTTGTGGGAGCCAAGTGTGCAGATTGATCCACAGTTCCTGCAGAAGCAAGGAAATATGTGTTAGTTCAGAGTTCAGGAGGCTAAGAGTGGAATCATATCTGTTATGGCAGTTCAATTGGAGAAAGGTTAGGTCATGGTGCAGCTGTATTAGTAACAAGATGTGATTTTGATCCAGGGGAAAGTTTTCATTGTCATTATTGCCTTGGTCAGATATTGATGTTCTTGTTATTTGCCATGGATTCTAGGTGGTGGGGTTAGGTTGAGGATTTCTTTCTGGTGGATGGGGAATTTTTGGCTGAGTGCTTAGTGCCTGTATTTCTCATCATATAAGTTGACTGTTTGATTCTGGGATTTGTCCTGGTTTGCACATTGCACACATCTTCTTATTGAAGGGGGTAGCTTAGGTCCTTGCAGTCTTGTGGTGGGTGTTTTCTGCTGCATTTGGAACAGGTTGGGTCTTCTTTGCATTGAAATGCTTGGTGGCCTGTTTTCAGGCAGTTGAAAAATTGGGCTGGGCCTGGTGTGTAGGCCATCATTCTCATAAAATTCCTGTCAAAGATCAGTCCCCCTCAAAGGATCTGTTGGGCTAGGAGTTTGTCAGTGAAGTGGATTATCAGTGAACCATGGGATGACCTAGCCATCATATTCTGTCTACATATTTCTTTTTGATCTTGTTTTGTTGGAGGAGGGCATTTCTACAGATCTCATCATCAATGTCTACATAAGTGGGGCAAGAGTGGACTATAATAGGAAAAGTGGGTAGTGATGTTACAAATAGTGGGTCCGCCCAGTGAGTCTGAGACACTCTGTTTTCCAGCAGCCAGCAAGCTTCCACTCTTGATCTTTTGTAAAGCTTAATGTTGCCTGAAGGGTATCATGTAAAGGCTCTGATTCTAATTGGTGCGTTTTCACAAGTGGTGTTGATTTCCATTAATACTTTGTTGATTGTGTTGCAGGCTTCCTGTGAGGAGAACTTTTCAAACAGCTTTGGTGCTCCAAATTTCGACCGGATGACAATATGGTATTTTTTGAATCTATTGGTTTCTTGGGGTTGGTTCTGGCAGATTGCTGGTGGCAGGCGTCTGGGTAAGGTTGGTTCATTCATATTTCGAAGAGTGTTTTATTCGTTTTCGTTTTTTTTCAAGGTGGTGAGGTCGTGGTTGAAGTTAGGAAGCCCCTTATACAATACTCAACTACCGCAATGATTGTATTTTTTACTATCAAGCAAGCGCCAGTCGACGGTAGCAGTAAACAAATGAGTTGTATCTCACATAAATTGACGCATATGACTTACATTCACACACGGCAGTGACGGCACACCGGGGGTAGTCAGATACGCACCAAGTTCATCAGTGGTTTCTCATGCTGTTTTGAGCGTTGCCTGCAGCAAAAACTAGTCCTGCTGGACCACGCTTCCTTTCTCTATCAATGGTTTATCCTAACGACCTCACTTTCGAGAATCGTGGTCACTCTTTCATATCATAATCTTTTATTCTTGGCCCCTAACTTCTCCTTCAGAAAATCATATTCCGTTTGAGATAGCCTCCATAAGCCATGCGTTTTCTTCAAGTACTTGGCTTTTGGGTGTCATGTAGTTTTGGGGCCGAAGCTCGAATCGGTCTCACCGTGCAAGCCTTTCAGGTTGCTGGAAATCCGGCCAATAACGTCAAGTTAAGTTGGTTGTCTACTTTCAATTCAAGCAGCTTTAATATCAAGCGAAAAGTCGAAAATTCTCCATATACGGTCATTGGCCACGCCGCGACCGGCAGCTATGACGATTATGAGCCTCCTTCAGGTTTACTCACTTATCAAATCACAACCGATCATGACCTCTCCAATGAGGCAAGTACACCAAGCTCGGTGCCAGCCTCGCCTGGGTTCTTAACTTTTGACAATACCAAACCCTCAACTCTTCGCCTAAGATCAAAAATCAAACTTAGAAATCAGTATTTTGCTTATGAGGTCCAAAATGTTAAAGGGAGAAAACAGATTGTCGAAAAGACTTCGCCAGATGGTTTTGTTTTTTCTCAGGGTAGAGTCGTTTTAACTTCATTACAAATTTGTGCTGGTTCTCTAAGTGGCACCTGTAAACTTGAGAGCATCATCTTCCTTCAGCATCCTAACACTTCCGAGGTTGTCATGTGGGCTCACTGGGAAAACGGTCAAAGCTACCACCTCGGTAGGCTTGCTGTTGCATTTGGTCAACCTGGAGGAAAGTGGACCTTTGGAGGGTCTTTTAGGCCCTTAGGTCATGATTCTCGTGACATGTCAGTCTTTGTCGATGATGATGGCGCAGGCTATCTTATTTCAGCGACCCGCACAAACGCAGATTTGAATATTTATGCACTCACCCGAGATTGGCATAATGTTTCAAGCTTGGTCACCACTGTACTTCAAGGCCAGCGCCGTGAGGCACCTGCCATGTTGCGGTATAAAAACTTTTACTACCTATTTACCTCAAGAGCTTCCGGCTGGTATCCCTCGGCCGGCCAATATATCTCAGCCCCCAATGTAAAAGGTCCCTGGAGTCCAAGTCGTCCCATTGGCAATATTGCAGGCTTTGGCGCCCAATCAGGTCAAGTTACGAAGCTCGGGTCCATGTGGGTGATGGGCGCCAACCGCTGGTCTGGAAGATGGAAACCTTCTGAACCCAGTCGTCAAATTTTACTCCCTATTTCCTTCTCATACGGATATGCCAGCTATCATTTCTATTCTAGCGTTCGCTACTCGGATGATGGCAATCATGGTGGTGTCTTTGGTATTCAGAGTGGGCAGATTGTTTCGGTCGGTAAAAAATCTATCGCGGATAAAAGCAGTATTACAGGTTCGACCTTAAATCTTTGCCACACTCTTCAGGAAGGCTATCTTGACGGTAGCGCCTTCCTTTGTAAATTTCTTATAACTAACTTTCATTTTTTAGCTGGCAGATCAAACCCCATCAACGATGGTATACAGTACGAGACTCAAAACCTATGTGACATTGATAAGGTTCCTTTTACATACGAGATTGACCTCGGGGCGGCTTACAGACTCTCTCAAGTCGACCTGTCAACTAAACTGGGGACAGGATGTGAAACAGCCTATCAATTCACCATTGAGGCCCGGCCAATACCACAAGCCCCATATGAAATAGTGGTGGATCAACGCAGAAACGGATTTCCGGGATTTGTCACAAGCTCAATCTCTAGCACTCAAGTATACCGTTATGTCAAGCTCAATGTCCTAAGAGTCGTCAATGTCCACACGCAAAGAGAAGCTAGTGGAGAAAAAGGTATAGCAGAGTGGACGGTTTACGCAACTGCCTTTAAACGTTAAGCAAGCACCATTTAAGCCGAGCCTACTGGAAAAACCATTTAAGAATTAGTTCAACATGAACGCTTTCAATCGTTACCTAATCGTTTCTTTGACAATACGTTCCTTTGCCTGGAAAGATGGTATCTTGCAGAGACAATGCATTGTAAAGTTGAAGTGCAACATGCAATCATTTCTTTGAAAAGATCTACGAACCACGAAATTTTTGTTTTGCCAATCACTGCATAGGCAGAAAAGTACTTTTTCGTTTTTCATTTTCAACTTGACAATTAAAATCTAATCAAACCGACTGTTTACCCAAGTTTTCCTTGCTTATTTGGCTCAAGTCATCTGAACTGCCTTCCGCAAAAACTAACAATTGATGAAGCAGGTTTTACTTCATGAAACCTCAAAGTAGTTTTCTGAAAAAAAACTCTGATCAAAACTTTTTCCTTCTAAAAAACTACGCAAAGCCTTTTTTGCAAGAGTTTTAGTTTAAGATGTTTATTGCTTTGATGAACTCAATAAAAACAGTAGCAGTAACAGCGGCTAACAGAAAAATACAGTAAGTAATGTATGTCACACCTCGAAGCACATATGGACGAATGTACCCGTTTTAACTAATCAACTACTCAATACGTATATACCTGTGAAGAGTATTCAGAGGTTTAACAGCTAAGCTTGTTACAGCACCATTAAGCAACATTAGTGAGTAAGTAGATAAGTCAGACATGAGACTACTGCTTCTATTTACCTATCAAACTGGCAAGACGCTCTATCTATCTATATGTAAGGATCAGCTAGAGCTAATCAACAAAGACTCTTATAATTTGGAAATAATAAACCACATTAACAGCTATACTTTGCTCAGACAATAAGCTATATTTAATACCTTATTGCTCCTCCTGAGTAATAGCCTTCTGAAAATGTTGGATTTAGCAAGAAACGTGAATGGATTCAAGAGATAGGTTCTCAAAGGTAAAAAGCCCAGAACATCTATCTTCGTTGACTCCTTCTATCCTCATCATATCATCCCTTTTCTCATTCAACACTGTCAACAGTTTACTTAAAATGGGAAATGGTACCAAATTGATGATCATGACCAGTAGGTAAGTCAAGGGGGGAAATGATTGTCTACCTGAAAGAAATCACTACTGTGAGAAATAATGAAATATCCGTCTAAAAGTGATCGACACTATTTACGCTTTTGCGCGCACAAACCTCAAACTAATTACCGAAGATTCATGCACATCTCTAATGTGCATAATCCTCAGAAACTACTTTTTAAACCTACGACAGGAGTAAACAATCCTGGATCCATATTACTTTCTTTCCTTTCCTTCAAATCCTTCTTTCCTTACTCTTCGTTATATTTTTTCTTCTCTCTTTATTCCTTCCTTTCTCATTTTCTCTACCTTATCTCTCTCCTTTACTCGTTTACTTACAAAGTCTATAAGCTGATTATAGGTATGATTAACTAATTAGTAAATTGTCATTGGTCGAACTACAAACTAATATCTTTATTCTCTAGTGTTTGTTGATCACATTTGTATCAATCTTGTCCTTATATTATTCTTATTTACATACTTGTCATCCACCTTTAGGTATTTAATATCTCTTGTTATATTTTTATCTATAGTAAAAGTCTAATGAAATGCACCTTTAGTTCTGCATTCTAACAAATTTACAGTCTTGAATTACTCTATTACAATCAGAACAGGTGGATAACAAGAAGATAGCTCAAAATGACCAATTGAAACAACAACAAAGAAGAAAACTATATACCACTTCTAGATGGAACCAATTATTCTGAATGATATCTTCGTATGTGTTTTCTCCTTAGGTCTAAAGAGCTCTTGGATGTTTGCCAAAACTCAATAGGACAAGATGCAACACCTGTGTCCAGGAATAGATGGAACAAGCTAAGCTTTGAAGCAATCAACTTAATTACTTCTAAAATCAATCAACAAGTATTTCTAGAAGTAGTACGACCTGAAACTTCAGACAAGGCTGATCTCCTATGGACAAGCATCAACAAACACTATGCCTCAAAAAGGAACATGAACAAGGTAAGAGTTTGGATGAATTGGTAGAAACTAAATTATACAGGACACCTCCAGTCATACATCAATAATACACAAAAATTCCTGTTGGATCTACATTCTGTCAGCATAGAACTACCACCAGAAATTCTTTTGTATATTATTCTTGGGAAACTTGGCAATGACCCCTTACTCACTCAAGTAGTCAAAATGATTACTCTCAATGATAACCTACTTGAAAAACCTGACCAAGTTCTATTATGCCTGCAAGAGTATGCCAACCTCCAAACTTCAAAAGTCATTCCCAAAGACTCTCCCCCTGCCTCTGCTCTTATTTTGTCAAGTGATAATAAATTGAAGATTACTCACTTCTGTTCTAATGGACTACACAACCCTAAGTGTATGACCCACAGGAAGTATCATTGTTATGCAGAAAACCCACACCTGCAACCTAAAAAAAATACATCAGCTACCTTTCAAGGATCAATTTGAACAAGTAAGCCATTGACTTGACTGTGTTAATATTGACCTTGTTGGTCCAATCTCACCAGCCTCTATTTCCAGCTCCCACTATTTCCTAACAATCATTGAACAATTCACCTCCTTTAAGTTCACTCAAATGCTGAAGCACAAGTCTGAGGCTTTTGACTGTTTTCTTAACATCAAGAACTTGATGGAGAACCAAAATGATAGAAAAATCAAGAATCTGGTGTCTGATCATGGTGGTAAATTCCTCAACAAAAGGTTCAAGAGTCTGGCTTCTGATTCTGGGTTCATTCATACTTTTTCACCATCATACACCCCTCAGCACAATGGTTTTCCCAAGAGGGCCAACTGTATCATACTGGATAAGTCCAAGTGTCTCCTAAATGGATGTGGCCTTCCAAAACAGTTTTGGGAAGAGGCAGTAAACACTGCAAAACTTCTGTGCAACCTTATTCCAACCCCTTCAAGAAATAATAAATCAGCTTATGCACTCTGGACTGGAAAATCACCTCAAATCAAGAAGCTCAGAGTTTTTGGGTGCCAGACAGTGGTTCTTATCCATTGTAACTTCAGAGAATGGAAGCTTGGTGGATCAGGGTGTAGGGGTATCTTTCTGTTATGAAATGAGAAGAATTGTCTCGGCTATTGACTGTGCAGGGGTTGCCTATCCGTTGTTGAAGACATCTCTGCAGGGGTACTCAGAGAATAGATATAGACTATCGTATCTTAGACTTAACATAATTATGATGGGGAAATGTGAGAATGACTAACCATTGGGTTTGTCAAATGGTATATAATAGAGTGTGGTCATCAACTTAAGCTATTAGAATAAAAATCTCATTCATCGACTGTTCTATTGTTTAACTTAACTAAATATAATTAACCTTATACTCGTACCCATTGTTCTGGAGGAGTATAGGTATAGTTTATCACTCCTTCTCATCGTGTAGCTCCACCAACTGACATTAAATCTATTAGTATAGAGTACTAGGTATATATTATTGTTGTGTTGTTGGTTTTCCATTAAAATTGTTGAACAACTGAATAGATTCCCTTCAGGTATTTTTTCTTAACTCACCAATATCACGCTTGAATGCTGCTGTACTTACTATCTTTGTTTTAGTATTACTAACTACTGGTTTCGTAATATCATAGCAATTATAATACTGTTAATACCTACTCATTGCATGGTAGCGAGAGTTAGTTGTATAATTGTTTGCTATACTTTTGAAACCAGAGTTAGAATATAATCACATCTAGGTTAATGCCCGAAATCCCGTTAGACATCAATGATTCCTCCTCGGACGAGGAGGTAATCAAGGCTAGGATGACAAAGCTCACACGTACAAACTGGGTACAGTGGAGCTGTCAATTCGAGAATTACCTTATCAGCAAAGGCATGGATGATCTATTAGACCCGCCAACTGAAGATGTGAAAAACACCACCAAGTTCAAAAAAAGGAATGGTGGAGCCCTTACCCTGCTATGGTCAAGTGTAAGCACCAAGTTTGAAGGTGTGCTCTTAAACAATAAGACCTCCTTCTACAATTGTTGGGTCGGCTTGGGAAATTGCTGTGGAAAGAACTCAGTGGTCATTATCTGTCGAACACTTCATAAACTTGTGAATCTAAGATACCAGCCTGGATCCTCCTTAGAAAAGCACGTTTATGAATTCCACAAGATTCACGCCAGCTATCTATCTATATCTGCCGATTCCTCAATCAGCATGAACTTATCATCAAGCATGGCCGCAGTGTTTTTTCTTCAAAGCCTGGATAATGATAAGGAATTAAGCAGCTTATGTCAGACCCTGTACGACATTAAACCCTTTAATTTGAACACCATTACTGATAGAGTGTCAATAGAACACTCGCAACGACAAACAACTTTTGATCAGGCACTGATGTTTGATAAGAACAAACAGGCTGAATCGTCAAAATCCAAAGTAAAAAATCAAGCGGAAGGCAGTTGTAAGAAGAAGGGACCTAAAGACAAAAGGAAAGGGAAAAACAATGCTCAGGAGACAGGGAGGAACACTAACCAAGAACAAGACACGAAAAAACGGATAGACAGGATAGAGCAGCTGTTAGAAAAACTCCAATCTGCCACAACCTTGACTTCGTTGAATGCTGCATCGGATTCAAAGGAACTCAATCACCCACCAGAGTCAGACTCCGAAGCATTCATATTTGACGAAGTTAATGCAATGATTGGGAAAAATCGTCAACGATTGATATACCTTGACTCTGGTGCTGGTAGAACTGTTGTAAACGACCTAACTCTACTAGAAAACCCTACCCCAGTCCTCAAACATATCAATACCTTTTCGAACCCAGTCAAGGTTACTTATCAAGGGTGTCAAACTCTATCCCGTCTACTACGTTCCTGATGGTCCTGTCAATTTGCTGTCTGTCTCACAGATAGTTGATCATGGCATGAAGTTAGTTTCTAAGTCAAACATGTTCCTTATCAAGTATGACAATTGAATCATTGATACATTCCATCGACAAGGGAACCTCTTTGCCTCAAGATTAACAATGACCTCAAACTCAGTCTACTCCCTACCTACCTCCAATCTTGACTGGCACTTAGTACTAGGTCACCCCTCCGACTCATACATAAGATTCTTGCTGAAGGAACGCAAGATAAAAGGAAAATTCACTCCTTCATCAGATTGCCCTGTATGTCAACAAGCTAAAATTAAAAACCTCCCTCACTCACAGACCCTGCCATGCGCTAATGCACCTTTCTCTAAGATTCACATGGATACCTTGCAGATCAACCCTCCAACTCGCAAGGGCGATAAATATGTGCTGGTCCTTATTGATGACTATAGTCGTTTCAACAGAATATATCTTATGGCAGAGAAGGGTCAGGCGGAGGGACACATCAAGTCGTTCCTGATGGAGATTAAAAACAAGCTTGATATTACCCCAGCTTATCTCCACACAGATCGAGGAGGAGAATTTAGCTCCAAACTATTTATCGATTTCCTCACCAGTCATGGAATCTCCCTTGAAAGAGGTCCCCCTGAGTCACCTCAGACCAATGGGGTTGCTGAACGATTCAATCAAACCATCCTATCTAAAATACGGTGTCTCCTGGGGCAATCAAATATACCCGTTTCCTACTGGGATGAAGCTGCAAACCATGCTTCTTTACTTTTAAACTTGCTTCCACACAAACATCTAATGATGAAGACGCCTGCTGGTGTACTGGACAGTAAGCACTGCCTTATTGAACCAGAGGTCAATCTCGATAGACTCATTCCTTTTGGCATGAAAGTGACTATGAGGATTCCAAACCCAGCGTCCAAAATTGAGCCTAGAGGAGAAATACTCAGAGCACTAATGTTCGAAAAATACTCTGATGGCATGCGACTCCTGAACCTTGAGACAGGAAAAATTAAGGTGTCTCGTGACTATGCAGTAACAGCAAATAACCCTACCTTATCCATGAATCAGTCAGAATCTTTGCTTCCAAGTGGCCTGTCCTTAAAAATCAAGCTACGACTTCCTGGCTCTAAAATAACTGATTCACTATCTCAATCACCAGTTGATCAAACATCCAATAGTGAATGTCAGCTGCCTATCCCAAGTCCTCGCCAGAATGTAAGGAGATCCAAATTGGCAAAGAATTATGAATATGTACCTTACTATAAGGAAGCACCAAGAAACATATCAAGTTCAATCAGTGAAGAAAACATCCTCACCGGCAAGAGAAATATTGTAGACAGAAACAGCCTCCTACTTGCAGATGCAGTTCCCTACTCAAAAGCAGTAACCGACCCAATAGAGGCACCAGAATGTAAAAAAGCAATGGATGCGGAGTATCAATCACTGACCTCTCATGGCACAGGTGAGCTGGTCCCATACCCCCCTAGACCTACAAGAGTGATTGGGGGTATGTGGAGACTATCCCGAAAACGGAATGAGCATGGTGAAGTGTATCAGTATAAAGCTCGATGGGTGGTGCTAGGCAATCATCAGGAACATATGCTACATTACTATGATACCTGGGCTTCAGTCGGTCGGAATGAGACATTTAAAATCATGTTGACACTAGTAGTGAACTTTGACTACATCCCCTATCAGTTCGACATTGAGACAGCGTTCTTGCACGGTGATATGGATGCACTCGTTCACGTCAAACAGGTCAAAGGTTATGAAGTGAAAGACAAGGAAAGTTGGGTCTGGCAATTACGTAAATCACTCTATGGTACCAAACAGGCCCCATGCATGTGGAAGGCCAAGCTCACAACCACTCTCAGTAAACTTGGGTTGATGAGTGCACAATCTGACGAATCATTATTCACTAATCATGACAAGTCACTACTTCTTCATATCCATGTCGATGATGGGTTCCTGATTAGAAAATCAGAAAACACTATTGTTAACTTTTTAAATAACCTCAATGCAGTCCTTAAGTTGAAATACAAAAAGAGACCTACACAGCATCTAGGTTACAATCTTGAATGGAGTAGTAATAAGCTGAAGATTAATCAAACTGACTTGATTGTTAAACTTCTTAAACAGTTTGAAATGCAAGACAGCAAGCCAGTAAAGACTCCCTGTAATGGCAACTTTCTCAACGAAATAAACTCAAACCTGTCGGACGACGCCATCCAAGCAACCTCATTCCAACAAGCTATTGGAAGTATTAACTACCTAGCTTATCATACCAGACCAGACGTGATGTTTACAATAAATCAGCTCTCAAAACACTTGATCAAGCCTAATCAGTGTCATTGGAATGCCCTGAAACACTTGCTCCGTTATTTGAATGGAACAAAGGACAAGTGTCTAGTGTATAAACCACAAGCAATCAAGGAAACCTTAACAGGTTGGGCCGACGCAGACTATGCGAACGACAAAGAAGACAGAAAATCTGTATCCGGCTACGTGATCCTGGTCTTTAGTAATCCAATTTGCTGGCTGAGTAAAAAGCAATCGGTGGTGGCTCAATCCACCACAGAGGCCGAGTACATCGCCATGAATGTCTGCTCAAAACAGCTACAGTGGCTCACTTTTGTACTCAATGATTTAGGACATTCTCCACCTCAACCAGTTCTTATCAATGATAACTCAGGTGCAGTAACCATCTCAAAACAGGCTTCACTGAATGCTAACACCAAACATATAGAGGTAAGATATCAGTATGTTCGAGACTGCGTAATGAAGAACTTAATCAAGGTGGTTCAAGTCTCAACCAATGATATGATAGCTGATATACTTACAAAACCCCTTGGGGTAGTTAAGCTTCAACAAGTGTACAAACAATTACACCTTGAGGATTCTGGAGGAGTGTTATGAAATGAGAAGAATTGTCTCGGCTATTGACTGTGCAGGGGTTGCCTATCCGTTGTTGAAGACATCTCTGCAGGGGTACTCAGAGAATAGATATAGACTATCGTATCTTAGACTTAACATAATTATGATGGGGAAATGTGAGAATGACTAACCATTGGGTTTTTCAAATGGTATATAATAGAGTGTGGTCATTGACTTAAGCTATTAGAATGAAAATCTTATTTGTCGACTGTTCTATTGTTTAACTTAACTAAATATAATTAACCTTATACTCGTACGCATTGTTCTGGAGGAGTATAGGTATAGTTTATCACTACTTCTCATCGTGTAGCTCCACCAACTGACATTAAATCTATTAGTATAGAGTACTAGGTATATATTATTGTTGTGTTGTTGGTTTTCCATTAAAATTGTTGAACAACTGAATAGATTCCCTTCAGGTATTTTTTCTTAACTCACCAATATCACGCTTGAATGCTGCTGTACTTACTATCTTTGTTTTAGTATTACTAACTACTGGTTTCGTAATATCATAGCAATTATAAGACTGTTAACACCTACTCATTGCACTTTCTTGGGTACAAAAATGACATGTCTTCATATTGTTCAATTTATCAATTAATATAAATACTATTTACATTAATTATAGAATTCTTAAAACTAATAATAGAGAGAGAAATATTATAATAGGAGAAAATAAACTACTTTTAAAACTTAATATCAACATTTTGAATAATTTTATGCCTATGAATATAAATTCAGCTTATTTAAATTTTATTTACAATAAAAAATAGAGAGAATTACAGATTTCACTATTTTTACATGGATTTAGAGAATTTTGAGAGAATTTTGACAAAAACAATAAAATATTAGTTTAAAAACCTCAAACATAGTGATTACTACAGGATGGATCTTTGGTATCAAATGATATAGTATTTTTTTATCTAAAGAATAAATAAAGTACCTTTTAATGTAATGTTTAATTGTATTTGATGCATCTCAGGGGGAAAAGAGGAATAAGAGGTCTATTATATTAAAGATCTGTCCTTCTAGTAGACTTGTACTTATGTTATCAATTTTAAGTGATCAATATCCTAATTCTTTGTGATGTTTACATCATTATCAAACCTTTTTATCACATTATTACATCATTCTTTAGATTTATCACTGTAGCTTTAACATTTATGACATCATAGGCTTGGAAAATGATTTATTTTCATGAATTTTAATATTTTTAATCATCAAATATTAATATCCACAAGTTTTATCTCTTATTTGAATTTTAAACAAAAAATAAGATTAGAGTTCATGATCAGAAATGATCATTTTTAAGCCTTAGCTTTAATCCTTGATACTGCTTAAGCTATTAATACTACTGAAGTTTAGAGAGTGCATTTTGATATATTGGCATTTCCTTACTAATCTTACAAGAGTAATTCACTACATAATCAAAACTCCATTTTTGATGATTTTTCTTGTAATGCATCTTTTCTATCTAAATTTGCTATTTTAAACTTCAAACCATGATTTCAAGGTTTTATACCTTGAATATCATAATAAAGATTATGTAATTATTCACGTATGAAATGTTATAATTTTAGTATCTACTTATTTTTAAGTCTGGACTACTTTTTATTTTGAGTGGTTGGCAGCAACTGCTATTTTGCCTAATATCCCCTTATATTTTCTAACCTTTTTTATAGCTTTCCAAACAATGCTTATATCTTTATTTGTACAATTGGTTAATGGTGAATTTTTTTTGAATCAACTCTTTATAATGTTTACTTCAAAAGATATGGGCTAAAAGCCATGAATATATTCACTGATCATAAAAGTGTATATATCCAGGTTATCTCAGTAAGCATTGGTTTTTTAGATCTGGCATAAAGATTTCATATACATAATTCCTAATGGGAAATATAATGGTAAGACATATTTCAAATTTTTATTCATTGTTGTCTGAGTAATCAAGAAGTAATACCTTTTTATGGAGTTTTTCCTTATTTTAAGCTTGTAATATCAATTCTTATTATAAAAATAACTTTTCTAAAGTTTTTTTGTGACCTTTTTGGATATATGGTCATATCTCAAACACTCACATATAATTTTTTTAAATGATATTTGAGAGGTATATTAAAATAAATGGAAAATTATTTGTTGATTTCAAAATTCATAGAATGAACTTTATTAATCTTCAGAAATACTTCAAATTCATATATTACAAACAATTTTTCTACTTACCATATTCTTTAATAATCAAATAAGATAAAATAAATCAGTCTATCACTGAAGTAGTTTAGTGAGGAATTATTGAGAGTATGCAATTGATATGTATTAATTTGTGAATTTCAATGGAAAATAATGTCAGTATGAAGTAGGATATTATTTTTTATAAAGATACCAAAGTTAGAATTATTAAAATTTTCTATAATTTCCTACAAACTTTAAGCTTTCTAAGGTTGATAATCTCCAATTAAGTTTCTATTTTTTATTAAACTCCACTTCTAAAATAATTTCAATTATTAATAATTCAATTCTATTTTTGGAAAAAAAAATTACTTGATAATTGATACAGTGAGAAGAATTATTTTCAATATAAATCAAGTCTTTCATTGTAATCTGGGTTTTTAAGTGGTTTTCACTGCCAAAATACAATCAACAGACTTCAATTCTGAAAATGAAACCTCATTTCTCCAAGAGGTATCTGAAAGGAGCTAATTTTGGGAAGCCAGTTATAAAACTAGTAATCAGTTAGCTCAATTGGAGCTTCATAAAATACACAAAGAAACCTTAAACTCATTATAAATCACAATTCTTCAATTGAATATTTTGCAATTATAATCTTATTTGATTACAGGAACTGTTTTCTTTATCAACAAAAAAGGGGGGAAAGGGTGTGAGGTTTATCTTCTTCATTTTTCAATCAAACATAAAAGAGAAAAATCTCATTTGAAGCTACATTCTTATTTTTGTGAGCTAATTATGATTTAAGGAATTATATTTTGTGATTCTCACTATAACTAAATAATTAGATAGTTTCTGGTCAAAAAAACTGAAGCAAATATTGTTCTGAGAAATTTATATTCTTGGTATTAATAATATCAGGTAAACTTTCATACATTCCTCTCAAAGTTCAATAATAATTGATCATATTACTTAACATGATGAGCCAGGAAGAACATGAAATTTAGATAAAGAGTTGTAAAATATCATATCAAATTTTCTCAGAATTATAAGTCAAATTTATCCATATTTTCATTAAGAAAATTCTTGTTCCAAATACAAGCAGATGTCTTATTTAATATATTTTGTCAAATTCATCTATTTTTAAGAGAAGTCTTGAGTTTTTTTAGTTTAATTTCTCAAAAATAATCTTCAAACCCTTTTTATTATGAAATAGATCTGAAATAAGTAGGTAAAAATAATATATATTTTGACAATAGAGATCATCATAGAAAGGATAAATTTGATAACACAATGGTTTATAATTCCCTCTTTCTTCATAGTAATTATGACTTTCCATGTTGAAAATATAGAGAGAAATGAAACTAAGTCATGTATAAAGAGAAGTTCAAAAGAGAAAATTAATTTCCCAACTTTCACCAAGTAGAATTAGAAATTAATATCAAATGCTTAAAGAACATGTTCAATCTGATACATAATCCATTCCAGAAGAAATGGCTTTGAAGCTTGATTATAAGTTTCTCAGTTGTCAACTTAAAAGGAGATCTACAAAGAATATAATTTATTATTCTGAAGGTCCATATGTTTTCAAAGAAAATCATTTAAAAGATAGTTAATTCTATTTTAAAATTGGTTTCGATATGAATTAATAAGGCTGTGTATGCACTAGTCAGGGATGAGTTTTTAAGAACAAAAAAAATATCTTTCCAAAAAGCTACTGAAGTTATTTTATATATTTGATGGAAACATTGCCAATCTGATATTATGCAAATTCCAAATATTTTATAATGAAACAATATTATATACTTTTTACATCTAGCAGAAAAAACATCAATCAAAAATTTTTCATTAGAATTTTCAATTAATTAATTTCATCATTCCAAGTGTGATATTTATTTAATTAAACCTCAATTTCGAAATATTACTTTAATCAATTTACTAAAAACGTTATAGAACATCCACATGGCCCTTCAATAAGTGTGAACCTTTGAGATATGACCACATACCCAAAAAGGTCACAAGAAATATTTAATATAATTATACATTAAAAATAAGTACCTTAAAACTACAAAAATACCATAAATTGGTATAAAACTTGGTGTAAGTTAAAAACCAATGAATAAACATGTGAAATAAATTATACCATTGGATTCCCCATGGTAAAATACATATATACCATTTTTATGGCATATCTGTAAAGTCAATATTTAATAAGTTATAAGTAATAATACCTTATAAAAAACACAGATCCTGTTTTATTTCAAAAGCCAATGAAACAACATGTAAAATAAATGGTACCATTGGATTTTCTGTAAAACTCCACACATAAAACAATTAATACGCTAAGCTTCAAAATCAATAATTAAGGAATTAACCTCAATATATGCACTTTTTTGGTCAATGCATATATTCAAGTATTTTAGCTAATATCTCTTGAATTATGCATGATAGAGTGATGAACCAAAAAAAAAGTCATCATGTAATTACTGTAGGAATACGGAAATGAAGTTTATTTCACAAGTTATAAACAAGGTTAAAATCTGTAAGGAATTATTGATTAAAATCAACAGAGCTGTTGACCACTTTGTTGTGAAAGTGGTCCAAACTTAAAAAAAAACGGATAGTTGGATTCTACTAGTTCATTCGTGAAGAATGATGTATTTTTTATTATAATATTCAAGGTATAACCCCTTGAAATCATAGTTTGAAGTTTAAAATATTAGATTTTGACAGAAAAGATGAGTTACAAGAAAAATCATCAAAAATAGAGTTTTGATGATGTAATGAAATGCTCTTGGCAGCATAATGAGGTTATGCTAAGCTATTAGAATTCACTCTCTGAATTGCTGTAGCGTGTAAATCTTAAACGTTATTAAGGATCAAAGTCTGAGCTTAATTTGATCATTTATGATCACTCACTGTAACCTTAAATTAAGTTTAACAGTCATATAAGCAATATAATTGGTGAATACTATTAGTTTATGATTAAAACTAATAAAATACACAAAATTTGGGGTTCTGCCAAGCCTTTGACGTCATCAAACTTAGAGTTATAGTGATAGCTCTAAATAATGGCGTAATAATGATGTAATATGGTTTGATCATGATGTAATCATCACCAAGCCTCAAAATATTGATCAATTCCAGTGGATATGATCAGTACACGTCTACTAGAGGCCTGTTGGACTCTAGGAGGGAGGTATTTACTATCAATAAAGCTCCTTTTGCTCTGTTTTCCCCTCAGAGGCATCAAAAACATTAAATCAATACAATTAAAAAAGGTAATATCTTTATTATTTATATATAAAACTTTTATATTATTAAAGACCAAAGATCATCTTATTATAATCATCAATTTTGATGTGATTAAATCATTTATTTAATTGTTTTTGCTAAAAATCTCTCTAAAAACTCATTTCCACATAAAAAATCAAGAATATTTGTAATTTCTCTATTTTTTATTGTAAATACAATTTATATAGGTTGTATTTACATTATTTGGCGTAAAATATCTCAAAATTATTATATTAAGTGTTAAAAGTAGGTTATTTTCTCTATATTATTCTTTTAATAATTCTTTAATTAATATAAATAGTATTTATATTAATTTATAACTTTAATATTGGTAATATTATTGTTATTAATTGTTTTTTATTAATAAAAAACAATTTTTTACGCCTTTATTATTTGTTTGTAACAATAATAAAGTGCCATTAAATATATTAATTATTTTATATTAATATATTTATTTTATTATATTATATTTTATAATATAAATTATATTATCATATTTTATTGATAATATACTTATTTTTACGCCATAATTATAATAATTCTTTATTATTATAATTATTTTTATCTTATTTATTTCATTTATAAGGACATTCATAGTACAATAAGTAAAATATTAGTAATTTTTACTTATTGTTTATATAGTCAAACCTCACATTTGGGGGCCTGGCCGTGATATTTACTCTAAAAGACCTTTAAAAAGATTCTAATTGGGCTTATCCAATAATAAATTATACTCATAATCATGAAATTATATAATAATTTTATATTTATTGATTTTAAAAGCTATTGAGGCGTTTGGAAAGCAATTGTACTGTCTTACACATGGTTTTTCACATCCTTAGACTTGCAAAAACTTTCTTTGAGTGAATCTATTGATTAAAAAAGATATTTTATAAATTAAAAATAATTTTATATTATAAATTAATTTTATAAAAAGAATCATATTTCTTTTTATTTTATTCTTTAAAAATAAAAACATAAAAAATAATAAAAATATTAAAAGCCAATAAAAAAGTTATTCCATTCATTTTAATTTCATTTTTTTTCTATAAAAAAAGATATAAAAGCAATTTTTACGTGTAAAATTGCCATATCTTACCAAAAATAACACTTTTATATAAAAGACTTATATTTATTTGTCCTTTTTAGTGTTTGAAGACAACCCAACAGAGGACAACCAAACCACTGTTGAAAGATTGGTGGAAGAAACTTGTCAAAGTTCTCCAACACCAATAATTACCAAAAGAAAGAAAGCCAAGAAATTGGACTTTCCAGGACCCACCATTCAGGACTCTGGAGGTGAGTACCTCATTTATAAATTGCCATGAGAAAATTCCTGTTCTGAAATCCTCTTATTTCTTATTTTTCTTATAATATGACTACCAGAAGAGGCTCCCAATACTCCATCCAATCATATGGAGCTGGACTCAGAGGTAGAATTGATTCCTCAAAAGGGAAAAGGAAGGGCAATATCCCAAGTGGAACAGAATCCACACAAGGAAGTTCCTTATTACAAAGGCAAGTCCCAGAAATGCCCATGATATCTGAACCTGAATTGGAACTAAGTATGAGTAACTCAAACAGGTACAAATCACATTCAGAGGGCTCAAAAAGACATTTACATGAGCCAATACAAACAGTACTACACAGTGTACAAGGACAAAGATTGGGAAATGTTGCCTCAAATACACCAAGGAGTGATGAACTCCTGGCACATCCTGAAAAAGTTCCTCAAAGAGGAGGAAATAGTGAGATACTCTAATGGATGGAATCCACTATCATCCAAACCTCAAATCAAAAAGATCAAGGAGTATCATGCCAAAAAGAAGGAGGCAACCAAAGAAGAAGCCCCAGTAGCTTCTACCAGAAAGCCCCAAGTCAACCCACTTCCCCAAGAAGGGAAGAAGAACAAGAAAAAGAATTGGAGAAAACCATATTCCCCAAGCTACAGGATCCCCAAGATCCAAAAATATGCCATGGACAATGTCTTCAACATGTCCAGAACTTTGATGGAATTCAAAGACAAAGAGGAACAAAGAATGAGACAACCCCATTTCCCAAAGAAATAACCTTGTCTCCTGATGTTGTAAATACTTTAACAGAGCTTAAAAATAGTATTTTACCTCTGAAAGACATTGAAAATAGTTTATTATCTTTACAAGAAATAAATAACAGTTTATCATATTTAACAAAACTTGTTGTACAAAATAAGAAAGAAATTGATAACATAAAATTTATGATTGAAAATAATAAACCAAAAGTATTAATTGACAATACTCAAAAATTAATACAAGGACAACAAGAGTTGTACAAATACATAAGTGATATCAAAGAAAAAACTTTGACAATCAATTATGATGTGAGTATTGACAATCTTACAGAAAAATTAAGCAAATTAAGTATTTCTGTACAAAAATTTGAAGAAAAGACTTCATCACACCAAAAACTACTTTTGGACCATTTGGAAAAGAGTGATGAAGCAAGAATGCATCTGAAAGATGTTATTCAAAGTGAAATAAGGCTTCTTACTGAAAAAATGGATAAAATTAATGAGGCTAACTTAAATATGCCAAAGTTATCAACACCATTTTCTCACATAAGAAGCCCTATTAAACCAAAAGAGGAATTAACAAATCCATTCATAACAGACTTGAGTCACCAAGACAATAACCAAGTCTTAATGAAGGAAGCACCTCAATTGAAAGAATGGTCAACATTCACAGGAGAAGGTGAATATGACCACATGTCATTTATCAAAACAATTGACATGCTACAAGAAGATTATGGCATACCAGATGAATTAATCACTGCAAGATTACATTCATTGTTTGAGAAATCTGCAAAAAGATGGTATTATGGCATAAGGCAAACAAATGGCAAAAATACCTGGTCTTGGTGGAAACAAGAAATAATCACCAAGTGGGCTAATGATGCCTGGAGGTACAAAATAGAAAATGCATTTTAAAATTCTTTCTTTGACCCAGACAAAGACAAACCTTTAACTTGGTTCTTGAAACAAGTTGAAAGACTTAATGCATTGTACCCAGAAATGTCACAAAAAATGGTGCATATGAAAATACTCAAGAAATGTGGAGGAGAGCTAGAACATGCCCTAAGAAGCAGGTGTATAGAACCATGCTCCACAGAAGAGTATATTAATGCACTAGAAGACATAGTGACAAGAGCAAAAATTGGCAGGACTTGGAAGAAATTGGACATTAAAAGCCCAAATAAACCGTTTATCAAAAAAGATAAATCAAAAGAATCCTTCAAGCCCAATACATACAAAAATAATGAGCAAAGAAAATGCCATAAATGTGGACGTATTGGAAACTTAGCCAATAATTGCCTTAAAAAGGCAAAGATTAATGAAATTGTGGAAACCAAAAACCACAATGACAAAGAAGAGGAATCTGACTCTGAAAAAGAGACAGAAGAGTCAGAAAGCTCTGAAAGTGATGAAATCAATATAATTAATGCACAAATTAATAATATTGATATAATCTATGAAGTACTGGATGTTAACTCAAACTTACCACAAGTTGGGACATCTGACACAAACCTGACAAACATAAAAGATGCCAAAATGTATAGGACCAAACCTGCAAGAGGAATGGGATATACAGCTGGAAAATCAAGTATAAGTATTGTTATGGTTGATAACCAAGAAGGAAAAGTTAACTTAGATACAGGAGCATATTGCACCTGTGTTGGTAAAAGCTATTTAAAAGCCATTGTCCCAGACTGGCAAGAAAAACTTATGCCAATACAAGGTGTCAAATGTAGTAGTGCAAGTGAGAGCATGAAGCCCCTTGGAATAATCGATTTAACACTAATTTTTCCTCATCCCTCACAATGTGTCAGAATCAAAGTAGAGTTTGTAGTAATGGATAACTGTACTAGTAATCACTTCATACTTGGGAATGACTACTTATCAATTTATGGTATAGATATCTCCAACAAAAAGGATAGATATTTTACCATAGGAGACAACAAAAGACAAAAGTTTGGCTTCTTAAATAACAAAAAACAAATCACAGTTATAAAGAATGAAGAAAAAATTCCAGAAAAGGAACTTTTTATATCTGAACAACTTAAAGAGGCAGAATTCAATCAAGAATTAACAGAAAAAATGAAAGAAAAATTGATTGAACTCTTATTTAAGTATAAAAATGCCTTTGCAACTGACAAAGAGCCACTAGGAGCCATAATTGGACATGAAGTGGATATAATTCTTAATGTGGAAAAACCCTACCCAACTCTACTAAGGAGACCTGCTTACCCAGCTAGTCCAAGGGCTGGAGAAGCCTTAGAGGTACACATTAAAGAATTAATGGACCTTGGAGTATTAAGAAAGGTAGGACATAATGAACAAGTAGAAGTCACTACAACTGTCATTATAACTTGGCACAATGGAAAATCAAGGATGGTAGGAGACTTCAGAGCCCTGAAGACCTATACCATTCCAGGCAGATATCCAATACCCAGGATCCATGAGACATTGACACAATTGACACAAGCTAATTTCATGACAGCCATGGATGCCTTAAAGGGTTTTCATCAAAATGTCTTAACAGACAATGCCAAAAAACTACTGAGGATAATAGTCCACTGTGGAATTTTTGAATACTTAAGAATTCCATTTGGCATAAAAAATGCACCTTCCCATTATCAAAGAGTGATGAATACCATATTTCCTGAAGAATTATCAGAAGGATGGTTAATTATCTATATTGATGATATCATAGTTTGCTCAGACACTTGGGAAAATCACCTTACAAGACTAGAAAGGGTACTACAAAAAATAGTCCAAGTGAATATGAAAATTTCCTTGAAAAAGTGTCATTTTGCATACAGTGAATTAAAAGCACTAGGACATGTTGTATCTGGACTTAGTCTAGGCATAGACAAGAATAAAGTAGCAGCAGTACTACTTAAGCCAATGCCTCAAACCAAAAAAGAAATGCAATTATTTCTAGGATTTGCTGGTTACTATAGACAACATATAAAGGACTTTGCAAAAATTGCTAAATCCTTGTATAAGCTATGTGACCAACAAACTGTCTATGAAATGACAGAAGAAAGAGTCAAGGCATATGAAGAATTGAAAAATTCCTTAACCAATGCCCCATTTCTTCTAATGCCAGATTGGAAACTACCCTTCAAACTTTACATTGATTCTTGTGGAGAAGGACTGGGAGCTGCACTACACCAGACACAAATTATCAATGATAAATCAGTGGAAGGACCAATTTGTTTTATTTCAAGACAGATAAAGCCAACAGAAGCAAGATATGGAGCAAGCCAAATGGAATGCCTCTGCTTAGTGTGGGCTTTAGAAAAATTACATTAATATTTGGATGGAACAGTATTTGATGTGATTACAGACTGTAATGGTGTAAAATCTCTATTAAATATGAAAGCCCCAAATAGACATATGCTGAGATGGCAAATCGCTATCCAAGAATATAGAGGAAATATGACTATTGTTCATAAATCTGGAAATATTCATGAAAATGCAGATGGTCTTAGCAGATGGGCTCTAGCAAATACCCCTGATAACCCAGCATGGGTACCACAAGAAGAACACCATATAGAAGGAATATGTGTTACAGACATTGGCACAGAATTCTTTATCCAAGTTAAAGAAAGCTATAAGATAGACAAAGATTGCCATATCTTAAGCCAACTTCTAATGAAAGACTGCAAAGACCCATCACTTTCATCAAAACTAGATGAAACATGGAAAAAGGCATATGATGAAGGAAGATTCCACCTCCTTGATGGAATCATTTACCATAGAACAAAACACACATGTGTTATGGCCTTAACAGATAGAACCCTGATAAACACTATTTTACATGAGTGTCATGATAGTGTTGCAGCTGGACACCTTTCAGAAGACAGGACACTAGAGAGGGTGAAAACCTGCTCTTGGTGGCCAAATTGGAAGAAAGATGTTATAGAATACTGCCAAACCTGTGACAGATGTCAAAAAGCCAACAGAGCCACAGGAAAGAAATTTGGAATGATGATCCAAATCCAAGAACCAAAATCCCCTTGGGAAATAGTTCATATGGATTGGGTAACAGCATTACCTCCAGGAGGAGACAGGAGCTATAATGCATGCCTAGTATTGGTTGACAGGTATAGCAAAACTCCCATGTTCCTACCATGTCATAAAGCTGACACAGCTATGGACCCAGCCATAATGATATGGAATAAAGTTATTAGCCATACAGGTTTATTCCAGAATATTATAAGTGACAGAGACCCAAAGTTCACTTCAGCATTATGGACAAATCTCCATAACTGGCTTGGGACAAAGTTATCATTCTCAACAGCTTACCATCCTCAAACTGATGGTTTAGCAGAAAGAATTATACAGACCTTAGAGGACATGGTCAGAAGATTCTGTGTTTATGGGCTAGAATTCAAAGATTCTGATGGTTTTACCCATTATTGGTGTACACTAATACCAGCTCTTGAACTGGCATACAGAACATCAATCCATTCTTCTACTGGAAAAACACCAGAAATGCTAGAAAAAGGTTGGAATCCAAGAATTCCTTATGATACCCTCAAAAAGGACTTAGTGGATATACATCCAACAGCAAGAAGCTTTAAGATAATGCTTGACAAAGCAAGACACCATGCAAACAGATGTATGCAAGACTCTTTTAAATATGCAAAATAAAGATGGGATAAAAGTCATAAGCCACCTTATTTCAAAATAAGAGACTTGGTTCTAGTATCAACCCTTAATTTCAATAACATAAAAGGCCCAAAGAAATTAAAAGATTCCTTTGCAGGACCATTTATGATAAAAGCACTTCATGGACCCAATGCTGTGCAATTGGAACTCACAAGTGAACTAATGAACAAACACCCAACTTTCCCTGTAAGTCTGATAAAACCTTTCAGTTCAAGTGACAAGGAGTTATTTCCACTAAGAAATAAACCCCCACTTGAAATTCCCCCCTTGGAAGAAGGAGAGGAAAAGAAAATAGTAAAAGTCCTTAAAGAAAGAAGGACAAGAAACAAAAAAGAAAGGGAATACCTTGTAAGGTATCGAAATTCAACTCAAGAAGATGAATGGCTACTTGAGAAAGATATAACAAATGCTGATAAACTACTAAGAATTTTCAGACATGAAAGAAAGCCTGAAAAATAGAAAAGCAAAGCATTATTGAGCTTCAAGACTAGCAAAGTCTATTGAAGAGGAAGGACAGTGGATGATACCCTAATTACACATATCAGATTGTGGTACAACCTTTTTTGGTGGTAGGGAATGTGAACCTTTGAGATATGACCACATACCCAAAAAGGTCACAAGAAATATTTAATATAATTATACATTAAAAATAAGTACCTTAAAACTACAAAAATACCATAAATTGGTATAAAACTTGGCTTAACTTAAAAACCAATGACTAAACATGTGAAATAAATTATACCATTGGATTCCCCATGGTAAAATACACATATACCATTTTTATGGCATATCTGTAAAGTCAATATTTAATAAGTTATAAGTAATAATACCTTATAAAAAACACAAATCCTTATTTATTTCAAAAACCAATGAAACAACATGTAAAAAAAATGGTACCATTGGATTTTCTGTAAAATTCCACACATAAAACAATTAATAAGCTAAGCTTCAAAATCAATACTTAAGGAATTAACCTGAATATATGCACTTTTTTGGTCAATGCATATATTCAAGTATTCTAGCTAATATCTCTTGAATTATGCATCATAGAGTGATGAACCAAAAAGAAAGTCATCATGTAATTACTGTAGAAATACAGAAATGAAGTTTATTTCACAAGTTATAAACAAGGTTAAAATCTGTAAGGAATTATTGATTAAAATCAACAGAGCTGTTGACCACTTTGTTGTGAAAGTGGTCCAAACTTCAAAAAAGTGGATAGTTGGATTCTACTAGTTCATTCGTGAAGAATGATGTATTTTTTATTATAATATTCAAGGTATAACCCCTTGAAATCATAGTTTGAAGTTTAAAATATTAGATTTTGACAGAAAAGATGAGTTACAAGAAAAATCATCAAAAATAGAGTTTTGATGATGTAATAAAATGCTCTTGGCAGCATAATGAGGTTATGCTAAGCTATTAGAATTCACTCTCTGAATTGCTGTAGCGTGTAAATCTTAAACGTTATTAAGGATCAAAGTCTGAGCTTAATTTGATCATTTATGATCACTCACTGTAACCTTAAATTAAGTTCAACAGTCATATAAGCAATAAAATTGGTGAATACTATTAGTTTATGATTAAAACTAATAAAATACACAAAATTTGGGGTTCTGCCAAGCCTTTGACGTCATCAAACTTAGAGTTATAGTGATAGCTCTAAATAATGGCATAATAATGATGTGATATGGTTTGATCATGATGTAATCATCACCAAACCTTAAAATATTGATCAATTCCAGTGGATATGATCAGTACACGTCTACTAGAAGCCTGTTGGACTCTAGGAGGGAGGTATTTACTATAAATAGAGCTCTTTTTGCTCTGTTTTCCCCTCAGACGCATCAAAAACATTAAATCAATACAATTACAAAAGGTAATATCTTTATTCTTTATATGTGAAACTTTTATATTATTAAAGACCAAAGATCATCTTATTATAATCATCAATTTTGATGTGATTAAATCATTTATTTAATTGTTTTTGCTAAAAATCTCTCTAAAAACTCATTTCCACGTAAAAATCAAGAATATTTGTAATTTTCTCTATTTTTTATTGTAATTACAATTTGGATAAGTTGTATTTACATTATTTGGCGTAAAATATCTCAAAGTTATTATATTAAGTATTAAAAGTAGGTTTTTTTTTCTTATTATAATAATTTTCTCTATATTATTCTTTTAATAATTCTTTAATTAATATAAATAGTATTTATATTGATTTATAACTTTAATATTGGTAATATTATTGTTATTAATTGTTTTTTATTAATAAAAAACAATTTTTTACGCCTTTATTATTTGTTTGTAACAATAATAAAGTGCCATTAAATATATTAATATATTATATTTTATAATATAAATTATATTATCATATTTTATTGATAATATACTTATTTTTATGCCATAATTATAATAATTCTTTATTATTATAATTATTTTTATCTTATTTATTTCATTTATAAGGACATTCATAGTACAATAAGTAAAATATTAGTAATTTTTACTTATTGTTTCATAGTCAAACCTTACAATAAGATTTGTGCATTCAAAACACTCTGACATCCTAAAATGTTTTATTCATTGATTTATATATTCATAGTAAAAGAATTAGATAATATTGACCTGTAAAGTTTAATTGAAAACTTAATAATAGATATCAAAAATCAAAAAAGTATAAGTATCAAATAATGTAAGTTTATAACTTCTCAATATAGACTAAGAACATTAGCTATATGAGGGTATTCATATATGAAGCCAGATATTACATCATAAGATATATAGCTCCCTGTTGTAATAAAACTCTTTAGTCAGCTCAATGTCATGCGGAATGAATTTCAATAACTATAAATTATTGGATCCTGGATATTTTCAATTAAAACTTGGAATTATTCCTCCCATTTTTCTAAATAGAGCTAAAATTATCACCTTTATTATGAGGAAATGGATTAAAAGGTACAATTTTAAAAATATTTATAGAAATATACAAGGTATGATAATAATTAATGAACAGGAAAATTCTAAAATCCTAAATCATATCTTTAATATTTTGTTTTTGAAAAACTTGCAATTAGAATTTTGAAATTGAATAATAAAATCATAAAAATTGGTTTTAATTGATGACTTTAAAGCTGTATAAATATATATGGAGACTACTTTGACATTGAAATGATATCTTTTCTTTTTCTTGAAACTAAATATGGTATATAATCAAAGGCTCATTAAATTCTTTTTTTTGGTGTAAAATGTCTCAAACCTTCTGAAAATATGTGCTAGAAGGTATATTGATAATTTTTATTAAGAGAAAGAAAAGAGGGTTGATGAAAGAAATGGGGTGGGGAAATATTAAATTTGATTTGAAATATAATTTTTATAATATTTGTTTTGGAATTTATATGTGGGAATAGATACAAGCCTTTTGTAAAGGAATGCATGCAAAAAATTGGGTCAATTATTTTAAGCAACAGCTTATAATTATAATTGTTTTAAATTGATTGATGGTACCTAAGAAGAGAGGTTTAGATCCTTTTTTGTGAATTTTGTGTTAAAAAGTACTCAGTTAAGATAGAATCTATGAGCTATGTATAAATACACAAACAAGAATAATTGGTATTCAAGAATCTTCCACTTCAATTGAGTAAATTTATGAGTTCCAAAATGTGTGACTGAAAGTATCTGAAAGAAATATTTCAAGGTTAGAAAAAAGGTTAAGACCCAGGTTGAAAGCAGGTTAGACCTTGGTTGGACCTACTACCCCCCCTGGCAAGGATAGCTTTTTTAAGGTGAATGTGGGCTCAATACCAAGGCCATTTTGACCAACATCACCTCTGGGATCATTAGCTCTCTGCTGAATTGACTACATATAGTGAGCTTAATGATCCTGTTGAAGTTACTGTTTTTCATTAACACAATGCTGCAATTAAATTAAATATGATGCTATGAATAATTATCACATTTCCATAACAAAGACCTGTCTAATGTAGTATGTTTTTCAAGAAGTCAAGTATGCTATGAGATGTTTTTTCAAATCCATCATTTAGCAAACTGAACATTATCACATAAAGCTAAAAAATGGTTTTTTTGTGTTTGTTTTATATTAAGTTTATACAAGAATGATTCTTGTAATCCAAAAAAACCTAGCATATTTCTCATTCAAGATCATTACAGCCCATTGTAAATCAAGAGTGAGTCTCTGGAGAACTGTGTGATGAAATATTGGAGTCACTTTTAGCAATGCATAATTCATCATAATCTCTCAGAGCGTTGAGATTAATTACGCTATCATTAAATTTCATCTTTGGGATAGTTTCTGAAAAAACTCCCCTGCATAAGTATCACCAAAGACCCTTGCAGACATATTGTAATCAGGGCATGGGATGCCACATCACCTTTTGCTGCTGCTCTTTGAGTTTGTTCCAAAAGTCCTTATCAGCAACAATGATTTGCTTGGCCTCATCCCAGACAGGACCACTGAGTGAAACCAAAAACTCATATATGGTGTAGAGTTGCTTGAGCTAGTGATTTAAAAGGATTAGTTCAATGTGAAGTTCCTTGGAACTGGTGAAAACATATACAGCATCTTTTTGTTCTTTACTTGGAATTTTACAAAGGTGGGCCAAACTTCTCATTTATTTGATTAACTGGGATGGTCCAAGCCTCCTTGTTGAGATAGCTAACTCTTATCAAAAAAATAAAAGTTTAAAATTTACAAAATTAACAAAAAAGCTAAAATAATTTTTCTTGTTCATAAGATAAGTCAAACTAATAAGAAATTTGGTTAACATTTTACCAATAAGCAGTTTTGCTCAAGATATTTTTGATTAAGATTAATTGAATTCCTTCTGATTGAACTCAGTCTTGTTGAATTGGCCTGAATGATAAGATACCTGGATTGATAATGTGCCATAACTTGATCTTGATGGTCATATTCTTTGAAATGATGGCTTCTTGTTCAACTTTCTCATTCAAGGCTGTCAGCTTTTGCTATTTATTCTTGGTTGCTTGTTTGCGAATTTGATAATTCCTTGCTTGATTTCCATAAATTTCCATCATCTTCAAATCTTTCTCTTCCTACTCCAAAATTCTAATCCATCCTTTGCTTCCCAACATCTCTTTGAAATGCTACGATCACCCTTACGAGCTCTTTCCTGCGCATGCCAGTTTCGTCATCCTTCCAAAAACTGGCTCCATTCAACTAGTGGTTCCGTCGCAGACTACGCAGCCGAATCCTCCCTTCCACCACAGCCCTCAAAGACAAGATTGATTTACCCCTTGCTACTCTTCACCTTCCTTACCACTATAACCATCAATCAACGCTCTAAAAGACTCGAGAGCGAAGCTTCGCATCAAAGATTAAAGGCTCAAATTAGCCTTCTGGAGGAGCTCCTTGCCGACGGTCGTCTTCGATTTCAACCAGACGCGTTGGGTCTTGAATCGAGGCGAGAAATTGATAGACGTCTAATGCTAGTAGGCCTCAAGCCTCATCTTGATAGGCCTGATCAACATTCGATTATTAAACCGACCCATGAAAAAATCACTTGGCGTCAAGTCTTTTTCGGTCCAAGTACGACAATTAATGACTCAGCTCAGAATTCATCATCATGAACATATATTTTGACAATCAAACAGTTGCAAAACGTACCGTGAGCAATCTGAGCTTCGTTCTAATTTTATCGGGCCACTTTCGACAGTATGTCACCTCGGGTAATTTAAATCACATTGGTAACGGCTTCCTTTTCATTGTGGATGACCGTTATCATTTCGAGTTGTTATAAAGTATAACGGTCTGGAAATCACTAAAAGTTTCTATCGAAGATTAGGTCGACTGAAAAGGTTTAAACTATTTGCTGGGGCATTTTGCAAGAAAATTCCTAAGCCAATGAGCATGATTTTATCAAAACCTTTTTATTATTCAAGATTAGACTGCAAATTTTAGTACTTGACATCACAGAACTGTAGGCATTTTATGGACTTTGCCCTCTACCCATCATGAGCAAACATAACCAAAATTTTGCTTTTTCTCACCATGTCGCACAAAACAATTAAAATAATATTTTAATATTAGTTTTCATATGCTTTTCTCAATATGAAAGGTCACTTTCCCAAAGCAATAAATTCTGACAAGCTGCAATGTCTCCTGTATGGTATTGGTTGAAAAAGTTGAATGGATGTGAAAGAAGAGCTTTGAGAATTATAACGTGGCTAACCACCTTTTGCTTATCTAGCATCCTGATAGCTGGTGCTGACAGGGGCATGTTACATTATAAGGTCAAGTTATGTAACAAAAAACACAAGCAAATAACAATTGAATGGACAAGCAAAGAGCATGCAAGATTACAAAAATGTGAATTTAAGGCAATGGTATGCAAAAAAATATAAAAAAAAATAAGACTGAATTGTCCATTATTCAGTTCCTTTGTTAGTTTGTGTAAGGTTTGTCTATGAAACTCTTGATAATAGTAACAAATATCAAAAGTACTATGACTGTCCTCAGCAGAGGGTATAATATAATTATTAAAAATAATTATATAAAAAAAGAATTAATTATTATTAAATACTTGAATAATAAAATTTGTTTAATAATTATGATGATTTATAATTATTCTATTATTATTATAGTTACTGACAGTTATAATAATAAGAAATATGAAAGTTCTTAATGAGACAATTATAGGTGGAAAATAATAATATTTATTCAAATATCACATACACTGTGCAGAGATAAATCTTATAGAGAAATTCTATATAACAAGCCATTACTAGATAAAAAAGATGAGGAAACTCAGAGTGAACTTACTTATAATATTTATTTATTACAATAAGTCAAACAACAGTTATAGTATTAAATAATGTTTAAAAGCTAAAACATGCCAAAAATCAATATTTTAAGGAGAATAAAACAACTCTTTTATGATAAAAAAATATTTGAAACTTTTTAGAGGAAATTGGTCAATTTAAAATATACTTTAAGAGAGCAATTTTATATAATGAAATCTATTATTGGTGATTACAACAATGTAATCTAAATTCTATGATTTAAATTCTGTCTTGATAATTTGGAACAAGTAAAATAATGTAAGAATTATATTAATAATATGAGAATTTATATTCAATCAGATATTACCTGTTTAAAATGTCTTCTTGATTGATTGATGATGATGATGGACAAAAAAAGTGATGCAAAAGCTCTTTTTATGCCTTCAAAGCATCTCTCATGATTAATGATGGATATAGAGGGTGTGGTCAGATCAAAACTCAAAAACCATGCTTAAAATTAAGGCTCTTAAGTTAAGAGAACTTATTTTTTCATTGAAATTTGAAATTACCAATGTTATTCCTAAATACAAGTAACGTTAATCCTCTTTTTAGTTAATTATTTTGAGTTTATTTATACTAAAGTGCATCATATGAACAACCTAAAAATAAAGTTTCAAGTGAAAATCTCTCAAACTGGATTCTTAATTTTTTTTAAAAAGATCTTAATTTGTTTCAAGAATCATTAGTATAGCTAACTTCAAGTCTAATTACCAAAGAATCCTGTCTAAAAAAGGTACTTGAGATTTAATTTGTACACATATCCCATTGAACTGTAATCTGTGTTCAATGTTCTATAAAATTAATTAAGAGTTGGATTTTTAATGAATTTTTGAAGTCATTGCTATTTTTCCACATAAAATATCAATACACACCAAACCTTAACTTCTGATAAGGTTTTAACAATTATAAATTTAAATTATAAGCTTAATTATGCTTTGAAGGTTCTTAAAGCCTTGATTCCAAGTCTACATATGGGGATTTGCCCTTTGGCAGCTTGTAACTCCTTTCCAAATTGGGGATGAACTAGCTTAAGCTTTAATATGCAACTGAAGTCTAATCTTAAAGCTTAAATATAGGTTTAAAATCTTCCAATAAAGGTGTGCATCCTTATTTGGGATCTTACAGATCCCAAAAGTTGGGTACCCTGGCTCTATTTGGCTTTTTTATTTTGTCCCACCTTCTTGTGTGATTTTGCCCCTTTATATATTCAAAGCCATACAATGGCTTTAAACCAATTTGAATTGGGATCATTGAGCATTTACTGTGAGCCTTTGAGATATGACCAAATACCCAATAAGGTCACAAAAAAGACTCAGAACAATTATACCTTTAATATAATTGTATTAAAATTACTTAGAATAATTATACATTAAGAATAATTACTTAAATATACAAAAAATACCATAAATTGGTACAAAAATTGGTTTAACTTAAAAACCAATGAATCAACATGTAAAATAAATTATACCATTGGATTCCCCATGGAAAAATACACATATACCATTTTTATGGCATATCTGTAAAGTCAATATTTAAGGAATTATAAGGTATAATACCTTATAAAAATCATAAAACCTTATTTATCTCAAGAACTAATGAAACAACATGTGAAATAAATTGTACCAGTGGATTCCCCATGAAAATCCACACATAAAACAATTAATAAGCTAATTCCCAATGTTAATACTTAAGGAATTATCCTGAATATATGCACTTTTTTGGTCAACGCATATATTCAAGGATCATAGCTAATATCTTCTAAACTATACATGATAGAATGATGAACCAAAAATAAAGTTACCACTTAATTACTGTAAGCACACAGATATGAACTTTATTTTACAAATTATAAACAAGGTTAAAACCTATGATGAATTATTGATAAAAATCAACAGAGCTGTTGACCACTTTGTTGTGAAAGTGTTCAAAACTTAAAAAAAAGTATACAGTTGGATTCTACTAGTTCATTCGTGAAGAATGATGTAATGTTTATTATTAAATTCAGGGTATAACCCCCTGAAATCAAGGTTTGAAGTTTAAAATATTGAATTTCGACAGAAAAGATGAGTTACCAGAAAAATCATCAAAAATAGAGTTTTGATGATGTAATGAAAAGCTCTTGGAAGCATAATAAGGTTATGCCAGGCTATCAGAATTCACTCTCTGAATTGCTGTAGCGTGTAAATCTTAAAAGTTATTGAGGATCAAAGCTTGAGCTTAATTTGAGCAGTTATGATCACACACTGTAACCTTAATTTAAGTTTAACAGTCTTAAGAGTGATAAAATTGGTGAATACTATTAGTTTATGATTAAAACTAATAAAATACACAAAATTTGGGGTTCTGCCAAGCCTCTGATGTCATCAAACTTAGAGTTATAGTGATAGCTCTAAATAATGGTGTAATAATGATGTAATATGGTTTGATCATGATGTAATCACCCTCAAACCTTAAAATATTGATCAATTCCAGTGGATATGATCAGTACACGTCTACTAGAAGCCTGTTGGACTCTAGGAAGGAGGTATTTACTATAAATAGAGCCCTTTTTACTCTATTTACCCCTCAGACGCATCAAAAACATTAAATCAATTAAATAAAAGGTAATTTCTTTATTCTTTATATATAAAACTCTTATATTATCAAAGAACAAAGACCATCTTAATATTAATCACTATTTTTATGTGATTAAATCAAATCTTTAATTGTTTTTGTCATAAATCTCTCTATAAACTCATTTCCACGTAAAATCAAGAATTTTAGTAATTTTCTTTATTTTTTATTGTAAATACAATTTGAAAAAAGTTGTATTATATTCTTTTGGCGTAAAATATCTCAAAATTATTATTTTAAGTGTTAAAAGTAGGTTATTTCATCTTATTATAATAATTTCTCTCTTATTATTACTCTTAATACTTCTTATTTAATATAAATAGTATTTATATTAATATATAACTTTAATATTAGTAATATTATTGTTATTAATTGTTTTTTATTTATAAAAAACAGTTTTTTACGCCTTTATTATTTGTTGGTAACAATAATAAAGAGCTTTATAATATATTAATTATTTTATATTAATATATTATTTATAATATTATAATTTCATATAATATTAATTATATTATTATATTTATTTAATAATATAATATTTTTACGCCATAATAATAATATTTCTTTATTATTATTATTATTTTAATCTTATTTATTTCAATTATAAGGACATTCAGAGTACAATAAGTAATAAATTAGTAATTTTTACTTATTGTTTCATAGTCAAACCTTACATTTGGGGGCCTGGCCGTGATATTTACTTAAAAGACCTTTAAAGAGATTCTATTTGGGTTTATCCATAATAAATTATATTTATAATCATAAAATTATATAATAATTTTATATTTTATTGATTTTAAAAGCTATTGAGGCATTTGGAAAGCAATTGTACTGTCTTACACGTGGTTTTTCACATCCTTAGACTTGCAAGAACTTTCTTTGAGTGACTCTAGTAATTAAAAAAGATAATTTATAAATTAAAAATAATTTTTATTATAATTTAATTTTATAAGAATCATATTCATTTTTTATTTTATTCTTTAAAAATAAAAATATACATAAAAAATATTAAAAAATATTAAAAAATATTAAAAACCAATAAAAAAAGTTATTTTTATTCCTTTTTATTCATTTCTTTATTCATTTCAAGTTTTTAAAGATATAAAAGCAATTTCTACGTGGAAAATTGCCATATCTTGCCAAAAATAACACTTCTTATAAAAAGACTTATATTTATTTGTCTTTTTTAGTGTTTGAAGATAACCCAACAGAAGACAACCAAGCTACTGTTGAGAGATTGGTGGAAGAAACTTGTCAAAGTTCTCCAACACCAGTTATCACCAAAAGAAAGAAAGCTAAGAAATTAGACTTTCCAGGGCCCACCATTCAAGACTCTGAAGGTGAGCACCTCTTTTTAAATTGCCATAAAAGAATTTTATTCTAAAATACTGTTATTTTTTCTTATTCTTTAAATTATGACTACCAGAAGAGGTTCCCAATACTCCATCCAATCAGATGGAGCTGAACTCAGAAGTAGAATTGATCCCTCAAAAGGGAAAAGAAAGGGCAATATCCCCAGTGGAACAGAATCCACACAAGGAAGTGCCTTATCCCAAAGGCAAGTCCCAGAAATGCCCATGATATCTGAGCCTGAATTGGAACTAAGTATGAGTAACTCAAATAGGTACAAATCACATTCAGAGGGCTCAAATAGACATCTACATGAGCCAGTACAAGCAGTATTACACAGTATACAAGGACAAAGACTGGGAAATGCTGCCTCAAATACACCAAGGAGTGATGAACTCCTGGCACATCCTGAAAAAGTTCCTCAAAGAGGAGGAGATAGTGAAATACTCCAATGGATGGAATCTACTGTCATCCAAACCTCAAATCAAAAAAATCAAGGATTATCATGCCAAAAAGAGGGAGGCAACCAAGGAAGAAGCCCCAGTAGCCTCTACCAGCAAGCCTCAAGCCAACCCACTTCCCCAAGAAGGGAAGAAGAAAAAGAAAAAGCATTGGAGGAAACCATATTCCCCAAGTTACAGAATCCCAAGAATCCAAAAGGATGCCATGGACAATGTTTTCAACATGGCCAGAACCTTGATGGAATTCAAGGACAAGGAAGAGCAAAGAATGAGACAACCTCATTTCCCAAATAAATAACCTTGTCCAAAGATGTTGTAAATACTTTAACAGAAATTAAAAATAGTATATTACCTCTAAAAGAAATTAAAGATAGTTTATTATCACTACAAGAAATAAATAACAATTTATCTTCTTTAACAAAAATTTTTGTGCAAAACAAGAAAGAAATTGACAACATTAAGTTTATTGTTGAAAATAATAAACCAAAGAATTTAATTGACAATACTCAAAAATTAATACAAGGACAACAAGAATTGTATAAATACATAAAAGATATCAAAGACAAGACTTTGACAATCAATTATGATGTGAGTATTGACAATCTTACAGAAAAATTAAATAAATTAAGTATTTCTGTAGAAAGATTTGAAGAAAAGACTTCATCACACCAAAAATTACTCTTGGACCATGTGGAAAAAAGTGATGAAGCAAGAATGCATCTGAAAGATGATATTCAAAGTGAAATAAGGCTTATTACAGAAAAAATGGATAAAATTAATGAGGCTAATTTAAATATGCCAAAGTTATCAACACCATTTTCTCATATAAGAAGCCCTGTTAAAACAAAAGAGGAATTGTCAAATCCTTTCATAACAAACTTGAGTCATCAAGACAACAACCAAGTCTTAATGAAAGAAGCACCTCAATTGAAGGAATGGCCAACATTCACAGGAGAAGGTGAATATGACCACATGTCATTTATTAAAACAATTGACATGTTACAAGAAGACTATGCCATACCAGATGAATTAATCACTGCAAGATTACATTCATTGTTTGAGAAATCTGCAAAAAGATGGTATTATGGCATAAGACAAACAAATGGTAAAAATACCTGGTCTTGGTGGAAACAAGAAATAATCACCAAGTGGGCAAATGATGCCTGGAGGTATAAGATAGAAAATGCATTTGAAAACTCTTTCTTTGACCCAGAGAAAGATAAACCTTTAACTTGGTTCTTAAAACAAGCTGAAAGGCTTAATGCACTGTACCCAGAAATGTCACAGAAGATGGTGCATATGAAAATACTTAAAAAATGTGGAGGGGAACTAGAACATGCCCTAAGAAGCAGGTGTATAGAACCATGCTCCACAGAAGAGTATATAAATGCACTAGAAGATATAGTGACAAGAACAAAAATTGGCAGGACTTGGAAAAAATTGGACATTGAAAGCCCAAATAAACCATTTATCAAAAAAGATAAGTCAAAAGAATCCTTTAAGCCCAATACATCTCACAATAATGAGCAAAGAAAATGCCATAAATGTGGAGGTATTGGACACTTAGCCAATAATTGCCTTAAAAAAGCAAAGATTAATGAAATTGTGGAAACAGAAAGCCACAATGACAAAGAAGAGGAATCTGACTCTGAAAAAGAGACAGAAGAGTCAGAAAGCTCTGAAAGTGATGAAATCAATATAATTAATGCACAAATTAATAATATTGATATAATTTATGAAGTACTGGATGTTAATTCAAACTTGCCACAAGTTGGAACATCTGACACAAATCTAGCTAACATACAAGATGCCAAGATGTATAGAACCAAACCTGCAAGAGGAATGGGATATACAGCTGGAAAATCAAGTATTAGTATTGTTATGGTTGATAACCAAGAAGGAAAGGTTAACTTAGATACAGGAGCATATTGCACTTGTGTTGGCAAAAGTTATTTAAAAACCATTGTCCCAGACTGGCAAGAAAAACTTATGCCAATACAAGGTGTCAAATTTAGTAGTGCAAGTGAGAGCATGAAGCCCCTTGGACTAATTGATTTGACACTAATTTTTCCTCATCCCTCACAATGTGTCAGAATTAAAGTAGAGTTTGTAGTAATGGACAACTGTACTAGTAATCATTTCATACTTGGGAATGACTACTTATCAATCTATGGTATAGATATCTCCAACCAAAAGGATAGATATTTTACCATAGGAGATAACAAAAGACAAAAGTTTGGATTCTTAAATAACAAAAAACAAATCACAGTTATTAAGCATGAAGAAAAAATTCCAGAAAAGGAACTTTTTATATCTGAACAACTCAAAGAGGCAGAATTCAATCAAGAATTAACAGAAAAAATGAAAGAAAAATTGATTGACCCCTTATTTAAGTATAAAAATGCCTTTGCAACTGACAAAGAGCCACTAGGTGCCATAATTGGACATGAAGTGGATATAATTCTTAATGTAGAAAAACCTTACCCACCTTTATTAAGAAGACCTGCTTATCCAGCCAGTCCAAGAGCTAGAGAAGCCTTAGAGGTGCACATTAAAGAATTAATGGACCTTGGAGTGTTAAGAAAGGTTGGACATAATGAACAAGTAGAAGTTACTACACCTGTCATTATAACTTGGCATAATGGAAAATCAAGGATGGTAGGAGACTTCAGAGCCCTGAATACCTATACCATTCCAGACAGATATCCAATACCCAGAATCCATGAGACATTAACCCAATTGTCACAAGCTAAGTTCATCACAGCTATGGATGCTCTTAAGGGTTTTCATCAAAATGTCTTAACAGACAATGCCAAGAAACTACTAAGAATAATAGTTCATTGTGGAATTTTTGAATACTTAAGAATGCCATTTGGAATAAAAAATGCACCTTCCCATTATCAAAGAATGATGAATACCATATTCCCTGAAGAATTATCAGAAGGATGGTTGATTATCTATATTGATGATATCATAGTTTGCTCAGAAACTTGGGGAAATCACCTTCCAAGACTAGAAAGGGTACTACAAAAAATAGTCCAAGTGAATATGAAAATTTCCTTGAAAAAGTGTCATTTTGCATATAGTGAATTAAAAGCACTAGGACATGTTGTATCTGGCCTTGGTATAGGCATAGACAAAAATAAAGTAGCAGCAGTACTACTTAAACCAATGCCTCAAACCAAAAAGGAAATGCAATCATTTCTAGGATTTGTTGGTTACTATAGACAGCATATAAAGGACTTTGCAAAGATTGCTAAATCCTTGTATAAGCTATGTGACCAACAAACAGTCTATGAGATGACAGAAGAAAGAGTCAAGGCATATGAAGAATTGAAAAATTCCTTAACAAATGCCCCATTTCTTCTAATGCCAGATTGGAAACTGCCCTTCAAACTGTACATTGATGCTTGTGGAGAAGGATTAGGTGCTGCACTTCACCAAACACAAATTATCAATGATAAACCAGTGGAAGGACCAATTTGTTTCATTTCAAGGCAGATAAAGCCAACAGAAGCAAGGTATGGAGCAAGCCAAATGGAATGCTTATGCTTAGTATGGGCTTTTAGAAAAACTGCATTACTATTTGGATGGCACATTATTTGATGTAATCACAGACTGTAATGCTGTGAAATCACTATTAAACATGAAGACTCCAAATAGACATATGCTGAGATGGCAAATTGCTATCCAAGAATATAGAGGAAATATGACTATTGTTCATAAATCTGGAAATATTCATAAAGATGCAGATGGTCTTAGCAGATGGGCTCTAGCAAATACCCCTGACAATCCAGCATGGGTACCACAAGAAGAGCACCATATAGAAGGAATATGTGTTACAGACATTGGCACAGAATTCTTTAACCAAGTTAAAGAAAGCTATAAGACAGACAAAAATTGCCATATTTTAAGCCAACTTCTAATGAAAGACTGCAAAGATCCATCACTTTCATCAAAACTAGATGAAATATGGAAAAAGGCATATGATGAAGGAAGATTCCACCTCCTTGATGGAATCCTTTACCATAGAACAAAACACACATGTGTTATGGCCTTAACAGAAAGAACACTAATAAACACTATTTTACATGAGTGTCATGATAGTGTTGCATCTGGACATCTCTCAGAAGATAGGACACTAGAGAGGGCAAAAACCTGCTCTTGGTGGCCAAATTGGAAGAAAGATGTTGCACAATACTGCCAAACCTGTGACAGATGTCAAAAAGCCAACAGGGCCACAGGAAAGAAATTTGGAATGATGATCCAAATCCAAGAACCAAAATCCCCATGGGAAATAGTTCATATGGATTGGGTAACAGCCTTACCTCCAGGAGGAGACAGGAGTTATAATGCATGTCTAGTGTTAGTTGACAGGTACAGTAAAACTCCCATGTTCTTACCATGTCATAAAGATGACACAGCTATGGATACAGCCATAATGATATGGAATAAAGTCATTAGCCACACAGGCGTATTCCAAAATATTATAAGTGACAGAGACCCAAAGTTCACTTCAGCATTATGGACAAACCTCCATAACTTGTTTGGGACAAAGTTATCATTCTCAACAGCCTATCATCCTCAAACTGATGGTCTAGCAGAAAGAATGATACAAACCCTAGAGGATATGATCAGAAGATTCTGTGTTTATGGGCTAGAATTCAAAGATTCTGATGGTTTTACCCATGATTGGTGTACACTAATACCAGCACTTGCACTGGCATATAAGACATCAATCCATTCTTCTACTGGCAAAACACCAGCAATGCTAGAGAAAGGTTGGAATCCAAGACTTCCTTATGATACCCTCAAAAAGGACTTAGTGGATATACATCCAACAGCAAGCAGTTTCAAGATAATGCTTGATAAAGCAAGACACCATGCAAACAGATGCATGCAAGATTCTTTTAAATATGCAAAAGAAAGATGGGATAAAAGTCACAAGCCACCTGATTTCAAAATAGGGGACTTGGTTTTAGTATCAACCCTTAATTTCAATAACATAAAAGGCCCAAAGAAATTGAAAGATTCCTTTGCAGGACCATTTATGATAAAAGCACTTCATTGACCCAATGCTGTGCAATTAGAACTCACAGGTGAACTAATGAACAAACACCCAACTTTCCCTGTAAGTCTAATAAAACCTTACAGTTCAAGTGACAAAGAGTTATTTCCACTAAGAAATAAACCCCCACTTGAAATTCCCCCCTTGGAAGAAGGAGAAGAAAAGAAAATAGTAAAAGTCCTTAAAGAAAGAAGGACAAGAAACAAAAAAGAAAGGGAATACCTTGTAAGGTATCGAAATTCAACTCAAGAAGATGAATGGCTACTTGAGAAAGATATAACAAATGCTGATAAACTACTGAGAAGGTTCAGACATGAAAGAAAGCCTGAAAAATAGAAAAGTTAAGCATTATTGAGCTTCAAGACTAACAAAGTCTAATGAAGAGGTAGGACAGTGGATGATACCCTAATCACACATATCAGATTGCGGTACAATCTTGTTTGGTGGTAGGGAATGTGAGCCTTTGAGATATGACCACATACCCAATAAGGTCACAAAAAAGACTCAGAACAATTATACCTTTAATATAATTATATTAAAATTACTTAGAATAATTATACATTAAGAATAATTACTTAAATATACAAAAAATACCATAAATTGGTACAAAAATTGGTTTAACTTAAAAACCAATGAATCAACATGTAAAATAAATTATACCATTGGATTCCCCATGGAAAAATACACATATTCCATTTTTATGGCATATCTGTAAAGTCAATATTTAAGGAATTATAAGGTATAATACCTTATTTATCTCAAGAACTAATGAAACAACATGTGAAATAAATTGTACCAGTGGATTCCCCATGAAAATCCACACATAAAACAATTAATAAGCTAATTCCCAATGTTAATACTTAAGGAATTATCCTGAATATATGCACTTTTTTGGTCAACGCATATATTCAAGGATCATAGCTAATATCTTCTAAACTATACATGATAGAATGATGAACCAAAAATAAAGTTACCACTTAATTACTGTAAGCACACAGATATGAACTTTATTTTACAAATTATAAACAAGGTTAAAACCTATGATGAATTATTGATAAAAATCAACAGAGCTGTTGACCACTTTGTTGTGAAAGTGTTCAAAACTTAAAAAAAAGTATACAGTTGGATTCTACTAGTTCATTCGTGAAGAATGATGTAATTTTTATTATTAAATTCAGGGTATAACCCCCTGAAATCAAGGTTTGAAGTTTAAAATATTGAATTTCGACAGAAAAGATGAGTTACCAGAAAAATCATCAAAAATAGAGTTTGGATGATGTAATGAAAAGCTCTTGGCAGCATAATACGGTTATGCCAGGCTATCAGAATTCACTCTCTGAATTGCTGTAGCGTGTAAATCTTAAAAGTTATTGAGGATCAAAGTTTGAGCTTAATTTGAGCAGTTATGATCACACACTGTAACCTTAATTTAAGTTTAACAGTCTTAGGAGTGATAAAATTGGTGAATACTATTAGTTTATGATTAAAACTAATAAAATACACGAAATTTGGGGTTCTGCCAAGCCTCTGATGTCATCAAACTTAGAGTTATAGTGATAACTCTAAATAATGGTGTAATAATGATGTAATATGGTTTGATCATGATGTAATCACCCTCAAACCTTAAAATATTGATCAATTCCAGTGGATATGATCAGTACACGTCTACTAGAAGCCTGTTGGACTCTAGGAAGGAGGTATTTACTATAAATAGAGCCCTTTTTACTCTATTTACCCCTCAGACGCATCAAAAACATTAAATCAATTAAATAAAAGGTAATTTCTTTATTCTTTATATATAAAACTCTTATATTATTAAAGACCAAAGACCATCTTAATATTAATCACTATTTGTACGTGATTAAATCAAATCTTTAATTGTTTTTGTCATAAATCTCTCTATAAACTCATTTCCACGTAAAATCAAGAATTTTAGTAATTTTCTTTATTTTTTATTGTAAATACAATTTGAAAAAAGTTGTATTATATTCTTTTGGCGTAAAATATCTCAAAATTATTATTTTAAGTGTTAAAAGTAGGTTATTTCATCTTATTATAATAATTTCTCTCTTATTATTACTCTTAATAATTCTTATTTAATATAAATAGTATTTATATTAATATATAAGTTTAATATTAGTAATATTATTGTTATTAATTGTTTTTTATTTATAAAAAACAGTTTTTTACGCCTTTATTATTTGTTGGTAACAATAATAAAGAGCTTTATAATATATTAATTATTTTATATTAATATATTATTTATAATATTATAATTTCATATAATATTAATTATATTATTATATTTATTTAATAATATAATATTTTTACGCCATAATAATAATATTTCTTTATTATTATTATTATTTTAATCTTATTTATTTCAATTATAAGGACATTCAGAGTACAATAAGTAATAAATTAGTAATTTTTACTTATTGTTTCATAGTCAAACCTTACATTTACAGCCTGTAGGGAAAATCTCTGCCCAATTCAGTATAAATATAGCACAACTTAATTTTAACAAATTTTGAAAGTTTGCATAAACCTTATGCAACTTTAAATTTGAGGTTAAAATTAACAATTTAAAATTCTTAATAAAAATTGTAAAAATGTATATAGGTATTGTGAGATTCTTAAACCTTCCAATAACATAAGAAATAGTCATTTTTGGGTATAACAACCTATGGGTCTACCCCAGGTTATTTTTGGTGTAGAATCCAAAAATAACATAATAATTACAACTTTGTTTATCAAAAATAGATTTATACTTATTCTTTGTTATTTTTTTTTTTGAATTCACTTGATAAGTCTGTTTAAGACTAAATCAAATTTATAAAAAGCTATTTGTGATGTCCTTATGGGGATGTAATATATACCTCATAAGCTCAAATTCCCTACCACCAAATAAAATTTTACTAAAATGTTTCATTGAATAGTATAACACCAATTGAATTAGGGGGTATAATGCACTGTCTAACCTCTCTACTGAAATGCTCAAGTACTTAAAGGGCATGATTAAAAAAATTTATTGAGGAATTGATATTCTCTTATGTATGAATTTTCTGAGAAAACTTTGGGGATCAGGTATTGTACACTCTAAGAGCCACTCATCTTCATTTTGTGGGTTTCTGTATCTGACTAAGTCTTCTCTTCAATTTTTACCCCTAAGTATTCTTTCTTTTAAGACTTTCAGTAACTTTTTATCTTCACTTTTATGAAGTGGTGGTACTTCTGAGGGTGTTTCATTTATCAAATGAAATGATTCCTTATCACTTGAAGTAAAATGATTTGCTAGACTAACAGGGAAGGTTGGATTTTTATCTTACAATTCTCCTGTTAATTTTACTCTTACTGAGTTTGACTCATGAAGGGCTTCAAAGGTACTAAAAAGGAATCTTTCAATTTCTTTGGCTTTTTAGTATTATTAACATTCATTGTTGAAAGTAATATTAAGTCACCTACTTTGAATTCTGGGGTCTTATGACTTTTGTACCACTTTTGTCTAGAATATTCAAAGGCATCAGTAATGATTTGATTTGAATGATGCCACACTTTATCAAGTAGTAATTTTAAGCTTAAAGAAGTTGGCCTAATATCTAATAAGTCCTTTTTCACATTAGCAACTGGAAGTTTGAGCTTCTGTCCTTTCTCCAAAATTTGAGGAGCTTTTCCTCTTGAAGCATGGATGGAAGTCTTGTAGGATAATTCCAATCATGATTAAAGCCATCAGGATCCTTAAAATCTGGGTCATAAGTGCAAAATATTCTAATCTTTTCCTCAAGGGTCTGAATTATTCTTTGTTGTAATCAGTCAGTTTAGAAATGATAACCTGTTGAGAATCTTAGTTTTGTACCCAAACACTTATGTACATATGTCCATAAAGCTGATTTAAATTTTGGGTCTCTATCACTAATGATATTTTTTAAAGAGAATAGTATGAGATAAAACTCTATTCTAGACCAAAAGAACTATATACATAGCTGTGTTATCTTTATGACTTGGTAGAAATATTGGAGTTATTCTATATCTATCCACAATAACAAGACATGCATTTTAGCTTTCCTCACCACCAGGTGGTAAGGCAGTCACCCAATCCATATCAACCACTTCCCATTGATTACTTGGTTCTTGGATATGAATCATCAAAAAGCATCTTTTACAAGTAGCTTTATTTTCCTTTTGACACCTGTAAAAACAATGACAGTACTTAATGACATCTTTTCTCCAAGATGGCCACCAAGCACATGTCTTAATTCTTTCAATTGTTCTGTCTTCAGAAATATTTCTAGAGTAAATGTTGTTAAGAACATTAAACATGTGTGTTTAGACCTTTTATATAAGATACCATCAAATAAATGAAATCTTTCATTATAATATGATGTTTTCCATATATCATCTAAATAATTAGCCAAGGCTGCATCATTGCAATCTTTGTCAAGTAGAGAAGTAAGATTATGACAATAATTCTGTGCTATTTAGCTTTCTCTAAATTCCTTAAATAATTCTGTTCTCACATCTGTCATGTTGATTACCTCAATTGCAATTTGGAGGTCTGTATTTTAAGGAAAATAGGCAGGATTTTCAGGTGGATTGGGAAATGCCCATCTGTTTAAGCAATAAGAATTATTATGAATATTTAAAGCTTTATGCACTATGTTCATGTTTCCACTTTACTCCTGTATATCAATCTTCCATACTAACATGTATATGTTTGGAGAAGTAATCATCTCAAATACACTGCCATCAAGATGGTAATAAATTTTTTCTAGAGCAAATGTAAGGCAAAGTCACTTCATTTGGCTTGCTCAATATCTAGCCTCAGTAGGTTTTATTTTTCTTGAGATAAAACAAAATTGAGCTTAATAAGGATTTTCATTGACAATATTGACTTGATGGAGAGCTTCAACTATGTCAGCCTGTGACACAAAACCAGAGAACAAGCATGACTGCCAGAACACCATAAACCAATGGTAGAGCAAAATATCACCAAAATATGGAGCTGAGCCAAATAAGCTCAAAAGGTATCAAAAGAAAGAGGAAACTCACCTCTTTCCAAATATGAAAGTCCCAAAATAAGAGTAAAAAGAATAACAAAGTTATTCCAGCTAAAAGTAGTTGCTGAGCATGAACCTTAATTTTCACCTCTCATCTAAAGTCCAGAAAAAAAGGCTGAACCCCATCAAATGGGTATTCAAATTAAAGCTCTCAATAAGGGATATCCAATGGTACTAGCAAAATTGAGCTAGCACAAAAACTATAGAGGTTATGGCCAAAATAAAGCCAAATAAGGGTGAATAAAATATTCACCTGTAATCTAACTTCTACAGTTTTAGTGTAAGATAAAAAAAGTGGGGTCTCTTTCAAAAGAGCACAATAAGGGCTATGTGATGGTGCCATCCATTCCCCCATATCTCATCTAGAACAAAAGCTATGGGGAAAACTTGTTTCATAAAGATTTTGAGATAATAATATATCTGGATAACCAAAATTGAACATGGCATAAATTTGCGATATTTAATGTTACCCATACCAAATGAGGTATCATTGTGTAGATCACACACAGGGCTACACAATGAGCCAGCCTTGACCTAAATATCTTATAAAATGACAAAGCTATAGAAGCTTTAAGGTCAAAGTCCCATATTTAGACCAATTCACATTTACTGTGGGATACTATTCCATAACTATGATTATGAGGTTTCAAACAGATGAAAAATCCTGTTGATACTTCAGTCAAATACAGGGGTACATACAGCTTCTGTACAGCTTCTGATGTGTTATAAGGACCAGAACACACCTGTAAACTCCATTGGTGAAAATGTTCATCCTGTATATGGTAAAAATGACAACTTGGGGTTCTAAAACCACATTTCCACCCAATACCAGTCTGTATTGAGTGTGTAGAACCACAAACCGGCCCACAGTAGTGAAATATTTCACTCTGTGGTCATGAGCAGAGGTAAAAAACCTCCCACTAACCCAGAACAAGATACAAGGAGGCCTTTCCTAACAAGAAAGCCAATACCTCATCCTGTTCTCAATATTATTATGTGGTGTAAATTCTTAAAGAACTGGTACCCTTAGAATTAGACAGGTATGATTATAATTTTAATTATTGTAAACCAACAGCTAAACACTGCACCCAGGGTTATCAATTGCACTCACCATCACTAAGCTCTTTTAGCATAGCCCCTTTAACCATCTAACCACTTAATCATTATCATTATTTTCGTGTCACACTCACAGTTATAGCTTTTTATTATCATTGTACAGATATATCATGGAGTCACCCTGATATTCTTGGGGCCTGGCCCGGTTTTTTCTACCTATTTTATACAAACGTTTAGCTCGTTTTCACTATTATTAGCTTATTTCTATGACTTTTAGAGTTTTTATACTTGTTTTCTTTCTTATTTTGACTTTTATTAAGCCATAAGAAACCCTGAAGGGGATTAATTTTGTGTATTTCTCTATTCTGATTTTTTTTAACTTAAAAAAGAAAAAAAACATGATAAAATAATAATAAAAAAACTGTATACAAATTCTTTCTAAAAAATAATATTTTTTCATCATTTTTAAGAGTTATCAATAGATAATTTATATTTATACAATACTCTATTTTGTAAAAGAACTATAATCATATTGTTTTTCAATTTTTTTTCATAATAATTTATACAGAGTATATATTGTTTCAATTTTTCTTAAAGAAAGACTCTTATAATTTATTTTTTCATCCAAATTGGTGTGAAGAATTGATTATTATAGTTATTATTGAAATTATCAATAATAATACTTCATAATAAAATATAATCATATTTTATTATTGATTTTTTTCGTAATATATACAAAGTATTTATTGCTTGAATTTTTCTTAAATAAAAACCCTTATAATTCATTTTTTCAGCCAAATTGGCATGAAAAATTGATCATTATCATCATTATTGATAATTTCAATAATAATACTTCATAATAAAACATAATCATATTTTATTATTTACTTTTTTTCATGATATATACAAAGTATATAATATTTGAATTTTTCTTTGAGAAAAACTCTTATAACTCATTTTTTTACACAAATTGGCATGAAAAACTGATTATTATTAACACTATTGATAATTTCAATAATAATACTTCACAATAAAACATAATAATATTTTATTATTGATCTTTTTTTCATAATATATACAAAGTATATATTTTTTTAACTTTTCTTAGAGAAAAACACTTATGATTTATTTTTTCACACAAATTTGTGTGAGAAATTGATTATCATCATTATTATTGATAATTTCAATAATAATAATACAAAGAATATATAATCACATTTTTCACTTTCACTAATTTTTTCATAATAATATATAAAAAGTATATATTGATAGAGTTTTTTCTTGCAGAAACACCATTATAATTCATTTTTTACCCAAATTGGTGTAAAAAATATTTATTTTTATCATGATTATTGATAATTGCAATAATACTAACCACTTAAAAAGAAATAAAACCATATTTATTTTTCTAAAATTACTTTAATAATATATACAAATTCCATATTATTTGGGTTTTTCTCCAAGAAAAAAACTTTTGAAATAATTTTCTTCTTTCACCCAAATTGGTGTTGAAAAATTGATAATAGTCATTATTATTGATAATTTCAATAATAATACTTATTCAAAAATAAATATAATAATGTTTCTTTTACTTCATTGTTTGAATATATACAAATTATATATTTTTTGGATTTCTCTTCAAGTAAAACCCTTATAATTGAGTTTTTCCATCTGAATTGGTGTGGAAATTTGATGTGGTAATTATTATTGATAGTTTCAATAATAATTTGTCCAAACTGACTTATACATTCCTAAAAAAAACATGGATTCAATCAACTGGATAAAACTCACACTTTAAAAATAAGAAATGATACCACCTCATTTCAAAGAATTTACATTTCCAAGGGATTATGACTTACAAAGAGAATCAACCATCAGTAGGAATAGAGGCCTGGAAAGGAGAGAAGTTGAAGTTGTTCAAAGTCATAAGACATGGAAAAATCAACCTTCCTACACCTTCCAATATGGTTTACAACAGCAAACCTCCAGGAATGGCTTTCATAGAACAGTTTATTCTAACCCATCAAATCTTCAAAGAACTTCTCCAATGGAGAATTGAAGACAGGTAATTCAACATAGAGTTCCACTAGAAGCAACTTGTAGAAAGTTTTCAGAAGATTTCCCTCAAATAGATATTCTTTAAAGAACTTATCTTAGAAGAGAAATGGAAAAAGAGAGATAATACTCCGAATCTTTCATGCTTACAAGAAGTGGTCATCTGTCACAACCACAAAGAATGATTCTCCTCAATTGGTGTTGCGGCAATCCCTTCCTGAAACCAAGTGGGGGCCAATTGGTCACACCATATCTTTTATGGACAATTGGCCCCCCTCTGGTGCTCTATGGCCTTTTGGTCATAGCACTTTTCCCCTGGCCATATCCTGCCATCATTGGGCTACCTGGCCAACTTCCACCTCACCGACCCCCAGGCCTTTATCTTTGTTTTTGGGCCTGGGGGGTCCTTTCAGTATTCCAGGGGTCTAAGGACCCTCTTGGCTCAACCCCTTATATTAGGGGGGTTTGGGGCTGAATAGCCTTTTTGGGCCCTTTAGGCCCTCTACGGCCTTTACAGCCCGCGGTCCATGGGCCCTTTAGGCCCCTTCTGGCCTAATCCCTGAGGCCAAAAGGGGGCAGTCCACTACCCCCCAAGGCCAGGTGGGTCCCAAACCACAAGTGGGCCCACCTGAGCCAGCTTTTGACCATGGACTCCAATCCACCAAAGGACCACCTGTGGCCCATTTTCAGCCATGACCTCTGGTAACTCCCAGAGGCCACCAGCTCAGCTCAAATCCACTCTTCCCCTCAGCTCAAGGGGAAGATTTCCCATTCCTCCATGAACCCCATACTCAAGGATGCAGGAGTGGTGCATATATGGTATTATATACCATTATGCACCATTTTGGCTCAGCAATCCAATGGTGATGTTTTCAGGACCCAATTGCATGATTCCAAATCAAGGTCCCTAAATACATCACCAATTTCAAAGGAGTACTCTTCAGCTCATAAGTCTGGCAATCCATGGTGGCTATCAGAAGACCATTTCAGGACCCCAACCACCTGGCCCTGCAGGAGTTGGGTTGGCAATTCTTTCAGGATTATTCCAAGGAACATTCTCCGAGGTTATTCATCATTAAATCAGCTGTCAAGGAAGAAAGTACTTCAATAATCCTTGGACAACTCAATTGGTACATACAGGCAGCAATCAACCATACCTGTATGTCCTTGGCCCAATTGGTCCAATTCATATTCTACTGTGAGAATTCAATCACAAAGCTCAATTCACAAGATAGCCAGAACTGTATTGACCCAATTCATAAAATACAGCTGGATGATTCACCTTCCAGGATCAGCCTCTTAGTTTTTCACATATACTGGCCACCTTTCATCACCTGGGGACTTTTTCCCCGGTTAATTAATATATTGGATTTATTTCTATCCTTATTTTCTTCTACCTTATTAAAGTAAATACTGATAATCTTAAGTCAGTAATTTGCACCTTTTCTTCTTTGCCTGTCAGTGGATATTGGTGGTCATATCCTTTACTAATTCCATTGTTCTTTCTGGCAGGTTGAAACAGTGAATTGAGGATTCATTTGGCTGGCTCTTTGGCTTTTGGCTTCTTATTATCCTGGCCATTGGCTTCTTTTTCTGTTATCTTTGGCATATTTGTCTTTATCCTTTTTGTGAGCCTTAGAGGTAATTTCATATACCCAAAAGACCACAAATATAAAAAATAACATATTAATATAAATAAAATAAATTTATTTATATTATTAAAATAAAAATCAAAATATAAATATAAAATTATATTAAAAATAAAAAATTAATTATAATTTAAAAATAAAAAATACATTAACTTTTGTAAATATAAAATTACATTTATACTTGAAAAAATTAAGTAAAAATGAAACTTTAACAAAATTGTGAGAAAATAAATAAATTTGGAAAAAAGTTAAATAAAAATTATTATAGCTTTTTATCCAATAAATAAACATATAAAATTTATTTCACCATTGGATTCCTCATAAAAAATCAGGTGGGGTCACCTCTGAGTGAAATTCTTGTAACTCAACTCTAAATAAGCTTAAATTAAGTTTTTAGTATTTTCAATACAAAAGTTGAAAATCCTCAAAACCTTAATTTAATTCACACCACATGTGGTGTTAACCATCAATTTTTGTGTTAAAATTGAGGTGTTGTGTTTAGTTTAGAAGTTATGAGGAATTGAAGTATTTTCAATTGAATTCAATTGAAATGTCAAAATGTGCGCGTGTATTACATAAGTGAACTTTGATTTACATATGAGGTGTCAATTATTACTGTATTGTACTGTACAATTGAATTGAATTACATATGTAAATTATAAGTATAATACATGATGAGGAATTAAAGGAAAAATAAATTGGAAAGATTAAATTTGGGGGGGAAAAGGAACTCCAGCTCTAAGGGGGAGCTAGACCCCCAAAATCCTTGCTGACAGGCGTGGGATGTCAAAATTCACGCAAAAGTTCATCACTTTTGGCCTGGAATTGAGTTACAGGGTCTGTGGACTCAATTGATGATGAGGTTTTGATACCAACTGGGGTAGTTTTAGCTGTTGCCAAGAGAGTAAAACTACCCTTAAGATAAGCCAATCATAATAAAAACAGTTTTAACTGGTTTCTACGCCTCTGACACACATTCTGACGTGTTTTGAAGGCTCTAGGCCTGGTATTGCTATAGTAATGGCTGATTTAAGGGTCTAAAATGGCTAAAAATGGCTTAAACCAGCCCTTTTTGGTCTAAACCAGGGTTCAATGATGCCATAATTGGCTTTTCTGTTGTCAGACTGTTTTTCACGACTGACAAGAGTAAATTTTACTTTTGGAGCAAGAGAATTGATGGCTATAAAAGAATGTCTTCTTTGCCCCACTTTTCTCTTCATGTTAGAATCTTTTCCTTTTATTAATTAGTTTAAAACTGTTAAACCAATCAATCAAAGATTCCAACCACCATTTTTAAATCATTTTAATCCCTTTAACCACGTGAAAAAATCATTATAATCATTGTTTGTAACTCTTATAATCATTTTTACCCCTGAACCACCCCAAAAGTGAATTAAAGCATCTTTCATCACTGTAAACTTTGTCACTTTGTTTCCAAATTCACTCTGGTCACTTTTGGGCGTGTTTTCTCTTTAATATTCTTTTTAAAGACTTTGTTCTTTAATTAATTGCTTGCAGTTCTTTGCTCAATTAATTCCAATTGAAATTGCTCTTGAAGAAATTTCTTTTGTAGCCTTAAAATATCTCTTGTAGAGTATTTTTTGGATAAATTTTTATTGTTGGTAAAACAATAAATTTTTATAATATTATTGTTTTATACTAATAAAGTTATAAACAATAAAATTGGCGTGTTTTCTCTTAAAAATAATATTTCATACTATTTTTAATTGATTTCTACCTTATACAAATTTTGAGGACAGGAAAAGTACTTGATTTTTAATCAAAGTTTCATATCCACACCTTACATTTGGGGGCCCAGCCGTGATATTTTACCTGTGACATATTTTTTTTACTCTTTTTAAATCTTTTTTCTTATATTGAAAAATTTAAAAACATATAAAAAATACTTATAATTCAAAAAATCCATAAAAAATAACTTTTTTCATATTATAAGTGAGGCTTATATTTTTATTTCTTTTTTGAAATAACCTTTTTTTACTTAATTAATTGGATTTTTCATTAATTTTAGTGTCTGACAACGTGGTAAGACAAGAGAACATTGAAACAGCCTCAACAGTAACCAGCATTATCCCTGCCAGTACTGTTAATTCTGATCATAATAGTACTGTTATTGTGACTCAAAATAACCAGCCTGAACCAATATCTTCTGAATTGATTAACTTGGACATAAGTAATACCCTTCAGAAAGCTAAAAATTTGGCCAATAGTAAGTTTTTGACGTAAAAATACTATTTTAAGCCTTTTTAACCATAATTATGCCTTCAACCAGGTCAGGAGCCAGCTACAACCCCTCAAGCAGCTCCCAAAAAGGTAATAGACGTGATTATGGCAGAGGCCAACCAGGTACAGAAGGAAAAGGGTCAGTTGATGACTTCCAAACAACTAAAATGGGTCATTCTGAAGCTGATAATACCATTTTACCTTCAAAAAGAGCTGACACCGCCACAACAAGCCTCTGTGGACATATACAAAGCCAGCCACAGTGCATACAACAATGCACTTCAATTCAAAGAGTACCAGATCCTTGCAGACCTGTGGAAGAATTGCATGAATTCTTACCTGACAGTAAGAAAATTCTTGGGCCATCCCAACACTTGCAAATTGCTCAATGGATGGCATCCATTAATGGAGAAGAAAAACATGATGCTTTTGACACTAGAATGGAGGAAAAACAACCCTCCACCACCCAAACCAGTGCCAAAAACAGCCCCAGTGGCCAGCAGCAGCAATTCCAACGTGAAAAAGCAGCCACAAACTTCAAACAAGGGAAAAGGGAAGGCACCAGCCCCAAAACCTTACAGCCAGGGCTACAGAATCCCAAAGATTCAGCAGGATGCCATGGAAAATGTATTTCAGATGGCCAGAACCATGATGGAATTACAGAAGAAGGAGGAAGCCAGATTAAGGTTCCAGAAATGATTTCTGACATATTTGATTCCATCCCAGAGTTGTATAATGCTATAAATGACGTGAAAAAACATCTTTCTGATAAAAATGACACCATTTGTAACAACATTAAAACAAACAACCTGAGTCTGTGCCAAATTAATGAAACACTTATGTGTTTTGAAAAAGTTTTAAGAACAATTAAAAATTCTAATAATGACAATTCTTCTAACATTAAAATAAATGAACAATCTGCCATTATTAAAGAATTAACAGATAAATATTCTAAATTCAATATTGATGACATGATTGAAACAAGAATTAAACAAGCCATAAATATTATCAAAACAGATAACAAGAAAGTCCTTGATGACATTTCAAATTCATTTACTGAAGTAAAGACATATACCATTGCCTTGAAAAAGTGTTTTGATGCTTCACAAGAAGAAGTATCAAAATTATCAATGAAATTGAATCAAGTCACTGCTGATAATACAAGACAGACAGAGTTATGGCAAGAACTGACACATAAGGAAGACATGTATAAAATTGAAGTAATAAATTTAATACAAAGCTTCCAACATGAATACAGAAATTCCCAAAGGTGTAGCAACAGTAAAATGAATGACATTGAACAAATACTGAACACCTTACCAAGAATGTCTACACCTCTAAATCAAAATGAGGGCACAAGAATTCCAAATCCACAAGTATTGGCTCCTGATAATTCACAATTAAAAAATGAATTATCCACTTCTTTTCATAACTTGGAACCATCAATGGGCCAAGCACTCTTGAAAGAAGTTCCAAAACTTAAAGAATGGCCTCACTTCAGTGGTGAAGGAGAGTATGACCATATGGAATTCATTAGAGGTATTGACATGATCAAAGAGGATTTTGAATTACCAGACAAATTGGTAACAGCCAGGTTTAACACCTTGTTTACCAGATCAGCTCACAGATGGTACATCAAAATAAGACAAGCACATGGACACCAGAGTTGGACTTGGTGGAAAACCCAAATCATCAACAAATGGGCAAATGATGCTTGGAGGTTTAAAGTTGAAACAGCCTTTGAATCTACCAAATTTAATGTTGATAAAGACAGAGCTTTACCATGGTTTTGCCAACAAAAGGACAGATTAACAGCATTATATCCTGACATGTCAGAGTTTATGATCCATAGAAAAATTCTGAGACAATGTGGAGGTGACTTAGAGCATGCTGTCAAAAGCAGGACTACTGAACAATCTTCAGCAGAAGATATTATCAATATACTAGAAGAAGTAACCACCAGAACCAAAATTGGTTCTAGTAGGGTGAATCTCAAAACAAGGTTTAATACACCTTGGAAAGATTCTGTGGACAAAAACCCCAAAGAAAATTCTGGTAATATTAAATATAAATCTGCAGATACAGTCAGAAAAGGCCATATTTGCCAAAGCACCACCCATTTAGCCAATACATGTCCAAAGAGGGGGAAAATCAATGAAATTGACATTGAAAAGGAACCAGATGTTGAAAAAGAAGACATAATTGAAGACAATTCAGATGATAAGTCATCCATATTTTCTGAATCTTCAAAAGATATAGAAAATATCAATGCCACTTTTGACATCATGGAATCTTATTCCCACTTACCACAATTAAGCAATGGTCAAGTTGATTTATCAAAAGTTCAAGATGCACAACTTATGAAGACAAAACCAAACAGAGGAAAAGGTTATACAGCTGGTAACTCCTGTATAACAGAAGTGGTAATTGACAACAAGCCCACCAAACTTTTGCTTGACCCAGGAGCCTTCTGCTCTTGTGTTGGAAAATCCTTTCTTAAGACTTGTGTGCCAAATTTTGAAGACCAATTGTTACCAATTGATGGTATAAAATTCAACAGTGCAAGTAACCCAATGAAAGCATTGGGAATCTTTGAGACCAATGTCATATTCCCACACATAAATGGGAATTTAAGGATCACAGTTGAATTTGTTGTTATGGAAAATTGCTCTAGTACCCATTTTATATTGGGAAATGACTATTTGATCATGTATGGGATAGATTTACATAATAACAAAGACAGATACTTTACAATTGGGGACAATAAGCGCCAGAAATTTGCCTTTTTACCATTTAAAAGACAAATTACAGTAAACAAAGTATCACCAGTCAACTTAGAGTTAGAAAAATTCAAGTCTGAACAGTTAAATGAGGCTGAGATAAGCCTTCATCTGACTGATAAACAAGAAAATGAACTTTCTTCCCTTTTGTATGACCACAAAGGAGCATTTGCTACAGACAAAGAACCTCTGGGAGCAATTATTGGTCATGAAGTTGACATCATTCTTAACATTGAGAGACCTTATCCACCACTCTTAAGAAGACCTGCTTATCCAGCAAGTCCAAAATCAAGAGAAGCTCTAGAAATTCATATCAAAGAACTTCTAGACCTTGGTGTAATAAGAAAAGTAGGCCACAATGAGGAAGTAGAAAGAACTACACCAGTCATAGTGGCGTGGCATAATGGAAAATCCAGAATGGTTGGGGACTTTAGAGCTCTGAACACTTACACTGTTCCAGACAGATACCCAATACCAAAAATCCAAATTGCCCTTACTCAAATATCTCAAGCAGTGTATATAACCACTATGGATGCCCTTAAAGGATTCCATCAAAATGTGGTAACACCAAGAGCAAGAAAATACTTGAGAATTATTGTTCATTGTGGAGTGTATGAATACTTGAGGATGCCCTTTGGTATCAAAAATGCACCTTCACACTTCCAAAGAATGATGAATGAAATCTTCCCTGAAGAACTCTCAGAGGGATGGTTAATCATTTACATTGATGACAGTATTATCTGTTCAAAGACTTGGGAGGGGCACATGTACAGATTATCAAGAGTTTTGACAAAAATCCAATCAGTAAACATGAAAATCTCCTTGAAGAAATGTCATTTTGGATTTAAAGAACTTAAGGCACTAGGACATGTTGTATCTGGTTTGTCCCTTGGAATTGATAAAAACAAAGTTGCAGCAGTATTGTTAAAACCCATGCCTCAGAATAAGAAGGAAATTCAGTCATTCTTGGGTTTTGCAGGATATTACAGGCAGCACATTAAAGACTTTGCATCCATAGCAAGACCACTTTATAAGTTGTGTGACAAAGACACAGTATTTGAGATGACTGTTGACAGAGTCAAAGCTTTTGAATCTCTAAGAGAAGCATTGACCACTGCTCCACTCTTACTGATGCCAGACTTTAAATTACCTTTCAAACTGTATATTGATGCATCAGGGGATGGACTAGGTGCTGCACTTCACCAAGTTCAGATCATAAATGACAAACCTGTAGAAGGACCAATATGTTTCATATCCAGGCAAATCAAACCAACTGAAGCCAGATTTGGAGCAAGTCAAATGGAATGTCTATGCCTTGTCTGGGCCTTGGAGAAATTGAACTATTTCTTAGAGGGATGTGTTTTTGAAGTAATAACAGATTGTACAGCTGTGAAATCACTTTTGAACATGAAAACACCTAACAGACACATGCTCAGATGGCAAATAGCCATACAAGAATACAGAGGCAATATGACTATTGTTCATAAGGATGGGAATATTCATAAGAATGCAGATGGACTAAGCAGATGGCCATTACAAAATAACATTGATAATCCTGCTTATGTTCCAGAAGAAGCTTCACCACAAATTCCAATAGAAGGAATAAGTGTTACAGACTTGAACACCACCTTCTTTGAAGAAGTCAGAAATAGTTACACTCAAGATAAGAATTGTAGCATCATATGCCAATTACTTAACAAAGACTGTAAAGACAACTCTCTAATACATGCCTTGGATGAAGTATGGAGAAAATCTAATAATGAAGGAAGATTTCACCTACTGGATGGTATAATTTACCACAGAACCAAGCACACATGTGTCATGACAGTTGTAGACAGGTCATTAATCAATCTTGTACTGAAAGAATGCCATGATAGTCCCTTTTCAGGACATCTTTCTGAAGACAAAACAAGAGAGAAAGTGAAGACCTGCATATGGTGGCCAATGTGGCAAAAAGATGTTGCAGAGTATTGCAAAACCTGTGACAGATGCCAAAAGGCAAATAAATCCACTGGCAAAAGACTTGGAAATATGATGAAAATCCAAGAACCAAACAGACCTTGGGAAATGGTCCATATGGATTGGGTAACTGGCCTACCACCAGGAGGTGACAGGAGCTATAATGCTTGCCTAGTAATTGTGGACAGATTCAGTAAAACTCCAATCTTTTTACCATGTCACAAAGATGATACAGCCATGGATACAGCTCTTCTGATATGGAATAGAGTAGTGTCATGGACTGGGATATTTACAAATATCATCAGTGATAGAGATCCCAAATTCACTTCAGCACTATGGACAAATCTTCACCAATTATTTGGCACTAAACTGTCTTTCTCTACAGCCTACCACCCACAAACTGATGGCCTGGCTGAAAGAATGATCCAAACCTTAGAGGACATGGTGAGAAGAGTTTGTGCATATGGCCTTGAATTCAAAGATTGTGATGGCTTTACCCATGATTGGTGTACTCTGTTACCAGCACTGGAATTAGCATATAAAACATCAATCCATGCTAGTACCAATCAGACTCCTGCTGTTCTAGAAAAAGGATGGAACCCCAAGTTTCCCCAAGACTCCTTGAGGAAAGACTTAATTGAAATACATCCCACAGCTGCTAGCTTCAAAGGAATGCTAGACAAAGCTAGAAAGCATGCAGTAAGGTGCATGGAGGACTCTTTTGCATATGCTAAAGACAAATGGGATAAATCTCATGCAACTCCAGATTTCAAAGTGGGGGACCTAGTTCTTGTATCCACCACTAACTTCAATAACATCAAAGGATGTAAAAAGTTGAAAGACTCCTTTGCAGGACCTTTTGTGATTAAGGCCCTCCATGGAGAAAATGCTGTTGAAGTAGAGTTATCTGAAGAACTTAGCAATAAGCACCCTAAATTTCCAGTGAGCTTGATAAAACCATATAAATCTAGTGATGCTGAGAAATTTCCCTTGAGGAATAAGGTTCCCCAAGTTATACCTCCTATTGAGACATCTGGTACTAAGAAAATAACCAAAGTTCTTAAAGAAAGGAAATTAAGAACCAAGAAAGTAAGGGAATACCTTGTTAGGTACAGTGACCCAACTTGTGAAGATGAATGGTTAGAAGAAAAAGATATACCAGAAGCTACCAAACTCCTGAGGAGATTCAGACACACTAGAAACACCAATATTACAAAGTAATATTCTTTTTTAGGGGGAGGGAATGTGAGCCTTAGAGGTAATTTCATATACCCAAAAGACCACAAATATAAAAAATAACATATTAATATAAATAAAATAAATTTATTTATATTATTAAAATAAAAATCAAAATATAAATATAAAATTATATTAAAAATAAAAAATTAATTATAATTTAAAAATAAAAAATACATTAACTTTTGTAAATATAAAATTACATTTATACTTGAAAAAATTAAGTAAAAATGAAACTTTAACAAAATTGTGAGAAAAAAAAATAAATTTGGAGAAAAGTTAAATAAAAATTATTATAACTTTTTATCCAATAAATAAACATATAAAATTTATTTCACCATTGGATTCCTCATAAAAAATCAGGTGGGGTCACCTCTGAGTGAAATTCTTGTAACTCAACTCTAAATAAGCTTAAATTAAGTTTTTAGTATTTTCAATACAAAAGTTGAAAATCCTCAAAACCTTAATTTAATTCACACCACATGTGGTGTTAACCATCAATTTTTGTGTTAAAATTGAGGTGTTGTGTTTAGTTTAGAAGTTATGAGGAATTGAAGTATTTTCAATTGAATTCAATTGAAATGTCAAAATGTGCGCGTGTATTACATAAGTGAACTTTGATTTACATATGAGGTGTCAATTATTACTGTATTGTACTGTACAATTGAATTGAATTACATATGTAAATTATAAGTATAATACATGATGAGGAATTAAAGGAAAAATAAATTGGAAAGATTAAATTTGGGGGGGAAAAGGAACTCCAGCTCTAAGGGGGAGCTAGACCCCCAAAATCCTTGCTGACAGGCGTGGAATGTCAAAATTCACACAAAAGCTCATCACTTTTGGCCTGGAATTGAGTTACAGGGTCTGTGGACTCAATTGATGATGAGGTTTTGATACCAACTGGGGTAGTTTTAGCTGTTGCCAAGAGGGTAAAACTACCCTTAAGATAAAACAATCATAATAAAAACAGTTTTAACTGGTTTCTACGCCTCTGACACACATTCTGACGTGTATTGAAGGCTCTAGGCCTGGTATTGCTATAGTAATGGCTGATTTAAGGGTCTAAAATGGCTAAAAATGGCTTAAACTAGCCCTTTTTGGTCTAAACCAGGGTTCAATGATGCCATAATTGGCTTTTCTGTTGTCAGACTGTTTTTCACGACTGACAAGAGTAAATTTTACTTTTGGAGTAAGAGAATTGATGGCTATAAAAGAATGTCTTCTTTGCCCCACTTTTCTCTTCATGTTAGAATCTTTTCCTTTTATTAATTAGTTTAAAACTGTTAAACCAATCAATCAAAGATTCCAACCACCACTTTTAAATCATTTTAATCCTTTTAACCACGTGAAAAAATCATTATAATCATTGTTTGTAACTCTTATAATCATTTTTACCCCTGAACCACCCCAAAAGTGAATTAAAGCATCTTTCATCACTGTAAACTTTGTCACTTTGTTTCCAAATTCATTCTGGTCACTTTTGGGCGTGTTTTCTCTTTAATATTCTTTTTAAAGACTTTGTTCTTTAATTAATTGCTTGCAGTTCTTTGCTCAATTAATTCCAATTGAAATTTCTCTTGAAGAAATTTCTTTTGTAGCCTTAAAATATCTCTTGTAGAGTATTTTTTGGATAAATTTTTATTGTTGGTAAAACAATAAATTTTTATAATATTATTGTTTTATACTAATAAAGTTATAAACAATAAAATTGGCGTGTTTTCTCTTAAAAATAATATTTAATACTATTTTTAATTGATTTTTACCTTATACAAATTTTGAGGACAGGAAAAGTACTTGATTTTTAATCAAGGTTTCATATCCACACCTTACACCTTGGGAAATTGTCCATATGGATTGGGTAACTGGCCTACCACCAGGAGGTGACAGGAGCTATAATGCTTGCCTAGTAATTGTGGACAGATTCAGTAAAACTCCAATCTTTTTACCATGTCACAAAGATGATACAGCCATGGATACAGATCTTCTGATAAGGAATAGAGTAGTGTCATGGACTGGGATATTTACAAATATCATCAATGATAGAGATCCCAAATTCACTTCAGCACTATGGACAAATCTTCACCAATTATTTGGCACTAAACTGTCTTTCTCTACAGCCTACCACCCACAAACTGATGGCCTGGCTGAAAGAATGATCCAAACCTTAGAGGACATGGTGAGAAGATTTTGTGCATATGGCCTTGAATTCAAAGATTGTGATGGATTTACCCATGATTGGTGTACTCTGTTACCAGCACTGGAATTAGCATATAAAACATCAATCCATGCTAGTACCAATCAGACTCCTGCTGTTCTAGAAAAAGGATGGAACCCCAAGTTACCCCAAGACTCCTTGAGGAAAGACTTAATTGAAATACATCCCACAGCTGCTAGCTTCAAAGGAATGCTAGACAAAGCTAGAAAGCATGCAATAAGGTGCATGGAGGACTCTTTTGCATATGCTAAAGACAAATTGGATAAATCTCATGCAACTCCAGATTTCAAAGTGGGGGACCTAGTTCTTGTATCCACCACTAACTTCAATAACATCAAAGGATGTAAAAAGTTGAAAGACTCCTTTTCAGGACCTTTTGTGATTAAGGCCCTCCATGGAGAAAATGCTGTTGAAGTAGAGTTATCTGAAGAACTTAGCAATAAGCACCCTACATTTCCAGTGAGCTTGATAAAACCATATAAATCTAGTGATGCTGAGAAATTTCCCTTGAGGAATAATGTTCCCCAAGTTATACCTCCTATTGAGACATCTGGTACTAAGAAAATAACCAAAGTTCTTAAAGAAAGGAAATTAAGAACCAAGAAAGTAAGGGAATACCTTGTTAGGTACAGTGACCCAACTTGTGAAGATGAATGGTTAGAAGAAAAAGATATACCAGAAGCTACCAAACTCCTGAGGAGATTCAGACACACTAGAAACACCAATATTACAAAGTAATATTCTTTTTTAGGGGGAGGGAATGTGAGCCTTAGAGGTAATTTCATATACCCAAAAGACCACAAATATAAAAAATAACATATTAATATAAATAAAATAAATTTATTTATATTATTAAAATAAAAATCAAAATATAAATATAAAATTATATTAAAAATAAAAAATTAATTATAATTTAAAAATAAAAAATACATTAACTTTTGTAAATATAAAATTACATTTATACTTGAAAAAATTAAGTAAAAATGAAACTTTAACAAAATTGTGAGAAAAAAAAATAAATTTGGAGAAAAGTTAAATAAAAATTATTATAACTTTTTATCCAATAAATAAACATATAAAATTTATTTCACCATTGGATTCCTCATAAAAAATCAGGTGGGGTCACCTCTGAGTGAAATTCTTGTAACTCAACTCTGAATAAGCTTAAATTAAGTTTTTAGTATTTTCAATACAAAAGTTGAAAATCCTCAAAACCTTAATTTAATTCACACCACATGTGGTGTTAACCATCAATTTTTGTGTTAAAATTGAGGTGTTGTGTTTAGTTTAGAAGTTATGAGGAATTGAAGTATTTTCAATTGAATTCAATTGAAATGTCAAAATGTGCGCGTGTATTACATAAGTGAACTTTGATTTACATATGAGGTGTCAATTATTACTGTATTGTACTGTACAATTGAATTGAATTACATATGTAAATTATAAGTATAATACATGATGAGGAATTAAAGGAAAAATAAATTGGAAAGATTAAATTTGGGGGGGAAAAGGAACTCCAGCTCTAAGGGGGAGCTAGACCCCCAAAATCCTTGCTGACAGGCGTGGGATGTCAAAATTCACGCAAAAGTTCATCACTTTTGGCCTGGAATTGAGTTACAGGGTCTGTGGACTCAATTGATGATGAGGTTTTGATACCAACTGGGGTAGTTTTAGCTGTTGCCAAGAGAGTAAAACTACCCTTAAGATAAAACAATCATAATAAAAACAGTTTTAACTGGTTTCTACGCCTCTGACACACATTCTGACGTGTTTTGAAGGCTCTAGGCCTGGTATTGCTATAGTAATGGCTGATTTAAGGGTCTAAAATGGCTAAAAATGGCTAAAAATGCCTTAAACCAGCCCTTTTTGGTCTAAACCAGGGTTCAATGATGCCATAATTGGCTTTTCTGTTGTCAGACTGTTTTTCACGACTGACAAGAGTAAATTTTACTTTTGGAGCAAGAGAATTGATGGCTATAAAAGAATGTCTTCTTTGCCCCACTTTTCTCTTCATGTTAGAATCTTTTCCTTTTATTAATTAGTTTAAAACTGTTAAACCAATCAATCAAAGATTCCAACCACCATTTTTAAATCATTTTAATCCTTTTAACCACGTGAAAAAATAATTATAATCATTGTTTGTAACTCTTATAATCATTTTTACCCCTGAACCACCCCAAAAGTGAATTAAAGCATCTTTCATCACTGTAAACGTTGTCACTTTGTTTCCAAATTCACTCTGGTCACTTTTGGGCGTGTTTTCTCTTTAATATTCTTTTTAAAGACTTTGTTCTTTAATTAATTTCTTGCAGTTCTTTGCTCAATTAATTCCAATTGAAATTGCTCTTGAAGAAATTTCTTTTGTAGCCTTAAAATATCTCTTGTAGAGTATTTTTTGGATAAATTTTTATTGTTGGTAAAACAATAAATTTTTATAATATTATTGTTTTATACTAATAAAGTTATAAACAATAAAATTGGCGTGTTTTCTCTTAAAAATAATATTTCATACTATTTTTAATTGATTTTTACCTTATACAAATTTTGAGGACAGGAAAAGTACTTGATTTTTAATCAAAGTTTCATATCCACACCTTACACTTTTATTCTTCTTTAAATAAATATATTATTTTATTCCTTTATTATTTTGGAGCCCTCCAAGTGAGTTCTTGATTCCTGAGTGCCAGGCCACTCTTACTTTCATAAGAGCCCCTGTGAAATCATCAAACCAAATTCCCCAGTGGCTTCAAACCACTCAGGAACCAGAAGACCAGTGGCCAAGAGTCACCATACTTCCCAATCCCAGGTAATATCCAGGATAGTGAGAGAATCATAGGGAAATAACAAGACTTCTTTCAACCAGAGGCATAAATAGTCAGACCCTATGATCCAAATATTTTTGGACCTGCTGAAATAAGTACAAAAAAACAACAAAAACTTTTACATACTTCTAATGAAGCTAGCAGCCCTACAATAAGGAATGATATCTCCACTCATATTGCACACAATTGTGTGACCCCTGAAAGTACCATAAGTAGTAATACTCCATGTTTATAAATCTTGCAATTTGTAGAGAAAACTCAAGAAAGAGTTTGAAAGAATCCATGAAAATATTTCAAGGTTACAAGAGGTTAACAACTTACAAACCAAAACTATTAATACCCTTCAAGAGGACTATACTTAATTAAGTAAAGCCTCAGAAGAGACCAAAAGAAGACTAAATCAAGTCTTAGAGGAGCAAAATAACTGAAAAAGGGATAGGGAATACCTCAATAAAGATATTTACAAATTGTTCAATGTCTTCCAAAACATAAAACCCCCAGCACAGGGGTATGTTTCTGGAAACTATCCATACCACCAAGAGGAAATTGAAACAGATTCCCAACTGGATAATAAGCAAAGGCCACCATCAAAATACCAAGATGGGAATAGTATGACTTATTTAGAGAAGGAAGCATTGAAGAAGCTTCCAAAATCTACAAGTTGGGCCAAATTCTATGGGTTAGGAGAATATGATCACATGAAACTCATTGATTATATTTATGGACTCTTCATTGATGTTCCAAGAATACCAGACTACTGGATAACAGCCAGACTGAACACAGAATTCAAAGGAAATGCTAGTATATGGTATACTGAAGTGAAATATATTCATAGTAGAAGAAACTGGCCATGGTGGAGGATCCAAATAATCCAAAAGTACAGGAATGATACATGGATATGGCAGGAAGCCCTCTCATTTAGAAATGATAGATACAAAGTGGACAAAGATCCATATGATTGGTGTCTGAGACAGTCAAAAAGGCTAATAGCCATTGACCCTCACATAACAACAGAAATGAGAAATAAAAAACTGTTGAGAAAACTACCAGGAGACTTAGAGCATTCAGTAAAATTCAGATGCTCCAAAGAATCCACCTTGGATGAAATTTCAACTACTTTGCAAGAGGTAAGGAGTAGCAAATCTATTGCTAGATACAATACCCATAGTACAGGTGATAACAGGGAGAATCCAACCCTTGAAGCCAAAAAACTCATGATTCAGAATCTGAAATCACAACAGGATCTCACAACTGTGAATCACCCAATCACTCTGCAGACAATTTTCCCAAAGACAGGGAAGAGATATTTGCATGAGAGAAAGAAACAAGAAAAAACCAAGAAGGTCATGAATCTGACTCTGATAGTGTGGGGAATGGCTGTGGAATTAATTGATACAGTGGACCTAACCTCAATGAGGAATATTTGGTGTAATTTAACAACAATGTAACAAAGGAAACTGGTTCATTCAACTTCAAAAAATGGAAACCAATGACCAAACATCTGGATGGTCTGAGAAATACACCACCAGATAGGGAGGGTATGACCACAAGAAAGTTGCTGTCTCAAGGTTGCATGAGCCACACTAGTACCTCAAAGAAGACAGGAAAGTCTCATCAATGATGAGCCTTTTTTTAGAGGGAGGGTATGTCAGCCTGTGACACAAAACCAGAGCACAAGCATGACTGCCAGAACACCATAAACCAATGGTAGAGCAAAATACCACAAAAACATGGAGCTGAGCCAAAAAATCTCAAAAGCTATCAAACAAAGGAGGAAGCTCTACTCTTTTCAAATATGAAAGTCCCATAATAATAGGAAAAATAAGAACAAAGTTATTCAAACTCCAAGCAGTTTCTGAGCACCAACCATAATTTTCACCTCTCATCTAAAATACAGAGAAAGAGGGTGAACCACACCAAATAAGTATTCAAATTAAAGCTCTAAATAAGGGCTATCCAATGGTACCAGCCAAACAAAAACCATACAAGTCATGGTCAAAATAGAGCCAAATAAGGATGAATATAATATTCCCCTCTAATAAAACCTCTACAGTCTTAGTGTGCAATACCCAAAGTGAGGGTCTCTTTGGAAAGAGACTAATAAGGGCTATCTTATGGTGCCATTCATTTACCCATATCTCATCCAGAAAAAAAGCTATGGGAAAACAAGTTTCATACAGATTTTGAGATAATCATATATCCGGATAACTAAAATTGAACATGGCATACCTTTGCCATATTTAGTGTTAGCCATACCAAATGAGGTACCATTGTGTAAATCACATCCAGATATTCAAAATGAACCCACTGTGAGCTCAATATCTTAAAAACTGACAAAGCTATAGCAGCTTTAAGGTCAAAATCCCACATTTAGACCATTACAGCTTTCCTGTGGGATACTATCCCATCACTATGATTATGAGGTGTCAAACAGAAAAAAAAGCTTGTTTATACTTAAACACCTCATATTTCGGTCAAATACAGGGGTACATACAGGTTCTGTATGGCTTCTGATGCATCAGAAGCACCAGAACACACCTGTAAGCTCCATTGGTGAAAGCGTTCACCCTGTATAGGGCAAAAATGACAACTTTTGGTTCTAAAACCACATTTCTACCCAATACAAGTGTGTATTGAGTGTTTAGAACCACAAACCAGCCCACAGTAGTGAAAAATCTCACTATGTGGTCGTGTGCAGAGGTAAGCAACCTCCCACTACCCCAGAACAAGATAAAAGGAGGCCTTTCCTAACAAGAAGGCCAATCCATCATCCTGTTCTCAATATTATCACATGGTATAGCTTCTTAAAGAAGTGGAACCCTAGAATTAAACTGGTATAATTATCATCTTAATTATTGTAGGGTTTATTATTGTAAAACAACATATAAACACTACACCAAGGGCTACCAATAGCACTAACCATCACTAAATCCATTTAGTATAGCCCTTTTAACCATCTACTCCCTTAATTATTATCATTATTTTAGTTTCACACTCACAGGTATAGAGTTTTATTATTATTATACATCTATATCATAGAGTCACCCTGACAGCCTAAGCCTTCACCACATGCATCAATATACAGCTTGAAAGGAATTTTCCAGTCTGACATCAGTAATAATGGTGCATTTGTTAAGGAATGCTTTATCTTTTCATATTACTGAATATTTTCTTGCATCATTTCAAAGACAGTTTGTTGATAACAAATTCTGTAAAATGATCTGGCATGGATTGAAAAATCTTTAAGATGTTGGCTGTGATAACTAGAAAACCTTAAGAAAGACATAAGTTTTTTCTTCTGGGGAATTTGTTTCAGTAAGACTGTAGCCACTTTGCTTTTATCAACACCAAGGCTTATTCCTGAAACTACATGTCCCAGAGCGTTTAGCTCATGAACCCCAAAATCAAATTTATTAAGTACTATTTAAAGTCTCTCTAAATGCAATTTCAAGGTTTCAGAACAAATGCTAATTTAATCAATATAAATGATTTATCATCCTTTTAATAATTCATGTAGGAAGACAGTGTTCATAATTATTTGGTAATGAGAGGGTGCATTTTCAATTCAAAAAGGAATTATCAAATATTTATAAGTTCAACAATGAGAAATTATCCCCAATGATCTACTAGCAGTAGCTGTCACAACATTCTGCTGCAAACCTTTAAGGGCATCCATGGAAGTGGTTAATCTAGCTTTGGATATCTGATTCAAAGTCTCATGGACTCTAGGAATGGGATATCCATTTGAAATAGTATAGGTACTCAATGCTTTAAAATCACTAATCATCTTTGATTCATAATTATGAAAAGTAATTATTACAGGGCTTGCGACTTCTACTTCCTCATTGTGTCCAAATTTTCTGAGAACTAACAGTTTCATCAGCTCATTAATATGAGTTCCCAATGCTTCTGAAGCTCTACGGCTAGCTGGGTAAGCTGGTATTCTTAATAGTGGAGGATAAGGTATTTGCACCTCATAGCCCTTAACAGCGCCTAGTGGCTCATTATCAGAAGAAAAGTCTTCTCTGTATTGAAATAAGCTTTCAATAAGGTCTTCCTTCATTTCCAATGTTAATTAAGGAATGATTTGTGCTTCAATAAATTGATTTTTCACAAATGTTTCCTTATTGACATTTTTTACTTGTCTAATGACAGTTATTTCCTTTAACTATAGAGTAAAGGCAAACTTTTGTCTTTTATTTTTCCCTATAGTATAAAATCTGTCTTTATAATTATTAATTTAAATACCACAGAATTTAAGATAATCATTCCCAAGTATCGAATTTTGTGAAGTGCAGTTATTCATAACAAGACATTCAACTTTCAGTCAAATACTTCAAGTATGGTGAGGAAATATCATTTCTTCTTCAAGAATTCCCAAAGGGTGCATATTCAAGCTATTGTTGCTGAATTTTATACCTTCAATTGGAATAAATTTCTCTTTCCAGATGGTATAGATTTTATCAAGATAATTTTCACCAACACAAGTGTAGAAACACCGGGGCAAATCTCGTGTCAATCGTCGGCGATTGACTTCACGTCAAGCAAACGTCAAGCAGGATAAAAGTCGAGCTCACGTCAAGCAAAAATCAAGCGAACGTTGAGCACACGTCACACTCTGGTCTTACACCAAATCCTGTGACATCCAATAATATTGGTTCCCCTGTGCCTTCAACTCAGATTCCTCACCGCCTGATCATCCCACAACCGTCCGATGATTGGTAAAAATTACACCAGACCCGCCTGTTTGCACACACACACATCAAAGATGTCCTTCAGCCAGTCTTGATGTAGGCGGGGGGTTTGACTTCACCAGGTCATCCATGAAGTGTGCGTGTGCATGCGTGGGGGCGGGTGCGTTTGCGTGTGCGGGTGGGTTTGCGTGTGCATTGGCGTGTGCGGGTGCGTGGGCGTGTGCATTGGCGCGTGCCGGTGGGTGTGCGTGTGCGTGTGCATTGGCGCGTGCGGGTGCACATGCGGGTGTGGGTACGCAAAAGCCGATTCCGCTTCCAACATGATGATGGCGCAGTTAGAAATTTTGGATGCTGTGAAAGGTGAGTGTGTGGGTCATTTGATCATTGGACTTGGCTTATTCACACTGTACCCAATGTCAAAATAGTAACTTCTTTGTGGCAATGTGAAATAATGGGCTTTGCTTGTCACAATGGAATGTCTCTGTCACTAAATTTTGAGGCAATTATTTCACTAGCAAAATTGCTAATGAATCTGAGAGATTTGCATTTTAGTAGACTAAATATCATGAAATAACGGCTTTATCATTACAAGCAGTCCACATGACAGAGCTTTGTTATCATACAATCCACAGTTACCTTCTATTTCTTCTTCAGATATAATCAAGTGTCCATCATCAAAACCAACAGCTTTATAAATATTCAGATGCGGCCAATCTGGTAGGAAATTCACATCAATCTTCAAAGGTTTTAAAATCAGAAAGTTATTGTTCAGTATGCTAGATGGCTCAGAGACTTTGAAAATGCTATCAATAATACCAAATTGTCGTGAGTTGCCCCTCAGAAAACATATCACACTGTTGCTGATATTTTTGGATTCAGTTGAAAATATATTGTTCCCAATATTAATGTTTGAAACTGGAAAATACCAAGGTGAGACAATCCTTGAAGTGGGAGGACTTGTGGATTGCACGGTAGTGTCTAAGCTGATCCAATCAACTATTTCCCTTGTTGCATGAAAAGTCTGTAAGTACTCAACCAGGCAATCATAATTTTGTTGGTCATGGCGGGATGGCTTGTTATATTTATGGTGATTGAACACGGCAGGTGGCTGTGATTCGAAAAGCTGTTTTATTTCACATGGCACAGATGGGGATTTCAGGAGAACGGAAAGGTTGGAACATCGACAGATATGTTGAAGTAAGGTTTTATCTATATCATCTATTCAGAGTTGCAAAAAGTTAGTCTTATTCAGTTCAGGTGTTTAATCAATGTGAATATATTGATCTTATTAATTGACTTACATATCTTGTTATTTGTTGGAATCTTTGCAAATACTCCAATCAAGCGCTCATAACCCCATGTGGCTGAGGCTTGTGCTGGGCCCCAACGTTGGAAGAGTTCGGGAATATGATCAGCAAAATGATGATTTGGTTTACTTTTCTGTTTTGGGAACAGGTGTTGATTGGAAAGGCGGAATTTTTTCCAATGTTCAGCAAATGCAGTCGCATCATCTATTGAAACAGTCCAGCTTGTGGAAATGTTGATAGCACTAATCAAATGGAATGTATTCTTGGCTAGTTCATTTGCAAGTTCTTCTGACTGACCCATTTTTCTTTGAGTGTTGGCAGATTGGTGTGCATCTAATGACATCTGTTGACTGAGCATTAGAAATGGAATATAGACCTTATATAAGAGAGCCCATTCAGCGGCTTTTAAGCTACCATGAGAGGGGGAACCCATTTTGCGGGGAACTCTTGTCCATGATGAGGGAATTATGGTCTCAGATATGATTTGTCGGAGATGCTCAAGAGCCTCACCCTTGATCTGGTGATCACTCAGTGCAGTGATATCCAATTCAGAGGGTATTTCAGAAGTGGGGATGTAATCGGCATCAAATGAAGGAATCTCCGCAGAACCACTAGATGGATGTTCTGTGTTAGGGGTGGGCATTGGGAAGTAGTTTTTCGGGTGGAAGTAGTGGGGAGTGGCTCATTTATTATTTTTGCTGCGTCTCTTCTCAGGGAGCGGGCCTCTCTCAATGTGATTTTATCAAGAGAGCTGTTGGAGGTCATGGAATCTGAGTCTGAACTGTTGGTGTCATTGGATTTCCTGCGGGACCTGAAGTAAATTTTTGATTTCGCCTCTGGAATGCACAATTTGAAAGTTGCATGATCCTTCAAAATTCCAAGTATTAAATTATGCATTATGTCAAGATTAACTATTCTGGTTGCATCCCAATACAGAAGGTCTTTCAAAATTGAATATCACACTCCATAATCAGAAAAGATTTCTAGTCTTTGTTGTGGGGATGCCCAAAGCCATTTTGCAATAGTTGATTTATGATTTTGGTATGAGCGTGTGTAGTGAAATCAGGGACCATTTTTTTCAATTTGAGCTTTGTGAATAGTGCAAAAATTACAAAAGTGATTGCCTGAATGAGAAATAAATCCAGTAAGCTTGCACATGGCAACAACATACACAATGGCCGTGAGGATGGCAACACGGATAAAGGATCCTGAAGGACCTGTTGAAGTTGGTGAAAAATGGTAACCTTGTCATAGCTCTTTGAGCTCCTTGATGAATGGCATTAATAGGTAATTCAATTAAAGGGCAGTTGGCTCCTTTGGACCAGAAATGATTCCTGCAACATAGAAATTCTCTGGCTTCAATCTTTCACTTGGGGGGAGATTAAGACAAATAAGCATGATAGGTCCAATGCTAGCCAACCGGGTTGACTTTCCATGTGCATTAAACCAGTCCACATATATGGAGAAGGCCAATGCACCAGGAATGGACATGAATGGGGGGTCATGGATATTTCTAGTGCCAGTGAAGCGTCTCCAGACCAATCCATCCCAGACGTCACGTTTTGGGGAATCTTCGGGAGTTTGGGATTGTTGATGTTGATGCAGAATGTCCATAATTCCAGCCCGCTGGAGGAATCTGGCAAGCCAATTTTTGAATGGTTGATAAATGAAATGTTTTGTTGGTATAAATTTTTGCTTCATGTTGGTTGTGTTTTGGGTGTGGGGTTCAGATGAATAGATGAATTTGCCTAATGATTGTGTGCAAGGGGGATCATGATCATTTGGGTCATTATGGCGTTGACAGTGGGGTTGGTCAGTTGTGACTGATTCAGTAAGGCCATTAAGAGAGAAACATTGAGGACAACATATATAGTTTTGAATCACTGGCTCCAATTGGAGATGTTCAAATATGGTACTCAGATCTTGAGGTATATGGAATGCAGGAGCGGGGGGACCAGCTGAGCTTGAGATACTGGACTTGATCAGCAGGTTCAGGGCGGGGTTGAGTATGTGTGAAGCCCTGCGGGGTAAATTATACCTTAATGATAGAATGGCAGATATTATCATTCCTAGGTCTTGTGGGGGAAGGGTTTGACTGCCACTATATGGTTTCTGTGCAGTTGAATTGAGACCCGCTGGAGTTGGGAAAGTGCTTTGGGTCAAACGTGAATAATCAGCTGGGAAGATTTGATCCAATAGAATTTGTGGGCACCCAGATCCTGATGCAGAAGTAGGGATGTTTGGAAGAGATTTGGGTGCAATGGTTGATTTGAGCTTTTTAATGTGCTGTTTATATTGGAAAGGTGTGAAGGCAACTCCTTGCCTATCACCCTCAGGGGAAGAATGTGTTTGAGTTGAGCAGTGTTGACACATGCATATACGCATTGAGGAATATGGCCGGGTTGTCATTGTTGCAGGAATTGGGAGTATGGTTGGTTTGTGTATAAATATCTATGGTTGATGTGAAAGTGTTTAGGAGTGTTATTAATTGGAAATAAAATTCAGTGATTATTTATGAAGGGGGAGATGATTTGAGCCAGCTGAGGATTTTATCCCATTTGTAATGGAGCATGAGCTGCAGTGGATAAAGTTTAACATGTCTCATCTGGATGGCGGAATTGGTTAGGCGTTTAATTGGGTAAAATGCCATGCTGCTCAATGCTCATACATATTCTAGTTTATTTACACATTGTGATAGTGCGGGTTTGACCATTGAGGGGGTTCCATTAGTGAAGTGTTACCATTGAATTGAGGGGATTAACATTTAATCCATGTACGCTGGCACGCCATCGTACATGGTTTAAACCTTATTACAGACATAACTATATAACTCTATTACATAAGGGGTTGGAGTGCAGCTAAAGTCTTGGTATTTGGTTTGAGTACGGCGGGCTTTGAATCAGTTGGAATGTGATTTGGATTGTCTTGCCTTTCGTGAAAAGGTGATGTCTCTTTTGTGGGTAAATCCTTCATGAATATACCCCTTTACAGATGTACAATGTTGGGGAATTTCAATGCATATATTGGCAGTTTGGATAATTCACAAAATGTGACAATGGGGAGGCGGAAATGTTACCAAATATGATTACCTATGGATGATGGGTCCCCTTTCAGATCAAGGAAATATCACATTATATGCTGGTAGGCCGTGCAGGGTGGTTTCCGACAAAAGCGGAGGAGCTCAAGAGGAGGCAGGGAGGATTCTCCTCAAAAGAGTCTTATCCGACTTCCACACAACACTTAGTTCCAACTATTCATAGAATTTCTCTATTCCAAATTTGAAAAGATTTCATCTCATATCACTCTATTTTATCATAATACTGAGGTGTTTTATCTAGTTAAAAATATTACTGTACTTTTTCAGCCCTTATGTCATCTTTCAAGTCACATAAATCCCGTTCAGGTTCTGTTCATGACTCAAATAGTGAATCTAGCATAGAATATGTTCAAACACAGTCACCATTGAGTCCCAACATTCCTCTCACAACCCCTATCGCATCCTCAATGAATGTATCAGGTCTTAACATTGATGTGGGCAATCCAAAGGCTCCAACTTCAAGCACTTGGTCGATCCCAAATATTTCCGTCACTCCAATTCCCCCGAATCCCACTAATACACAAATTCATGTGTCTCAGGGGCCAGAAGGCACACCTCAAATCTCCTCACACGCTAATCCCCAATCAAAATTTCCACGTGAGTTCCTCCTTAATCCCGGTCGGAGTCCAGTCGCATCCCAGGATCCCTTTGGCCAAAGTAAACAGCCAACCCTCAATATTCCATCAGGATCGCAGGTTCATGTGGGTGATGAAAGGCGCGTGGATGGGGGGCGACGAAAAAGACCTTTGGAAAATGTAACTTGGAGCGGTCTGTCGGAGGGAAATCCAGTATTGACGCTTCATCAAAGTAAGTCATTTGAATTTTGGAGTAGAAACTTATTCATGATTTGATATGTTTGTTTCATGGGTTAGATATGGCACCTAAAGGCAAGTCAGTCCGATCTCAGGAGCCAATTGAAGATCGTGAGGATGACCAGTCTTCATTAATGTTTTAATGTGTTAACTGATGATTTGCATAGCAGGGGATGAACTTTATGCGTCTTCACCTCTGGTCCATAAAGAGAAAGTCAGTGGACGTCATCATCCATATGCCTCCAAACCAAGAACGGGTCATGCCAGTACATCAAGAGAAACAATGGTGGATGATGAGGATGAGAACATGTCTCCAACTCAAAGTGAAAGAAATGATGAACCAAGGAGGGACAATTTCACAGCGCATGAGCAAGGCACTCAATCAAATAGTGAGTTCACCCATCCTCAGCTGGGCCTCGCCCAGAGTATGCTTTAACAATCCGAGGTCAGACAGCAAAGGAACCAGGCCCGCAAAGCTCACAATGTGGCGAAACGTGCAAGCCAGAAGGAGCAACAAAAATGGCTGAAGGCAGAACTTCCAGAGAATGTCCATGGAATGAGATCAGCAGTACACACACATTGCCTGTTCCTACTCAAAGTTAGGGATAAGGATTTTTCCTCACTACCAACACCACCCAGCACAGAAGAGCGTGAAATTGCAATTCAAGTGGCTGGTCATCTCGGTTATGTCCCCGAGGATGTGTTCAATGAGCCATCAACACAGGTTCAGTCTCAGGGTTTCCAAAGCTACTGCGAAAATGAGCTCCACAAGCTAGGACTAAAGCGATTCACTTGGGACTGGGAGAGCTCATGGCAACATCCGTTCAACGAGCTGATGTCTATGGTGTTTTACCGTACATTCCGTCTCGCACTTGTCAGCACTGAGTATCATCACTACTGTTGGAACAAGGATCATAACAACTATGGGGTCGTGGCGGCTTTAATGGAGCGATATTTCACTTATTTGAAAAGAGAATGGAAGTCTATTCAAAAGGATGCCGAGTATTTGGTAAAAAAGAAAGAGAATCAAAAGCTCGCAAAGATTCGTCAAAGAGTTAGTTACTGTATCTCTTCTTCATTGTGGACCAAGTCTGATGATGATCTACTTGATTATGTGCAGACCTGTGAGCGCCGTCGTGAATGGTGTGATACGGCTAAATTTCCCATCCTAGCATCACAATTCAATGACCCTCGAGTATGCTCAGATACTGAGGAGGTACTGGAAAATGGCCGTCAAGTTTACCGCAAAGTGGGATTACGCTGGCGCTCCCAGTTATTTAATGATTTGGTATTGAAAATGGATAGAGACATAGAGTTTTGTAATCGGATTAAAAAAAAGGGTAAAAAAACTATTGATAGATTGCCAGAATTACGATCGACAGATGATGGTGATATTCCGGAAGGCCTATCATTTCAGGTATTTGATCAAGATTGGCTCAAAGGCTGTAGTAAGATGCAGACTAGCGCCCTCAAGATACTTGACATGCCAGTTATTAGGCCTAATGGTGATTCTCTGCAATAACTTAGTAATTGGTCACGGTATAGCACTGTGACAAATTAAAATTTTGTGAATTATTTGTGCAGGTGTAATAAAATCTGATTATTATCTCTTAAGGATGCAACAACTTGCTAAATATGTTAGAATATAGACAATATGAATTGAAATGTATCACCGTCTCCCTTGCAATAATACTCTATTGCTCATTTTCATTGAGGAAATATTGAAGAAGTTCGATCCAGCTCATGGTGTTCATAATTGTGGACCTGTGCCAGAGTCAACAGGAGTTATCAACTTTGTCAATCACAAATTATATAATATCAGTAAGGCTCACGCAGTTAATGATTTTTTCTTTTCTTGGACCTATTGGTAATTGGAATATGGCATTCCCATAAGGAATGATTTCAGAATAGTAATACAATCAAGTGAAAGATGAGCTTGAAAGGTACCTTCCGCATGTTGACCTCAACTGAATGAGGAGTGATATAGTGGATGACCTGTACAGGTCGTTGTTGGCCAATACGATGTAGACGATCAACAGCCTGAGCCTCAATGGCTGGGTTCCAATTGGGCTCCTGGAAATGTGGATGTCAGGGTCCGAAAATCAGGGGAGAATTTTGGGGGGCCCCTCACCATTAAATAGACTACATTAGCACAAGTTATATTGAGGCCAGTTCCAGCCGCGGCAATGGATGCAATGAGTACTTCACATTCAGGATTATTGAAGAAATTCTCAAGCGCCTTGTCCTGCGCTCGTGGTGTAATTGTTCCATCAATTCGTGCTGAAAGGATAGAGTGATGGGCAAGAGCAATACCAATTCTACAATATAAAAAAGTCAGATGGAGTCAATTGGTAATGGATGCATATTAGAATTAACGCACAAATCTAGAAATTGGGTCCATTGGGTATAAACCACCGATTTCGTTGGACCACACCTTGTTTGTTTGTTCTTCATTAAGCTTTGTAGGAGGTGTGCAATTTTACTACTCATCATGCATGTTTCCACATCCACAATAGTTCGTGTGATTCTTGGGGAGTTATCCTGAGTGCTCCTGCCCTCGGGGTCTTCCAGCTCCGCCTCCGCAATTGTGTTAAGCATGATGTGATGGTTACAACATATTCGCAGCTTATTAATATTTCTGAAAAACTCTCCTGGTCCTTTGCTTTTGGATGATAGGAATTCTTCATATAATGTGGAATATTCTTGCTGCATGGTTGGGTTGAGTGGGAGCAGCTCATAATGATGGCTAATAGTGGGGAGAGATTCGAGATGTGTGGTTTTGGTGCGGCGCAAACTTAAATGCCGCAATGCCAAATGCAAAATATCATTGCAACCTTTTGAAAGACTACTCAGGATGAATGGTGACCAGTTATCTTGATTGGCGCTCTGGGGTTGAGTGATGAAGGATATTATGCCCAAAAGGTCATAAATGGTGTTGTGAATAGGTGTGCCCGTTAAACATATTCGACGGGATGAAAGGAGGCTATTAATGGCACGGTGAGTGGCAGTGTATTGAGAGCGAATATAGCTATAAGAGGGGGCAAGGGTTATTGGATATAAAAGGTAATTTGAATCATTTAAGCTCAGCCACTCACTGTGCTTCATCCAAGATTATACGATGCCAATTGATTTGAAAAATGAATGATGTAGAGGGATTGGTTTGCTTAAATTCTTGGGTGATAGTATTGTAAGAAGTGATGATGATATCATATTTTAAGATGTCGGCTTGGGATAATGAGTGACGAGTGGGACCATGGTAGATTTTGGCATGCAGTGCCCAGCCTGAGCATGCTTGGATATTTCTGATTGCCAGTTGGTAATTAAGCGAGGGGGGCAGATGATCATGGTGGGCGTGGAGCGATGGGGGTTTGCAATCATCCGCTCCTTGGAGGTACCAATTAGAGCAATGGCCTGAATGGTTTTACCTAATCCCATATCATCCGCAAGCAGTCCTCCAAGAGGGGTATTGGTCGAAAGGGATTCAAATGAGCTAACGACCTTGTTTGTAATGATGTGCCTGGCATTAAAAGTGGATCCTGGGGGTGAGTTTGCCCAAAGGTTACGGGCTGATTGGCCATTGGGGATTTCTCGATCCCAGAGAAAAGCTAGTCCGGTCTTTTGATGAGGGAGGAGGGGGGTTTGAATAATGGCATGGGGCGGGGTCATCATGGGGAGGTCTGATCCACTGGGTAATTGTATCAGTTTTTGCTTGGAAATCAATGATGAAACAGCAGGATATGAAGCAGGCGTCGAGTTTGAAGCGGGAAATGTCGGAGTAAAGAGTTGACATTGACAATGAGTAGTACAGTCATATTCTTTGGGCATTTTAAGCTTGAAATCTTGTGTTCGAAAGCTTTCCATTATGAATAGAACGTTTGGATACCATGTGAAGAACATCAATGCTAGATTGGGTTTCTGAGATGAGGAGGGATCATTGGCATCAGTCATAAATACTCCCTCAACGAATAATATTTGAGTAGGATTGGATTGGCAATTTTCAATCCATGCCCCACCAGGACCACAGTGCATGAACGTTTTGGGTGCCCCAAGGAATGGTATCAACGTTTGGGAAAGGGTTCCCGGGAGAGAGCCAATAGCATGCTGGTGATTGGGGAGATATACGAATATGTTGTGTTGATTGTGCCATAGGATAATCCAAAAAGCTAAGTGGGAATTCTCAGGATTTAAGGCTATATCACTATTTATTTGAATACGAATATTAATCATCCCAATGCAAAGTGGTTGTGAAGGGGTTGACATGATGGCTATTTTGAACTATTTGGGGACAGTTGGAAATTATATGATCGGGAGGGGGTAGCTAAACGGAATGAAGACAAACAAGCGCAGGTGGGGAACTTATATGAGAGGCAGCAATGGGGTCAAGGGGGGATGGCCTGTGGTTACGTGCATGGTCTTGATGGGGGTGGGCCTCTTGGGCTCATAATTTTCATATCCGATTTGGGGCATATATCAAGGCAAGGTGGCCAAAATGTGGGTGCACCATTTGACTGCTGGATCTGCAGCGAGTTACGAAACCTTTGGTGGAACAAGGCTGACATTAGCACATCCGAAATTGGGTGGGTTGTAGCAGCTTATTGTGGAGGGCATATTAGAGGCATGCAGTCATGTTCGCTGGTGTGACAGCGAACAATGAGCGTATCCTCCCCAGGTTAATTGTTCACAGGGACCTACTGGGCAATGTTGGCAGTTTCAAAGGGCAATCTCACTGTGGGGATGTTTGTGTGTGGGCGGGTGAGATATGTTCGGTGGCATGCCACCAAACATGACTTTGGTTTGGCCTGAAGTTTTTTGCTGACTGATGCATACTGGGCTTTCAGGGGGGAATGTCTGGGATGATCAAAGGGGGCGCCAGCCGTGAGCCGTGATCCACATATACATTCACCCCTATGGCGTTTGAGGCGAGTACTAATCCACCGAGATTGGCATTGGCCTCTTTGCCTCATGCACGTACAGAACTCCGGAGAAAGAGGCCACACGCCCAAGGAATTTTTTGGCTGCAAGCCAGGTGCCACAACTTGCGCGGGGCGTGTGAGAACGTGAAGAAAATGACCCGCGGTGGGAGATACCCACGCGAACATGACCAGCCTCAGCAATCATAGGCTGGGATTGTTATTCTAATGTGGATGAGGCTGAAGCGAATCCACACTGATTGGCCTCAGGTTTCCACGCGCAAGCGGGTGAGCGTCTGCAGTCAAGCTGACAACCCGACCAAGAAAATAGGCAGCTGGAAGACTGGCAGTAAAATGTCTTCCAGGCGTGTGAAAGTTGCCTGTGTATGACCCATCGGGGGTGCGTATGAAAGCGTGTGGCTGCCCGACAATGAACAAGCGGGCCAGTCATTGTTTGCCCCAACAATGGCACCGGAGTGAATCAACTCTTTGTGTTATACCCAAATATTAAGTCATCCCATTAAGACCCACTTACATTAATTTGGATTACATGCGCATCTGTGCCGTAGTTAGGCAGAGCTGTCCAACAAGGTGCTTCAAAGGGATGCAGGTGAGAGATATGACTCGATGGCTTGACGTTATTGCATGTTACATTGTTGAACAGCTTTTTGCTCTGCCCCGCAGTACATTTACAAAGGTGTACTGCGTACTACAGTGTCGACTGTACTGTACAGATCAGGAAGGTGTAATACTACTTGAGCCTGCATCCATCTAGCAAATGTGCATGCACCTTCCGATCATTTGCATTTACGTAGCTCATGTGCCACATGCTCAGCATTGCGTTTCACCCGATTTGCACACGCAAGCTGAGCATGTCATGGTCAAAAGCACCGTGAGAAAGTGCTCAGTAAAGCCATGGAATGAACTTTTTTGCAATAGTTCATTGGAAGGCTCAGTTTGGAGCACTTCACCAAAGCGTGTGAAATGCTGCACCTGGCTGAAATGTCATCCGATGCTGTGCCAAATGCTCAGAGTGCGCGCATACAAAAACGACTGAGCAATGGCTCAGCATGGTGCATTTGATATTGTTATATCTATAGTTCAATCACTGTGCAATTCCAATGTTCAGCCACTGAGCATTTCAATTATGACCCGAAAGCAAACCTGAGCAATGGGTCGAGGCAAGCTCACGCTGTATTCACTTGTCTTGCAGCCCCCCCCTTTGTTCACATACTATTACCAGGCCATATGGCCGGTAATCTTGCCGCGGTCACTTGTGACCAAATGCACCGGGTGCTTTTCTGCATGGGTCACTTGTGGATTGCACCCACAATGCACATTCAACATGGGCCTCACGACCACCCTCCTGGGTGATCGGGTGGCTATTTAAGGAAACAAAGGGGATTTGACTGAGCTTGACAATTCAATAAATTGCAATACTCAGCGGTGCATTTGATATTGTTATATCAATTGTTCAATTACTGTGCAATTAAAATGTTCAGCCACTGAGCATTTCAATTATGACCCGAAAGCAAACCTGAGCAATGGGTCGAGGCAAGCTCACGCTGTATTCACTTGTCTTACAGCCCCCCCCTTTGTTCAAAGACTATCACCAGGCCATAAGGCCGGTGATCTTGCCGCGGTCACTTGTGCATTGCACCCACAATGCACAATCAATAAGGGCCTCACGACCACCCTCCTGGGTGATCGGGTGGCAATTTAAGGAAACAAAGGGGATTTGACTCAGCATGACAATTCAATAAATTGCAATACTCAGCTTGACAATTCAATAAATTGAAATACTCAGCCAGACCCCCATTGTTCTTCTGCCTCACGCGAGCATTTCACTTCTCAGTTGCAGCATTCGCTGAGACTCAGCTTCAATTTTGCCCACACGCCTTGAAGCTGAGACTTTTGCGGGTGCTGCAACTGCTGAGATCGTCTCAGCTTCACCTTGGTATAAAAGACCATCTTCACACGACACGCACTTCACTTTCTTTCTCACCCGCTCCACTTCACTCAACCTCACCCGCGTTTGTCCTTCTTGTGCGTATTCCCCCTCGTCTTCCTGCCTTTCCAGTCTTTTCTTTCGCACTCGACTAACCCCACTCCCCTTCCTGCTCGCTTTTTGTTTTTCCTGCTAATAATTTCAGAACCCCACTTCTATCTACTTTGTACGTTTTCTCCAATTAAACTTTCGTCAACATTATGTACCGATATTAATATTTTTCTTTCTTCACGACTTCCTTCCAGACTTTTAAAAACTTCCGACTAGAGCGTTTTTATATTGATTCCGTTTTAAATTTATATAAATCATCGTATGTCTTCCTTTTCTTTCTTGATTGCTTACTTTCTATTCAGTTACTAACCTGTTTTGTTTTGTTTTTAGATGTCGTGCACGTTATGCACCAAGCGGGGTATCCCCTGCATTCGCTCCTCGATGACGAACGACGCTTGTGATGCTTGCCGACAAGCACACAAGAAATGTTCGTTCGTTGTCCGCCCCTTCCGACCACGAGGCCAGACGAGTTCTCGCCCAAGACGCCCTCGCGAGGACTCCTTTGTGGTCGACGATGATGAAACCATTTCCGAGCGTGAATGGACGCCGGGCCCCCAAACAGGCCAACGGGAACGATTCCGGACGATTAGCCCTGTCCCCTCCAGTATCGATTTGTCCACTCCCCCTCCTAGGCCACCATCCGATGGTCACTTCACTCCTCGACCGGAGCGAAGTGATTATCCGGCCGATGAAGGATGGCGATGGCGAGAGGACATTCGAGCTTGGGCTGATCGTCACCATGTCTTGTCACCGATGGGATTCAAACGCCAAAGTAAGTTTTATTTCTCCTCTTTATCTCATTTCTCTTCACACAATAATACTGACTTTTTTCCATTACTCATAGAACCAAACCCCCCGAATCCCCCCCGACACGACTCTCCCGTTCCCAGTTTGCCTCGCGAGCAAACCCCCCGGCAACCCACTCCAGGCCCGAGTGGCACCCGATGGTCTGAGGAATTATTCCGTGGTAAGCAGCCAAAGTTTCATTTCATTTTCACTTTCACTTTTGAGTCGAGTGAACTGACTCTTACTCCTTTTTTAGAACCCTCCCGAACCGAAGAGCCACCTATTCCTGGCCCGAGTCCATCGTCCCAACCACCTGAGGACGATACAACTCGTGAGCCAGAACCTGAGGTGGCTCCTACGCAATCCACGGAGGAACCTTATGGTAAGTCACCCCTTCTTTCTCTTCGATCCATATTCACCTTTCCTCATTTTTTCTTCGACCGTCTCCAGATCGTCCCGCCACTCCTCGCTCGATCATCATCATCGACGATACGCCCGTGGGATCACCCCATCCCCCTCCCCCTTCTTCTTCACCGACTCCAACCCCGGTTCCCTCCCCAGAGATCCCTTCCAGTGCCCCCGAGAACCCCAACGCCTCCTCCCCCCCGGTGCCAAGCTCGTCTCATTCTCACAATGACGCTCGCCAGGAATTCACCGACCTGCGACCGACCCTAATGATTCCTCGAGCCATCGTCCACGATTCGATCAACCGAATCTTGTTGGAGCATCGTTGCTTGCTCCACATGATTCCTTTCGTGGATGCAACTCATCGAAATGAGATGCACCGGGAATTCCTGGAGGAACTAAACTCCCTCCTTGCCCAGGCACTGGAGGCTTATCCAAAGGAGGACATAACCGGGATGGTCTCCAAATTCCTCGAAAAATAAAAATTTAAAAAAAATGTCATTATTTCCTCTTTTTATTTTTTGTAATACTTTCTTTTGAATAAAATATTTGTCTTAAATTATTGTTATGTTCAAATTCTATTACATTCTTTGTTCACGTAAAAATTACTTATTTCCTCCTTAGAGAAAAACCCTGATTGCGTGAGAATTATTTTTGTAAGTGCCCCACCAAGAGTTTGAGTGAGTATTTGTTTTCGTGAACCTCTTTTTCTCAAAATGCGCCAATAGTTGCCGTTATCCTCTCCTATATTTTCTTCTCCCATGGTTTAGAGCCATACCCATTCTTAACTGTAAAAAAGCGGGAGGTTCCCGTATGTGAGCAATCAAGTCCAGATTCGTGAAACATGGCCTTTCCTATGGTCACACGCTATTAGTCTTACTCATGTATTGAATTGTTTAAATTGGCTAGAACCTTCACAAGCGTAAGGATTGGCGTGTGACTTGTCGGGAGGCTGCACAGGCGTAAGGATTGGCGTGTGAATTGTTGGGAGCCTGCACAGGCATAAGGATTGGCGTGTGAATTGTTGGGAGCCTGCACAGGCATAAGGATTGGCGTGTGAATTGTTGGGAGCCTGCACAGGCGTAAGACTTTGTCAGCATTGTTGGCAACCCTCCCATGCGTAAGGATTGGCGTGTGAATCGTCGGAAGCCTGTACAGGCGTAAGGAATTTTAGCACTTTTGGGACCCTCCCCAAGCATAAGGATTAGCGTGTGAATTGTTGGGAGCCTGCACAGGCGTAAGAATTGGCGTGTGAATTCTTGGGATCCTGCACAGGCTAAAGAAAATTTCAGCATTGTGGGGAAGCTTCACAAGCGTAAGAATTGGCGTGTGAATCGTCGAAAGCCTGTAAAGGCGTAAGGATTGGCGTGTAAACTTTCGGGAGCCTGCACAGGCATAAGGATTGGCGTGTGTAGCGATGGCCCCCCGCATAGGCGTAAGGAACTTTTAGCATTGTCAGAACCTGCACAAGCATGAGGATTCGCGTGTGAAGCATTGGCATCCTGGACAATAGCAACAAACCAGGACCAATGTACGATGGCATGCCACCGTACATAATCCACTTCACCCCTTTTTCATGTGAGACACCCCATCTCCCACACTCGAATCCATCCAATCCTGGTGTATATTGTCCTCTGCCTTACCTCACCATTACTTACCCAACCCACTTGCAAATCTCCTCATTCTTTGAATCGGCATGAGATTGTATTACCATCCCTGATTTGATAGCCCGCTCTCTCGCCAATCTCATAATAGCCATTGCTTTTTTGCCGCATTGTTTTTGCTAACCTGCTTGAGCATTGTGCGGACATACCCACTAGTGTCGTGCTTTCGTTGTCCTGTGCTGGATCAGTATAATGAACAAATGTACTACTGGCCCACACTACCTGAATGAGCCCATGACATGTGGATAGATCAATCCAAAAATGCTCATTTGGGAAAATCAATTTTCCCCCTGTACACCGCTTTGACGCATCTCTTTGAATTTGGCCGGTCCGCTTATCAGCTTGAAACCACCATCCCGAAGCATACAGCGATGCATCCTTATCAACATGAGGTGCGTTTTTGAATCCATTCATGGTGAAAGTGAGTGCGGAAGCGAACTCGAATGCACCCTGATTTGCCGGAATATCGCCTTCATAGTTGACTTGATCAAAAGACGGAACCCCCAATGAGTTGTAGCAATTTTGAATCTTCTGAAATAAATTATCCCCAACATATCGTAAGGATTGACCTAGAATGCGACCCACCAAGCTAAGATTGGCACCTCGGTCCCGCCATTCATCTTTTGCATTTTCAATTTTGCCAGCACTACCATACAGACCAAATTGTTCATTCTTCTTGGTGCATTTGCGCCACCCAATCGCAAACATAAATCCCTCCAGTAATGCTCCATTTGTTGCAATAGGGTCAGTGAACCTCTTTTCGCGAAATAAGAATTGTGATAATTCATCCCATTGATTGACCTCGACTTCACTCATTGTTGTGAATGGTCGGAATTCAACAAGGGCAATGAGTAATCCGGTTGAAGAGAAAATTGCCACACGGCCAAAGTGAATGCGTTTGATCTGATTGACATCCACCACCCTCCGAATTTCACTTGGGGTGATATTTGCTGATACTGGCATTGATATTTGTGCTGTTGGGCGAGAGGAGGAAAAAAACCTATTCATTCGGGTCGTTTTGTGCTCATTTGTCTTTTGGGATCTGCTACTATTCCCGAGTGGTTGCGGGATCACTATGTGTTGAAGCACACAAGATATCAGATACTGCCAAGGAGCTTTCTTCGGCACACATCCTTTGACTTCCCTGTTGGAGCCCACATGACATTGGCACAATCTGAACCGACTAAAGCCCATGTTCTTCAGTGGGGCACAATGAGGGTGCCACATAAATGTGGAGGCATATATATATATCTATATATATACACTGAGATTAAGCGAGTAACTCACACTTTCCTTCCTCAGCCCGACGCTTTCTCGCGAGTTCCCTTTTACGCTCTTTTCCTTTTTTCGTGAATGGCATGCTTTCAGCAGAAAATGAAATGAAACCGAATGATTACTGATTTCTTAATATCACCTAAATTGGATTGCGATGAATGAATCTTTTTTAATTGCGGCTAAAAAGAAAGCTCACGCCTGACCTTGGCAAATTCACGATCTCAAATACCTGAACCTGAAAATTGCAGTGGATAGTGCATTATTCAATTTTACACATTGATGTTCCCATGCAATCACTTTCCAATCCAGCAATTTGGAATATTGCAAGCACACGCAAATGCAATATGCATCCTGCTGCGGATCCCTAGTTATCCCACTCCTCTTGAAAGACACAGGAACCTTTTGCCTATTATGGGCTGGAGTGAAGTGATACATGCGACCTCCCGCAATGCCCCCGCGTGTGCTACTCGCGGGCACAACGCCTGACTCAGCTTGCGTCTTGTCGGAGTCTTCGCAATGATGTACGGAGGCATGCCGCCGTACAATTACTATTGGTACTCAGACTGTGGCATCCGGGCAGTAGTAGGATAGGAAGTCATGATTATTAAATTCATAAATAACTTTGCAAAATTAAATTACAATCTATCTAGTACAAAGCTAATCTAAAACGGGTCAATCCTGGTTGTGAGTTTAGCTGACCTGGGTACCGTCAAGGTGACCTCATCACTTGAACCAAGCCCGCGATTCGCCACCCAGGCATCACCAAAGTCTAATACTAAGCATCGTGCAAAATCAAATCTAAGAGGTACAGTGGGGTTAAAAGACTCTGATGAGAAGAAACTTTTATTCAGTAAATTACATATATACTTATTAGTACGTAGCCACACTGGCTCCACTAGATTTTTACCCTCTGAAAGTTTTGCGGAAATGTCAATTAGTGCTAAAGCCCCTTTAACTGAGCTTGTTCTCCAGTCATCTGAGCATACCATCAAACCACGAACCCCCGCCGCACAGAATGCCGCTAATATACCATAGCAAATTCGATTGATTCCAAGATTCTTGTGACACGCCAAAAGATCTTTGATGGCCTCATTTTTTTTTGAGTTTGTGAGTTTGCCTTTGATGCCATTAACTTCGACCTTTGTATGTGCACGTACCATGTTGTATGCAATCATCAAATGGATAACTGTATCCATTAGATCCTCCAGGTTCTTGTGCGGCTTTGTGGATATCTCATTGTCAGCCCCGCCACCTTCAATGCTGAGTTGGGTTGCACGTTGCTTCGATTTACTCAAGCAGGAGGCAAGGTATTCAACTGCTCCCCGTTCGAGTCCAAGAGGATCGGTTGAATTTGATGTTGGTGCAACATATGGTTTGGGTGCAATCACATCGTATGAGACTAAACTAATGGATTCAAACATAACATTTGCCCAAAAATGTTTAACTGGATTGGCGGGGTAAAGAAGGCTCTGAACCATTTTGAAGAAGGAGTGTTCAGATTTTGGGAGATTATCTGGAGGTTTAGCTGATTCCTTCATCAATTTGAGATTCCAAATGTTGTGATCAAAAAACGCTTCTGTTTCGGTTGGCTTAAAAAAATCTAACCCTGTATATTGCAATTTATATCACCAGTCAACAGCCAATAATCAAGTATCATGCACAAAGATAAAAAAAAACTCACCTGCCATCTCAAGGTCCTGCAGCCAAGCCGACATTTCAAGATCTCGGTTACTGATCACCTTAATACCAACGGGCAGGAATGTATGAGCATCCTTTGTTGGTAAATTGTCCCATCTATTTTTGTAAATCCTATTGATATTATCAAGCCCCCTTTTCCATGATTGTTGAGTAATATTGGAATGATAATTCAAAACGCCTGCAAACTCTTCCATGCGGGATAAAAATATTCCTTGAAAATTCGCAGCGGATGACACTTCGGGCTCAGCGTCGGGAATTATATCAGTCATATCTCGTCCCATTGTATCATGTTTAATTGTTTCCCTTTCTTGAAAGGCTTGAATATTCCGAGGAGAGGCGGGAGGGGTTGCATCATGCATTGTTTCATTGGGTATCGGGGGACTTTCAGTATGTGGAGCTTCATCATGGATTGTTTCATTGAGTATTGGGGGGGGTTCAGTATGCGGAGGTTCATTATCAATATGGTCCCCTTCAACATTGATAATTTCATCACCTTGATCGCGAGAATCGTTTGCCGCTTCAAAGGTACGGCGTTTTTTGTTTGTTTTTTTGGTCGCATGTATATTTGGTCTTTTTCCTAATCCTTTGCCTGGAAATCCAATTACGACTCGAGATCCTTCAGGTAGAGATTCTCCCACCTCCACACCTGCCCATATATTGTAAGCAGCTATTTTTATCAATTTTGTTTTGAATTAGTAATGGACTTACGGTTCAAATCCATTTTGAGCAGGCTCATGGCTTCAGCAATCTTTTGACGCACATAATCAGGAATTTTACTATCATTTTGGATTTTTTCGAGCCTTGGGATTGTTTGAGCAATGTTGGAGACAAATTGTTCCTTGGATATAATTTCCACCTCCCCACTGAAAATTACATCATCTTGCCCATCATCTTCTGTTGGTGCACAAGGTTCAACAGTCTTTTCCTTCTCATAACTTTTAAAATTCGGTTTCTGAGAGCTTGGAGGCTGCCCTGAAATAAAGGCTATGACACAATATCAGGTTTTGAGAGATTTGAAATATTAAAGATGGATGCATACTCACATTCCGGAAGAACTGGTGGATCTTGATTATCTTCATGTGACTGGCTCTCTACTTCAATGCCTAATTCACGACTACTGGCGATATCAGAGATTTCACTTCCACTCTCTGGGGCTGAAGTTGGTCGTTCATTGAATTCTGTTGAATTTCCCGGGGTTCGGGCCATAGCGGAGGTAGTTTATTAAGCAAATAGATGGTGACGAGTTGATTGCTAACTTGTTTGAAAATCTTTTGATAAAAGATCCAAATTCAAGAAACAAGGTGCAAATGCGATTTGTCGGGAAATTGAAGGAGGCGATGTTTTGCAAATTATTTCATATCATGCAAATGAAATCACTTCCCTGTGAGACATTGAATAAAGTTGACTAGTGAGAAACCTACTAAAGTCAACTTTTGAACTATTCAATGCTCATGAGGTAAGGACTAAGCAAAGTGTTCATTTGATTGATATGAAATAAAATGGTTTTGTCGGCGAAACAGGAGACACAATTCTTGTCTTAAATAGTCCACTTATTAGGTTTTAATTTGTGAGTCTCATGATTTAAACCCTAGCCACAACATTGTGAATATACTGACCAATTTCCCCTGAGGTCCTGTTGGCAGAGAAGGCCACTCAGCATATTTCGGCGATGGCGTCCATTGTGTACGCCAACAAGCCACCGTACACACTATGGATGTAGTACGGAAGCTTAAGGATGGTAAGCGTTGTCGGAGGCATGTCGGGAGGGCACTACATGAGCGTAAGGATGGTAAGCAGTGTCGGGAGAATGTCGGGAGGGAGGGTAAGCGTTTTCGGAGGCATGTCGGGAGGGCACTACATGAGCGTAAGGATGGTAAGCAGTGTCGGGAGAATGTCGGGAGGGAGGGTAACTGTTGTCGGAGGCATGTCGGGAGGGCACTACATGAGCGTAAGGTTGGTAAGCAGTGTCGGGAGAATGTCGGGAGGGAGGGTAACTGTTGTCGGAGGCATGTCGGGAGGGCACTACATGAGCGTAAGGATGGTAAGCTGTGTCGGAGGCATGTCGGGAGGGCACTACACAAGCGTAAGGGTCATCAGTGGTGTCAGAGGCATGTCGGGAGGGCACTACATGAGCGTAAGGATGGTAAGCGTTGTCGGAGGCATGTCGGGAGGGTATTACACAAGCGTGAGGATGGTAGGGGCGGGGGTGTGAAAGCGTAAGGAGTGGTGAGGACGGAGAGGGGCGGGCAGTGTCGGAGTCTCATCCGGATGGAGGGCGGTGCGGGTGCGTAAGCATGCTAAGCGTCGGGGAGGCGGAAGCCAATGAGGTGAAATTACACGAACGTTGCGCATAGTGTTGAAATGGGTTTGAGCTTTGAGTGACATTCTCATGTGACACATGTGACGATTGACGTTGTCTTGACGCTGACGTGACGTGACCCACTAAATCCAGTGACTATAAAGTGACACTAACGCGACTGAAGCAAGATTTTATACTGACCGCGGTGCGACGTGAAGTCAATCGCCGACGATTGACGCGAGATTCGCCCTGGTGAAATAACCTGGGTCAAGATGTATCTTGGATTCTCTGTTGTATATCACAATATTAGTGATACAAGATGATACAGCTGTATACCCTTTACCTCTGGAAGGTTTGGGTTACTGCATTTTAGCATCTTATGCATATATGAGATACATACATTAGTCACTATATTGTTGAAAGTGAGTATGCACTTCTGTGAATTAAAAGGACATATTGATGTTTTATATACTAAGCTTATTTGGTAGTTCTTCTCCTTAAGAAGGCTCATAATACATTTTATGTACAGTTACATCATTTGTTTGTTTGGTTTATTTGTTATTTTAAATTTCTATCTCCTTCATTCTTGTTTTCTTCAGGGAATTATTAGCCAAATAAGATGTACTTCCACATTTATGAGATTTCAAAGAAGCTCTTTCTTGTAGCTTATTTGGTCTTAAAGTTGTTTTCCAGAAGTCTATTTGTCTTTTGGGGATTATACCCATTTCTACAAATCTTTGTTCTGGTAGTGATGTTTTTCATGGAATTGATATAATTTTCTGTAGAGAGAGGCTCAATGAATCTTCTTCTTATAGCATTCTTTGGGCCACCATCACATTTTCTTAATATACTCTTATGTACAATTGTTTCAGAAATATCAGGATTAAGGGCAGTCAATCTGTCTCTCTGTTTAAGAAGCCAGGACATGGGCCTATCCCTATCAATATTAAAAGGAATTTCCCATTTTAAATCTCATGGAGTCATTAGCCCATTCGGAAATGATTTTTTCTTTCCACCAAGGCCAGGATATTTTAACATGGTCTTGTCTCATTTTCTAACACCATTTCTTTTACAATTGGGTAAATAATGAGCATAATATTGCACTTATGTATTCATATGGTATTGTGGGAACTTCTCCTTTGTGGGATTAAAATGCGGCAGTAACTGGAGGGGGAAATAACAGGTAACTAGTTTTGAATTGCTAATAACTTCCATAACCAAGGGTGGCAAGGGTGTATTTCCCACCCCTCCTAAAATACTGCACAAAATCTTCCTTGGAGTTCACAAACCAAATCAAAAGTAGTAAGTGCCTTCAAAACTTCAGAAGACAAAATTCAGAAGTCTCAGATCAAACCTATTCAATATATAATATGAAAAATTATGTCAGTAATGTTTGGTTAATTTTTGATATTTTAATGAAATACTTTTCTGTATAATTTTTATTTTTTAGTGAAATTGGGGTGAGTGGTTTCTTCTTGGTGATAAATTTAGTAAGATGGGCTATTTAACGTGTTCTGGAAAATTGGATGTGTTGATAAAGGTAAACTTGCTATGGTAGAGCTATAATAGAGTCAAATACTTTTTAAAGGTTTTTTATCTTTTTTTAAGAGTTTTTGATAATAAGATAAAAGTGTATTTGTTAAATTCAAGAGGTAAGACTTTTTGGTATGGGATTTTTAAAGGGGTAATTTGATTTTAAATCTTGATAAATTGTGTTAATTTTACTGGATAAAATATTTTAATAAAGTAGTAACCCTAATCTTGGGTACTTGATAATAATTATCTTATTTTTAATAATAAGATTCCACTGAGCTTAGCTACTGGGTAATTTTCAACACTATACTTACACTGAGCTTAGCTACTGGGCAAGTAAGTTTACTATAATATACTGTACTACCTCCCAGGTGAGGGATGAATTATTCCTATGCTTCTACTGTGCAGGGGAGATAATGTGCATGGGGGAATTTGAATTTTGGGGGAGAGAGCCCCTCTATTTATACCTTTTGGGATCCCAGGGGACCCTCCATGGGAGCTGTCTTTTTCCATTTTAATTCCTCTTGATTCCATCATGTGGCTTTGTTTTTGGTGAGGACTTTTCTTGCATGGGTCAGGTGATTTAAGGTTTGGTTATAATTGTTTCTCTGAACAACCTCCATTCATCACATGATGGTCTTTTAGTGAACTAATTATGATGTGATATTCTTGAATTTTCCTTGCATGAATGAGGTGGTTTCATTTTGGCTGAGGATCTTTCTTGTTCACAGCCTTTTTTTCTGTCACATGATATTCTGTTGGCTGGGAAGTATCACATGATGACTGTTGAATTTTACTTTGCATATGTCATATTTTGTGCTTGGTAGAAGTGACCATGTAGTTTATGCAGGTTTCATGGTTGTTTTTCTTTGTTTTGAACTTTAAAATAGTGTCAGGTAATAGCTTCTTGCACTGATGACTTTACTGTTGTGTATCAGATGATGTAATGTTTTAGTTTGACACATGCTGTGCATAGTCATGTGGTTGAGATTTAATTGGAAGCGTGTACTGCATGCAGCCTGTTGTAACTAGCTTTGGCTTGCATGAGGGTATGAGTGGTGTGAATAATTCTGATTCTGTTTTAAGGCTTCAAGTGGGGTTACTGTAGATATAAGATAAGGTACTCCTATGGCTGTGTTGTGAATTACTTGCAGGAATTCCATGGGGTTGGGCTTTGCATCATGTGACTTTGAATGCAAGGTGGCTGGGTAAGTAAGGCATGTGCCATTTTCATGCTTCAGGAGTCCTGTGACTATAAGGGGGTGTAAAGCTGGGTGGGGTGTGTAATTTAAAGGGTGGTACCTTACTTGTTGTAACTAGCATTCTATATGTAACTTGATCTTTACATATGCATAATGAAATTAAATAATTTATTTAAATACATACACTTCCCTTTGGTGCCTGTGACATGGTGTTATGAATACCTCCAGCTTCTTGCTGTAAAATTTGAGTGTAAGTCTGCCTGTAGGCTGGATTTACTGCTGGTATGTGGTACTATGAGCTTGAGCCTGGTGAAAAAAAATGGTATGGAATACCACAGTATGTTAAAGTATTCTTTAAGAATATCAATTGTTTTCATAAATTCTATATAATTATATCCTCCTTCACCACTGAAGGTTGGCCATTCCTCTAGTCTTGGAATGTCTTTGGAGTTAAAGGCAGCTTCTCCCTCTGCATTACTTGAAATTGTATGATGTGAATCATTATTCAAGCTGAAGACATTTCTTTCTATAATTGGTGTATACTGTCTTGGTAGCTCCTTTTCTAGTGATATATTATTAATATTTGATTGAATATCTTCTTTCAGCTCAAGTCTTGCTTTATCATTTTTTCCAATTGTTCTTAGAAAAGAGCTGCATTATGGCCAATTAAGCTTTCCAGGTTTTGAACTTGTATTCTTAATTATTTAAATTTATCAGTAATAAAATAAATAGGATTATCATTTGGCTAATTAATCAATGGAGCTCTTGACTCAAGTCTTTCACAAATATGTGTACAAGACAAAATATTGTCTTTATTTACATTTTCAAGACCAAAAATGGTCTTTTGTGACTTTTTGACTTGTAAGATTTCTTTCCCCAAGTTTTCTTTTGATATATTTATAACTTTGAAGCTTTGTTAAAATTACTTTATTACAAGTTTTGAAGTGAGATACAAGGTTCAAAGGGTCCCTTTATTTGGAAAAGATTGGTTCATTCTTGCCTGCTCCTGGTTTCTGAACTCCATTAAAGTTCTTTCCATGTTGGAAACATTGTCCATGGCTATATTTTACTTTTTTGGAATTCTGTAGCTCTGAAGTTAGGTCTTGTTCCATGTGAAATTTCACTTTCCTTTTTTCCTTTTGATTTCCTTTCTGGTTGTTTTTTGGCCCTTTCATGTCTGTGCTTGGTTGGTGTTGAGGCAGATTCTTACTTGTGAAGGCTTTAGCAACTTCCACAGGGATATTTTCCCTCTGGGCCAACACTTTCTACTGCTCCTCTGACAAAATGCTTTGGTTTTTCAACCAAGCTTTTATCTTGTGTACCTGTCACTTGCAAGAAATGGGTGTCCAGCCCTTCAGAAGTTCTTGGGTCTTTTCTGGGGCCAAGAGCTTCTTTAATTGAAGTTAGGAGTTTGTTGTCCCTATTGACAAGCTGGGAAGAAGTTCCCAATCATTCTGCTTTTCTACCATAAACCAGCTCTTGTACTGAGACTGCTATATTTCTACTTCTTCTTGTTGGAAGTTCCTCAGATCTGAAAAAAGAAATAGAAATTATTTAAGATTCAAGACTCTCAATAACAATGTCAAAGGTGATGTCTATCATTTGGGAACTGGTGGAAGTTCTGGCATCCTCCATTTGGGCCTCTCCTCTGGGCTGACATTCTTGTCTTTTGGATTTATGACTTTAATGTCCTGGTCCAGATCCATTTTATTGGATGGGGTTGTTTCTTCCACTTCTAGTAGGATTAATTTCCCTTCAATTCAAAAAAGATCTGACTAAGAAATGGGTTAAATTCACCTACTGGGCTTTTAAAGGGTTTTTTTGTAAGTGTACCCCTTGGTCTTGGGCTGGTTTGAATTCCAACACTTGACTCTGAGAGACTAAAGTCAGAAGAGATTTATCTAATAGAGGAAACTAGGATAAAAAAGATATAAGTTATTTTTATTAAGAAGTAAAAAGACCTTATTAACCAAAATTATTGAATAAAGGTTTTTTAAATTAAGTTATGGAAAAGTACATCAAAAATAAAGAAAAATATTTTCAATGTTTATTAATTTTTTCATTTCATTTGAAGAAATAATAATTATGAAATTTATAAGTTATTAATTGGAAGGATTTTATTATTCACTTTATACTAGAATGGCTCAATTAACAAATTTCAAGTCTGTGATGTAAAAACACCACTAGTTAGACAATAGAAATTTATTCCAAATCACTAAATATTATGCTGTTGCAAACAATATTCTTAAGAAAAATATCTTTATTGATATTATGAAGATTATTTATAAGAGATAGGGCCCACAAAAGTCAAACTTTAACCAAAGATGGCAGTTTTAGGTATAGAATATGATTTATGTCCCAAATGTTGGTTGAAATAACACCCAGGCACAAAAATGTAATGTTTGTCTATAAAACCTTTGATAATAGTAGCAGATATCAAGAGTACTATGACTTTCCACAGTGTGGAGTATAATATAATGATTAAAGAAAATTATATAAAAAAAGAGGAATCAATTATTATCAAATAATTTAATAATAAATTTTTTGAATAACTATAATAAATTCAAATTATCTTCTTATTATCATAGCTACTGACAGTTATAATAACAAGAAATATAAATTCCCTTAATGAGACAGTTATATGTACAAAACAACAATATTTATCCACTTATAAATAATAGAAATATCATATATAAACAAATTATCAAACACACTTTGCAGAAAAAAATCTTATACAGAAATTATATATAAAAAACCTCATACTAGAGAAGAAAGATATAGAAATTCAGAGAAAGATTACTTGTGATATTTATTTAATACAATAAGTGAAACAAAAACAGGTATAGAATTCAAAAATGTTTATAAGTTACAAAAACGCCAAAAATTGATATTTTAAAGGAATTAAACAGCCTTTTTATTATGAAAGAAGATTTGAGACTTTTTGGAGGAAGTTTGTTGATTTAAAATATATTTTGAGAGAAAAATTTTATAAAATGAAATCTATTATTGATGATTACCACCATATAATCCAAATTCTATGATTTAAATTCTTTCTTTATAATTTATAAACAGTAAAATAATTTGAGAATTACTTTGATAATATAAAATTCTATATTGAATAAAATATTACCTGTTTAAACTGTCCCATTGATTGAATGATGATTATGATGGACAAAAACAATGATGTAAAGGCTCTCTTTATGCCTTCAGAGCAGAATAATCATTAATAATGGATACAAAGGGAGTTCTCATATCAAAACTGGAAAATAATACTTAAACATAAGTTTCTTAGCATAAGATAACTTCCTTTTATTTCAATTTAAATTTAGGGGTGTTATTCTTAACTCCAAGTAGTGCTAAACCTCTTTTGGGTGAATGGTTTTCAATTCAAATATAAGTTAAGTTTCTTTATATTAACATTCATAATATGAGCAGCTTAAAAATACAGCTTAAAGTGAAAATTTCCTAAACTGGATTTTCAATTATTTTTTTAAGAAAACTTAATTTCTTTTAAGAATACTCAAAAGAGCTAACTTCAAGGCCAATTACCAAAGAGTCATCTTTAAGAAAGATACTTAAATTTTGATTTATACACATATAACATTTAACTGTAAGCTGTGTGAAATCTTCAAGCAAATCCATTAAGAATTGGATTTTTAATGAACTTTTGAAGCTATTGCTATTTTTGCACCTATAATAGAAATACACACAGGACTTTAGCTTTTGCTAAGGTATTAACACTTATAGCTTTGAATTTTAAGTTTATTCCAGCTTAATAAAGCTTTGAAATTTCTCAAAAACTTGATCACAAGTATGCATATTGGGAGTTACCCTTTGGAAGCTTGTAATTACTGTTTAACTTGGGGATAAACCAGCTTAAATTTTCATTTCCAGGTAAAGTCTAATCTTAAATTTTAATTAAGGTTGGAAATACTCCAATACAGGTGGAAAACCTTAATTGAGTCCTTGCAGATCCCAGAAGCTTGGTACCCTGGTTCTATTTGGCTTTTTTCCTTTCTCCCCCCTTCTTGCATGATGTTTGCCCCTTTATTTATCTAAAGCCATAAAATGGCTTTAAACTAATTTGAATTGAGCTCACATATGAGTTATAGCCTGTATGGCAAATCCCTATCCAATCATGTAAATATACACCACACCCTAACTTCAACTAAATTTTTGCAAGTTTGGATAAACCTTATGAAACTTTAAATTTGAGGTTAAAATTGACAATTTAAAAATTTCAATAAAAATCGTAAAAATGTATATTGGTAATTTGCTACTCTTACACCTTCCAATAACATAATAAATAGCCATTTTTTGGTATAATGCCCTATGGGTCTACCCTAGAATATTTTTGTTTTAGAATCCCAAAATGATGTAATAATTCTGTCCTTGTTTATCAAAAATAAAGCTGTACTCATTCTTTGTGGTTTTTCATGTCAAATTCACTTTTTAAGTATTTTTAAGACTAAATAAAAGGTCATAAAAGCGATTTGTAGCCTTATGGGTATGTCATACATACCTCACAGGCTCACAGTTTGAAGGCACATAATTTGGTGGGTAGAAATAGGAAATTTTTTAATTTGAATTTGAGCTCATTCCAAATTTGCTTGATATTATGGACAACTCATTTGAGAAGCTTCAAATGAAAGAAATTAGATTGATAGCTTCAATATTTTATTCCAAATTTTCAGATTGAAAAATTAGAGGATATTGCAAATACAAAAAGTAGAATAACTAAATAATATAGAGAAATTTCAAAATCAAAGCCTATAATGTATTATCAAAGAAATATTAAACATCAAGGATCATTTGAATATCAAAATAATCTGAAGAATAATATGAAAGATCAATGGAATTCAAATGAGTGAAAAATTTCCTTGGACCAGAAAAAAAAACTTCAAATGTAACACATTAGATATTCCTTTTGGATTTAACAAGGAAAAAAGAAGTTACTAGATTTATTAATTAGTTGTATTCATTGTTATAGATCAATTTTAGATATTATTTTTCTATGATTTGAATATTTCAAGAACCATTAAATAATATGTTTTTAATTAATAATCTTATTTTTGCACATTAGAAAAGTAGTAAAAGTCATTCTTAATGTTGTCTCACTAATTTATTATTTATTATTTATTATACAAAGTTTAAAATTTATGATTTATAATTTACGATTTATTATTCCTTATTTATTATCTATTATTTCTTTTTTATCATTTAATATTTAATATTTATTATTCAATATTTAATATAGATTTTATGAATGATATTTTTGGAAATAAAAATAGTGCTTTGGTAAACCCACATCAGCATTTTGTTACAAAGGTGTAAGCCCTTACATGTTTTTACCAAAAACCTATGTTATTTTGCCATACATTGGTGAAACCACTTAAAGCTGTATTCAAAACACATAAGGGAAATTATGGGCCACTTGTCAATTCAAAAATCAAAAAATACCTGCCAAACCTCCTCCAAAAATGGGGTTTCCCATTTTAAGTGTCATTTTCAATGGAATTAATGGCACTGTAATTGGAATTGTTAATGGCATTTATGGCACTGTGAGTGGCATTGTGGAGAGCCTTTATTCCCTTATGGAATTGTTAATGACATTTATAGAATTCTCAATAACAGCTATAACATTGTGGCATTGTCAACCTTATATGTGGAGATATGAATAACATTTATGGAATTAATAATTACATTTATGGTATTCTCAATTTAAATTTTGGAATTGTGGCATTTTCAATGTCATTTATGGAATTGTGGAACTTTCAATGAAATTTATGATGAAATTAATTTCATTTTTGAATAAATTTAGGGTATCATTATGACATTTATGGTTTTGCTAATAAAATTTAAAAAGCCAACTTTTTTTAGAGGTTGATCCATATTTAAATCTTTTTATTCAGTTTATTGCAGTTATCCCCCTTCTCATTGTCATCTACTTCTTAAATCTCTCTTCAGTCAGTTTTTGATCAAAATTATGGCACTTTTGAAATTACAGAAGTCATATTCCAAGTATGAAATAAAACATAAAAAATACCTAACTCCCAAAATTATGGACTTCTGGTTTTTTTTCTCATGATTCTCCCCTTCATTACAACAAAAACTTATGGAAATTCATAAGTGAGAAGATTTTTAATTCATTTTGGAAGAAATTGGCCAATTAATTTGGGGATCTTGAAATCCCATTCTGGAAAAAATATGGCAAAAAAATCTCCAAAATTCCACAAAACTAAGCCTGAGGATTTTTTTTTTGAAATAATTGGGTCACTTATGTGTTTTGGCCATAAATTGGTAAAAATACATAAGGGCTTATGTGTAATTACTAAAAGCTTATGTGCTTTTACCAGAACCTTAAAAATGTAATAAAAAATAATGATATTCACAGTTTATAAATCTTCTCTTTCTCAAAAAAAATATTATTGAAATTAAATTTTTAAATTTCTTTGTAGAGAAAAAGGATGAAAATATTAATTTTTATTTTTTTTGAAAAAAATAGGGGCTTATAAATTTTACTCTGTATAATATTCGAGAATTGAAAAAAAGGAAAAACAAGGCTTATGGAGTTAAATTTAAATAATATCTAAGTAATGAACAAAAACAGAAATTGGAGAAACTGAAACAATTAAACTCAAAGAAAAAGAAGATAAATCATAAATATATATGTATATATATCATTTTTTTACAAAAAGGATTACAAAATTAAAAAATTGAGTTAAATTTAGTAATTTTTAATATTTTTTTGAATCATACACAAATATGTAAATATTTTAATATTTTAATATTTTTAGAAAAAGGGATATGGAGTATGAATCTTAATCAGGTTAATTAATTATATATTTTTATTCTTTAAAAACCTTGTTTTTGTAAATATTACTATTATTAAAGAAAAAGAAAAGATTTTGTTACTAACAAGATTGATATTTTATTTGAAAAATTATACTTAGTTTCGAAAGGAAAAGGGTAAAAAAGGAAAAACAACTAAATAAAGAAGAAAATTTATTATATTGAAAATTTTCAAAGAAAAACAATAAGTTAGAAGAACTTAATAAAAAATTCAATTTTTTCAAAGAAAAATTGAATTTCAATTTTAAATAAATTGATAAATAAATGAATAATTAATTTGATTGAAAATATGAGAAAAAAACCCAAATGATAACCAAATTATTTGAAGATTAAAATTAAATTTATATTTAATGAAAAATTCTAAATTTAAAATGATAATTATTATTCTGATGAAATTTATTTATAAAGCTTTGTTAATTTAAATAAAACTATTCAATTTTAAAATAGGATTATGATTGTTTTAAGCTAATAATTATTACTTTCAAGATCATTTAAATGGAAATGAACTATTAAGGTTTTCTGATAAAAGATTTTACTAATAATATTTATTACTTATAAAATGAAATTTTGTTTCAAATAAATAAAACCAAAAAATATTCATTTGACTATAAAAATTAAGTTGAAATATTGGAAAGTGAAATATTACAACAGATATGTTATATTATGGCTCAAGATTTGACATCCATGGATAAATCATGTATCAATAGTACAGCTTATTGAGTGGAAATGATAAATTCATAGGAAGATATTTCTTTTTCAATAAGAAATATGAACTATAGAATATCAAAACCAGATCCGTCAACTTAATATTATAGCACCACTAGAAACTGTATTCTAACTGATACCCATTTTGATTCTTGACTTAATTATTTAAAGTCTTAAAAATGGAAAATTTACGATTAGAAAAACTGAAATTCTGAATCTTCAATACACCCAGTCATGAGGTTTCCTGATTTAAGGAGGTATGATGAAGAACAATTTAACAGAAAAGGCTTGATATTGTTCAAAATTTTAATCTTTCTTTTGGAAAGAAATTACTTTTTTGGAAACAAGCTTATAGTAAGTCAAAGGTTAGATGAACTCTTCACACTATTTGGTCTTATTAAAGCTCCTTTTAGATAAATGTGAGAATTGTAGCCTCCAATTTTTATTACAAGATTCAAATATGAAAATTTAATAGAAAATCAATTCCTTTTGATATCCTCATAGATCATATGAGGTGAAATCCATTGAAAACTAGTAACTTGAAGGCTTTTGAATTCAAACAATACCATATTTATTGTTTCTATAAAGAAATAATATCATAGATAATATTTTTCTAATAAAATAAAAAGATCCATTCCAAAACTACTATGCAAGAAATCTATGAGGTTATGAAAGAATTTCTACAAAAATTATCTGTTTGAACCAATTGGAAAAGAGACTGAATGAAATTAATATTAGAAAATAATATTTAAAAGAAGTTTTGAAGAGAAATTGAAGAAGGATTATTCAGTTTGATTTTCGGGTGGCTCAAAAGTCAAATTGATTATGGTAATTTTCTCAAATTCTTAGAAGAGGGTGTGGGAATGTCATGTGCATTAGCTTAGTGGTAATGAGAGTAACTGGGAAACTAAATAATTATAGAATTATAATTAAACATTAATAAAAAAGATATCCTTTGAATAACCGAAATTTGTTTTTAACAAGTTAGAATGTTCTTTCACCAGTTGTGAAAAAAATATAACACAAAAGTCAAGTATGGCATCATTAAAACCTTTTATAGAAAAAAAGAAGCTGGATATAGAGATTAGAGTCTTTTAAACAAAATATTTCTGAAGGAATGATTGCTTCAAACCTGTGGAAACACATCACAATATGTGTATAGATCCTTCAAGTAAAGTAAAAATTATTTTGTGAGGTTTCCTATAGTTTAGGGTAGTTTTAACCCCTTGGGAATAGCTCACGAAAGCCTGATTTATATTGAGTTCACATCATAAATTGGATGACAGACCTTTTGAATTATACCAGGCCAAATTTTGTAACATTTTAAATTGAATTTGACACTTCATACACAAATTTAAGAACCTTTGGGAGTATGGAACCCCTTGAAGCAAAAAGTTATTTTTTCCCAAAAGTTTGATCTTTCCAATTCAGTATTTCTTTAATTATGCCAATTTTAATGCAAAGTTCTTACCATATATGTGATCCAATTGACCATGTAACTCCACAAATTCAAAATTACCCACATCATACATCAATTGGAATGGATTTGTATAACACAGGTGCAACATTTAATTAAATATACTGAAGCCTCTAAAAACTCTTCAACTAAACCCATATATTATTTTCAGAACTGAAGATTTGTTTAAACCCACATCTAGTGTAAGCTGGGTTAAATCTTGATCCTTTGTCAATTATCATACCAGAAATTCCCCAAGATGGATATAAGCTTATTTAGAGTTTAGTTAAACAAAATTTCCCAATCCACCTAAAGGAATGTCAGCCTCTGTCTCAAAACTAGAGCAAAATAATAAAAACAAAAATATTATAAAATATTATATCAAATAAAAGGAGTTAAATATACATATTAAACATTTATTAAACAAAACTAAGGTATAATAAAATTACAAACACAAGAAAAAAGTCCGAAAAAGGTATCCTGAAATCTTTACGATATTAAAGAGTAAATATTCCTATTTCAAAAAATTTAATTATTACCAACCAATAAGAAATACCCATTTAATGAAATGTATAGCCTCTTGCTAAATATAAACCTTAATTTTCACATCTAATAAGAAAGATTCATTTTGAATCAAAGACCCATCATGTGAGGTATTATACTAAATACGTTGAAGAGGATTATAAATTAGTACCAGCTTTAATAATGCAGAATAACCATTTCAGCAGGTAAAATACCAATACCCCTGAATATAATGTGGAAAGCTATGGTATTTTTCACCTCTCACATAGCTTCTACAGTTTTGATGGTATGCCAACCAAGTAGAATATATCTTAGAACAGCCTTAGTAGGGATAAAAAAGGATACTACTAATATTTATGTATTATATACTTATCAAAAGCTATCATCAAACTTCTCTTGAAAGAAGAAAAGTAAAAAGATACTTTGAGCTTGTATAGCTTTTACATAATTATTCCAAAATTAGCTTAAACATAGTTCCATATTTAAGATCTAATTTGTGGCTGATACTTAAGCAACCTTTGAGGAATTTATCCCCAGAAATGAGAAAGCTATTAATGCCTTTAAGCCAAAGCCCCAAAATCCTCCTGTACAATTAGTAGTTTTGGAAATTCTCCCAGATAGCTTAATAATGAGGTATAAAACACCATGAGAAAGGTTGCTATCCCTGAAAGAAGGTGTTGAATTTGGAATTTGACATGTGAAATAGATTGGACTAAAGTTGGGGATAGGACAGAAATGAATTCAGAAATAGAGGTTTTTGAAGAAATTCAAGCCACTTATGCAAGCCAAATATGTTCAATTAAATGGACTCAATATCAATATCTGGTCAGGATCTTCAAAACATATCAGTTCAAAAATACATTATAAAAAATCATTTTCATTCTCAATAAATTTCACTTTTTCTTTCAACTTCAAATTAGTTTATAAAGATGCAATAATTTGAATTTTGTTTTATATTTAGTTTAATATATATCAAGCTTTTACTATGAACATTTTCTCAATATGTGAACCTTGAGGTATATTTTACTTACCTAAATAGCCCAAAATTGATATCAAACAGCTTATGAAATATAAGTAACCCATCAGTAATTTATAGATCCAAAATTTATCATATTTCATATACAACATGAATGATGTTTTGGGGGGTATGTAAATCCATGAATTTAAGGCCAAATTTGGATTTTGCACAAAACTCCAGATAGAGTAACTCCATAGAGTTAATAATCTTATATTAACTGTATGGGGTTATAATATGGAAGATACTTCAAAAAATTATCATTAATACCACATAAAAGAATTCTGAAAATGTTTGTTTCTGCATTTTCATTACAAAAGAATGGGTTTGTTGAGATTTCCATGTTAAATACACACTAAGAATAGTGTAATAAATTTTTGTTTTACCTGAAGCTACTGTATTCTTACATAAATACTTGGTATAACAATAGTGGATAGCAGTATTTAATCCTGGATTACTATTTTTGAGGTGAAAATAGCTAAGGGGGAAAAGGAAATCAAACAGAGACAGGGTACCCAGCTTATGAGGCCACTGAGGAATGACCAGCTTCAAATCTTAGATCCATGGCTAATCTTGGCCCATTTGGTGTATAAAAACCTTTTTATAACCATGTTGCCAAGTTAATATCCCATTAAATCAGGAGAAAATAGCAAATGAGCTACCATCTTGATGTGACAAGGGGGTAAAGAGCAACTCTAACTCCTGTAAACATGTACCTTATTACTTGTTTACCATTTATAAACACAAAGAAAGGAATTAAAACCCTTCTGGTACTAGTATGTATGAAACTACCTCTTCTAAACCAGCTGTCACTGTGTTATTTGCTTATACCATATGGAAAATGAGGTAAAATTTCAAAAATTCATTCAAAATACAGTTATTAATGGATACTTCTAAATAATTAAGGAATAATGGAGAAAGGGATGGTGAAAACTGAGAACAAAGAAATATTTACTTAACAATTTAAATTAAAAGTCTTTTCAGCCTGTGACTCAAACCCAGAGCACAAGCATGACTGCCAAACTACCATAAATCAATGGTAGAGTTGTCACAACCATGGCAATTCACCTCCTTGGATCCCCATATGGCATATCAAGCCACAGTTCTTTTATGGCCAATTTGCCATATCCATCACCAGTGGCCAATATGGCCACGTCATCATCTTATGGACCATTTATGGCCATTTGTGTTTTGGGGCCTTCATGGCCCTTCACCTCAATCCAGAACCCATAGCGGCAATTTATGCCCAAATGGGTATTTCTGGTCATTTCCCTCAAAACCAGGGGAAATGGCCCAAATGGCTGTTTTTGGCCATTAGGGCTCATAATGCGCATTTGCGCATTTTTGCGCACTTTGACGCAAAGTGTCCAAAAGACACTTTCCCGCCTTTTGGGCCAGTTTTTGGCTCAGAACCCAAAAGTGGCCAAAAACCCCAAAGGGCCCAGAAACACCCTTACAAGCTCTGAAGCCATCACATCCATCCTTTTCCCCTCTGCCTTTCCATCTCAAGACCTTTGGACGTAATCTTCTTGCCAATCAACCAATATGCCATAAATGATGTTATATATCATTGTGCGTCATTTTTCAACAGCAATTCAATGGTGGAAATATCAAATGGTCATTTCAACATTCCAACATCTCATCACGTCATCAAGGAACCCAATCATTCAGAGGAATCATCAAGGCTCAAGAGCAAGTGTTTCAGCGTCAAAGACCAATGATGCCATCAAGCAGTCATTGGTTATTCTCACTCCAGGTATTCCTTCCAAGGGAATACTGTCAATTAATTATCAAAATGTATTCAAGATGCAGTGCCAAAAGAAGTTGTCAAGTGTCAAAGCTCCACTCAATCCATCTTGGCAACCACATTCATTTCAATACAGTCTGGATCCATCAAGAACTGTATTTCACTTTCAAGAATGGGAAGTTCATTCAACCCAATTCAATTTCAATATTAGCCAGCTGTACCAATTCCCAAAACAATCAATACAACCTCAAGGATTAATACAGATCAGTTTTCAGCCTGAAGAACTCAAGCTCTCAACTTTTCACATATACCGGCCACCCTTTCCACCCTGGGGGGTTTTCCCCAGTTAATTAATATACTTTTATTTTATTTTATCTTTATTTTCTTTTCATTTTAGTTAAGCAAATACTGATATTATTAATTCAGTCATTTAGCACTTTTCTCTTTCTCTTTCTTTGCCTGTCAATGGATATTTGGTGATCATATCCTTACTAATTCCATTATTCATTTTTGGAAGGTTGAAACAGTGATTAAGGACTTACTTGGTTGGCTCTTTGGCCATTTGGCTTCCCTTTCCTCTTTGCATCTCATCTTGTACCTGCATATCTTTTAGAGGAATTCATTCTTATTATTTTTTTTGTTCTTTATCCTTTTGGAGTCTTCCAAGTGAGTTCCCTGATTGCTGAGTGCCAGGCCACTCTTGTATTTCTGTCCAAGAGCCCCTGTGACATTATATTAATTAACTCATAATTTCTTTTCATTCTGTTCATTCTTTCTTTATAATTTCATTCACTCATTTCATCGAAATTATGATTCTTTTACGCTTATGAACTTAATGATTCATTGTCACCTCTCAATTTTCTTTCACTCATTCTTCATTTTGAAAATTGAAAGCTGACCCATTTTTTATTTTGTTATTCTTTTTAAAATCTTTTTCAAATCATAAAATTTTCATTTTCTTTCATAATTCAGGCTTCATCTTGATTTTCCTTGACTCTCAAATTTTTCATCAAGATATTCAGACACGTTATTCACATCAAGATTCATAATTGATTCATTCTTCAAGAATTTTGGTTTTTAAAGAATAATTCACTTGATTTTGATTGATTGATTGATTTTACATATTTGATATTGACCTCAAGAAAATTGATTGACCTGAAGATTTCATTTATTTTGCTGATTTTTTCACATCAAGAATTTTGACATAAATTGATTTTTCTGCAAGATTTCATTTGATTGATTGATTTCTGCAAAATTTTGATTTTTAATTGATCTGATTGATTGATTTATTGACTTGAAGATCTCATTTTGATTTGATTAATTGATTTACTTCAAGACATTGATTTGATTTTGACTTCAAGACTTCATTTGATTTTGATCTATTGACGTACTTGAAGATTTTCATTTTGATTCATTGATTTTCCTCAAGATTTGATTGTTGACTCTTTTCACTTCAAGCAAATTTTGATTTTTAATTTATTATTTTCATTTTATTTCCTGATATCATGCCTGTTCAACATTCACCTCCGGCAAGACAGACAAGATCTCAGGCCAGAGCTCAAGCTGTTCTCACTCCAACTCCAAGAGCTCCTCTAGATGGCACCCCAGCAGTTCCTCAACTGAGGGCCCAATTAGATAGAGGACCCCGCATGGAAGGAGCAGCACCATCCAGGAAGGAAGGAAGAGGGCCAAGAAGATCATGTTCATTTTCAGGAGTAGTTGGCGGATTCCCGGGAACTTCAAGGACTATTTTCAAAGGTCCAGGTGAAGATGGTGAAGAGGAGGAGGAGAATTCTGTGGAAGAGGAAGAGTCTGATGGTACTGAAGGTGTCCCTGCCCCAGTGGAGGCATCCCAAGGTACTGGAGGGCCAACTCTAGCCCAGTCTAATCAGCCTGTCTCTCATCAGTCTGAACCATCTTTATTGGCCATCATGCATCAAATGACTCAGATTATGGCCAATCTTCAAGCAGCTTCATCCTCTGAAGCATCAAGACAACCAGCCTTCAAGACTCCATCTATGAAGGCACCGGAATGCTTTGACGGGACTCAGCCCTTCAAAGTTAGAAGTTTCATTCAGTCTTGTCAATTGATATTTCATAATGATCCGGCAAACTTTGCTCAAGACAGAAAGAAGGTCCTTTATGCCACTTCATTTCTCATTGGCAGGGCCGCAAAATGGATTGAGCCTTATCTTTCCAATCTCACCAATAAAGATTCAAATTACCTTCTCAATTCTTGGCCTTTATTTGAATCTCAACTCTTCACTCTATTTGGTGACCCAAATGAAGTCAGAAAAGCAGAAGCTGAGCTGGATTCTTTAAGAATGAAAGAAGGTGGGCATGTATTCTTATACATTTCTGATTTCAGAAGTTTAGTCTCAAGAATCGGGGATTGGGGTGAAAGAGCTCTCATCCATCATTTCAGGAAGGGATTGCCATCCAGGATTTTGGATCAATTGGCCTCCCATCTTTCAAGAATTGACTCTCTTCAATACTTAATGGACGTTACCCTGGAACTTGATACCAGGTACCATGAGAGGCAAAATGAAAAGAGTCATCATCAAGAGAAGAAGCCAGAAGCCTCAAAGTCAAGTTCTTCTCATCCTCAAAATTCTTCAAGTTCAAGTCATAAGAAGAAGAAGAATTTTCAGAAGAGGGACAAGCCCCATTCTTCTTTATTGAATAAAGATTTCAAGCTCATGAACTCTGAAAAAGAAAGAAGAATCAAGGAGGGTCTTTGTACCTATTGTGGTGGGAAGCATAGTCTTGAGTCCTGTTTCAAAAGGCCTCAAAACAAGCTTACCCAACCATCAGGCAAGTTTCCCAGCCAGGGAAAAGCCTGAGTGAAGATCATGTTGTGTTCAATGGTCTTCACAGTTTTCCATCCAGAGCACAATTGTGCATTCTGAATACTGGTGTCAAGAATTCTCTTAAATTTTTTGTTTTTTCTTCTCTTTCTGATGTTTTTTACAGTATTCTCATTGATTCTGGTGCTACCAACTCATTTATTGCAAAGCAGTTTGTTCACAAGTATTCATTGACTACGTCAGAACTTCCAGAGAAGATTCCCCTCATCATTTTAGAATCCTCTGAGTCTCCTTCTTTATTTGTGACTCACCATACTAAATATATGGTTGAGCTCCCTTCCTTCCCAAGCTTTGAATGGGACTTTTTAGTTATTGATACTCCCAAGGGAGAAGACCTCATATTGGGCTTTGACTTTCTTAATCATTTTAATCCGTTTATTGATTGGAGGCAAGGATTGATCACCTTTAATTCTGATCATAAGGACTCTAATGATCCTTCAGTTTCTTTTAGTAATGACTTTTCTTCTGCCAAATCATGTGCAGCTCTGGATGGTGATTCTAGAACACCATCATTTCTGTCTTCTGTCCATATTCCTTCCCTTAATTCCCATCAGTCATTACTATCATCTAGAGATGAAGTCTTCAAAGAGATTCGAGATGTTGGAGAAGATAATTCTGTATCTTCACTTCATCTCTTCTTTGGGAATATGGACCTTCCTCCTTCATCTTATCATGACTCCCTGGAGAAGTTGTGGGATGAAGAGGAAGAGCCAGAAGAAATAGAAACCGTGATGAAGGTTGTTCCATCTGTTTATCACCAATACTTGGATGTATTTTCCAAGGTGAAAGCAGAGAAACTTCCTCCTCACCGCGCCTGTGATCATCATATCAAGCTGGAGGGGTCTCTACCTCCAGTTGGGGTGATCTACTCTTTATCAAACCAAGAGTCAGATACACTCAGGGCCTACATTTCAGAGAATGTAGAGAAAGGTTTCATCCGGCCAAGCTCCTCTTCTACAGGAGCACCTGTTCTTTTTGTCAAAAAGAAAGTTGGTGGCCTCCGTTTGTGTGTTGATTACCGCAAACTCAATGCTGTTACTAGGAAGAACAAGTATCCTGTTCCTCCTATGAATCAGCTTCTCACTGTTTTCAATGGTTCTTCTATCTTCTCCAAGATTGATTTGCATGGTGCATATAACCTGCTCAGAATCAAGGAAGGTGATGAACATTTGACTTGTTTTAGAACCAAATATGGTAGTTATGAGTACTTGGTCATGCCATTTGGGCTTACCAATGCTCCTGCTTCTTTTCAAAATCTCGTCAATGATATTTTTTATGATCTTCTTGATGTTTATGTTGTGGTTTATTTGGATGACATTATGGTCTTTTCCAAATCTGAGGAAGAACATTTCACTCATGTGTCCACTGTTCTTTCCAGACTCAGAGCCAATAACCTCTTTGCTAAGGCGTCCAAATGCCTATTCCATGTTTCTAGTGTAGAGTATTTAGGTTATGTCGTTTCTTCTGAAGGCCTCAAGATGGAGCAAGCAAAAGTCCAGCAAATTCTCAATTGGCCACCTCCAAGAAACCTCAAGGCTCTTCAATCATTCCTTGGCTTTGCCCATTTTTACCGCCGTTTCATCAAGAATTACTCAAAGAAAATTAGTTCACTCACAAGTTTCCTCAAGAAAGATTCCTGTTTTCCCATCAATGAGGAAGCTCTTAGACAGTTTCATCAACTCAAGGAGGCATTCACCACTTCTCCAATCCTTTCTCACTTCAATCCTTCTCTACCCACCATTGTAGAGACCGATGCATCAGATTATGCCTTGGGTGCTGTACTGAGTCAGGTCTCTGACTCAGGAAAACATCCCATTGCATTTGATAGCCGCAAGCTTCTCCCAGCTGAGCTCAATTATGAGATTAATGACAAGGAACTCCTTGGCATAGTCTGGGCTCTCAAGCAGTGGAGAGCTTTCCTTCTTTCAATTTCTTCCCCTTTTGAAGTTCTCACCAATCATTCATCTCTTCAATATTTTATGTCTTCCAAGATTCTCACTCGCCGTCAAGCCCACTGGGCTGAATTTTTGTCTGAATTTCATTTCTCAATCACTTACCGCCCTGGCCGCTTGGCCACCCTTCCAGATGCCTTGTCACGTCGGGACGACGTTTACCCAGAGAGGGGGGAGGATTTCATCAGCAAGAATCCAATGAACTATCAGAAGATAATCAAGCAAGATGAAATTCAAGCCTCAAAATTTTTTGCAGTCAAGGTGGATTCATTTTCAAATTTGATTGATTCAATTCAGAAGGCAGTGTGGCAAGATCCTCAATATAGAGGTGTCCTTGAAGATTTGGGTAAAGGTAAATCTGTCCAAGATTATTCTCTTGATTCCTCTTCCAACCTTCTCCTTTTCAAAGATCGGGTGGTGGTCCCAAATGACCCCACAATTCAACTCAATATACTTCAAAATCGGCATGACTCTCCTCTAGCTGGACACCCTGGCCAGGAGAAGACTCTCAAGCTTGTCAAGCGGGATTTCCACTGGTCCGGAATGACTCAATTTATCAAGGATTATGTATCATCCTGTCAACAGTGTTCAAGAAACAAAAATATTCATCACAAGAAGTTTGGACTCCTCAAGCATCTGCCAATTCCAAGTGGTCCTTGGATTTGTCTTTCAATGGATTTCATCACTCAATTGCCACTGTCAAATTCCTTTGACTCAATCCTTGTCATAGTGGACAGATTCTCAAAAATGGTGGTTTTTATTCCAAAAATAGCTTCAATCACTTCATTAGATTTGGCCCATTTATTCATCAAGAATATTTTCTCAAAGCATGGCCTTCCTTCAAGAATTGTTAGTGATTGAGGTTCTCTTTTTGTTTCTTCTTTTTGGACCAACCTTTGTCAGCAGCTCAAGATTTCAAGAGACTTGTCAACTGCTTACCATCCAGAAACTGATGGACAGACAGAGAGGGTAAATCAGATACTAGAACAGTACGTTTGGATGTATGTCAGTTATCATCAAGATGATTGGAACACCTGGCTCCATCTGGCTGAATTTGCCTACAATAACTCTGACCACTCTTCAACAAAACAATCACCGTTCTTCACTGTTTATGGAAGAGATCCTCATTTTAACTCAGTTCACATCACTCAAGATACTCCTGCTGGAAAGTTATCAACACAAATCCAATCAGTACAGCAAGATGTCAAGAGAGAACTTGAAGTTGCCATAAACAGGTTTAAGAGGTATGCAGATAAAAGTAGAGCAAGTCCACCTGTTTTCAATCCCGGTGACATGGTATGGTTTTCTTCCAAGAACATCAAATCAACCAGACCCACCAAAAAGCTGTCTGAAAGATGGCTGGGTCCTTTTCCAATCTTGAAGAAAGTCATTACTCATTCCTACCACCTCAAGCTTCCATCTCAATGGAAGTCCATCCACCCAGTTTTCCATATTTCTCTTTTGGAACCAGTCAAGACGTCAACAATCCCAAATAGGCATCAAGAGCCTCCTCCTCCAATAATCATTGAAGAAGAAGAAGAATGGGAAGTCTCTCAAATACTGGACTCAAAGCTCAAGAGAGGAAAATTATGGTATTTGGTGGAATGGAAAGGTTTCAGTCAAGACCCAGAAAGATCCACTTGGGAACCAACTGAAAACCTCAAGAATTGTCCTGAACTTGTCAAAGATTTTCATTCATTATATCCTGACAAGCCAGGACCCAATTCTTCAAAAGCTTGATTTTTTATGGTGCTTGGTGGGGAGAGGAATTACCAAAAGTAAGTCCCACTCCTGGTATGCACCTTTAGGGGTATTATACTCTGTTTTGTTGTAAGCATCACCTTGGCCACTCTGTGAGCACTTTGCAATTTTGGACACAGATCTTTGGCATGGCTTTCAACTTCATTTCCAATCTTATGGCCATTTTCACTTGGGACAATGGGCCGTTCACTTTTCAATTCATTTCCAAGACTTCAAAATTCAAATTCAGTCCTTCAGCATTTTTGTTTTATTTTTATGGCACTGGCGGGAGTGGTAACTACCAAAAGTAAGTTCCTCTCCTGGTGTGCACTTCCCTGAGGGGTCTACAATCTTGTCAAAACATCACCTTGGCCACTTTGTGAGCACCTGGCATAAAATTTCTCTTTCCAGGTCCTTGGCCAATTTCAAAATCAGTTATCAACCTCCGTGATGAAGATTGGAACCTCCTCAAGATTCAATTCTTTTTTCTTTTATTTTCTTATTTTCATTTTCATTCTTTATTTTTATTTTATTTTCATTTTAAATTTTCTCTTATCACTTCAATTATCACGTCAAAAATTTTTCATTCATTTTAAAATTCAATTCAAATCATGAAGCCAATGTCAAAAGAAGATCAAGCAAGTCCTGCGTCAAATGTCAAATTCTTAATATCAGTTTTTTCAAATTTTTACCTTAATCAGTCCTCTTGAATCACTCTCTCAAAATCTTTCCAATGGCCTCAACAGGCTTCACCTTGTATTGGTGCTCAGGAGCTCACCATTTCAAGGTGGGGGGTACTGTCACAACCATGACAATTCACCTCCTTGGATCCCCATATGGCATATCAAGCCACAGTTCTTTTATGGCCAATTGGCCATATCCATCACCAGTGGCCAATATGGCCACGTCATCATCTTATGGACCATTCATGGCCATTTGTGTTTTGGGGCCTTCATGGCCCTTCACCTCAATCCAGAACCCATAGCAGCAATTTATGCCCAAATGGGTATTTCTGGTCATTGCCCTCAAAACCAGGGGAAATGGCCCAAATGGCTGTTTTTGGCCATTTGGGCTCATAATGCGCATTTGCGCACTTTTGCGCATTTGCGCACTTTTGCGCATTTTGCGCACTTTGACACAAAGTGTCCAAAAGACACTTTCCCCCCTTTTGGGCCAGTTTTTGGCTCAGAACCCAAAAGTTGCCAAAAACCCCAAAGGGCCCAGAAACACCCTTCCAAGCTCTGAAGCCATCACATCCATCCTTTTCCCCTCTGCCTTTCCATCTCAAGACCTTTGGACGTAATCTTCTTGCCAATCAACCAATATGCCATAAATGATGTTATATATCATTGTGCTTCATTTTTCAACAGCAATTCAATGGTGGCAATATCAAATGGTCATTTCAACATTCCAACATCTCATCACGTCATCAAGGCACCCAATCATTCAGAGGAATCATCAAGGCTCAAGAGCAAGTGTTTCAGCGTCAAAGACCAATGATGCCATCAAGCAGTCATTGGTTATTCTCACTCCAAGTATTCCTTCCAAGGGAATACTGTCAATTAATTCTCAAAATGTATTCAAGATGCAGTGCCAAAAGAATTTGTCAAGTGTCAAAGCTCCACTCAATCCATCTTGGCAACCACATTCATTTCAATACAGTCTGGATCCATCAAGAACTGTATTTCACTTTCAAGCATGGGAAGTTCATTCAACCCAATTCAATTTCAATATTAGCCAGCTGTATCAATTCCCAAAACAATCAATACAGCCTCAAGGATCAATACAGATCAGTTTTCAGCCTGAAGAACTCAAGCTCTCAGCTTTTCACATATACCGGCTACCCTTTCCACCCTGGGGGGTTTTTCCCCAGTTAATTAATATACTTTTATTTTATTTTATCTTTATTTTCTTTTCATTTTAGTTAAGCAAATACTGATATTATTAAGTCAGTCATTTAGCACTTTTCTCTTTCTCTTTCTTCGCCTGTCAATGGATATTTGGTGGTCATATCCTTACTAATTCCATTATTCATTTTTGGAAGGTTGAAACCGTGATTAAGGACTTACTTGGTTGGCTCTTTGGCCATTTGGCTTCCATTTCCTCTTTGCATCTCATCTTGTACCTGCATATCTTTTAGAGGAATTCATTCTTATTATTTTTTTTGTTCTTTATCCTTTTGGAGTCTTCCAAGTGAGTTCCCTGTTTGCTGAGTGCCAGGCCACTCTTGTATTTCTGTCCAAGAGCCCCTGTGACAAGAGTAAAATACCACCAAACCATGGAGCTGAGCCAAACCAGATCAAAATGTATCAAAAGAAAGAGGAAGCCTCCCTCTTTCAAAATATACCAGTGCCATAGTAATGGGACAAATAATAAGAAAGTTATTCTGGCTCAAAGCAGTTGCTGAGCATAAACCTTAATTTTCACCTCTCATCTAAAATCCAGAGAAAGATGCTGAACCCAATGAAATAGGTATTCAAATTGAATCCATAAGTCAGGGATATCAAAAGGTACTAGCTAAACTGAGTTAGAATCAAAACTACAGAGGTTATGGCCAAATTGAAGCCAAATAAGGGTGAATGAAATATTCACCTCTAATCTCACTTCTACAGTTTTAGTGTGTGATACCTAAGGTGGGTTCATTTTGGAAATAGTACAATTAGGGATATCTAGTGGTGCAATATACTTCCCCATAACCCATCTAGAACCAACTTCTTGGAGAAAATAATTTCCCTACAGGATTAGAGTAAAATACATATTTGGATAATGGGAATTGAACATGGTATAACTTTGCCATATTTAAAGCTACCCATACCAAATGAGGTACCATTTTATATTTCTCATTCAGAGATAGAAAATGAGCCACCTGTGAGCTAAATATCCCAAAAACTGACAAAGTATGTCAGTTTTAAAGTTAAAGCTCCTCAGGTGGGCCAATACACCTTTACTTTGAGATGCTTTACCATATCTTTGAATATTAGGTGTCAATTAGAAGGAGCCTTTTTATCCTTCAATACCTCATAGTTTGTTCAGTACTGGAGTCTTATACAGCATTCTACATGTCATACACCTCAGAAGAGGGCTGTGTGGTCCCCAGCTGAAAGTTTTAACCCTGTATTGGTGAAGACTTCTCAGATGTGGTTTCAAAGCCACATTTGAGCCCAATACAGGTTATACAGACCTTTTTAAAACCACAAGCCACTCCTTGGAAGTGAAAGATCTTCAATTCCTCTACGTGAAATTGTCTAGAGGACATTTTAACCCATTTCCAGGATAAAAAGGGACCTTTCTCTTCTCAAAAGAGGAATCCCCCTTCTGCTCTTTAATTACTACATAGTACAGCTTTTTGAAGGAAGCTATACTCCTGGAAAATGTTCAGGTATAACCATAATAATAGTTATTGTAGCATTTATTATAACAATCCAATTGATAAATCTGCACCCAGGGCTTTCAACAGTGCTGACCACCACTATTACTCAATAGTAAATCCCTGAATATTATTATCAAATAAATTATCATAATTCTTCTTGGTGTCACAGTTGTAGTTAAAAGTTGTAAATACACATATAATCCTTTATCATAGACTCAGCCTGAAGGTTTGGGGGCCTGCCCTTGTTTTTTGAACTTTTTTCTACTTTTTTGGTGTGAAAAGTAATTTTTTTCTTCTTTTTATCTTATATTTCCCTTGTAATCACCATTTTCAACATGAAAATACCTTTTAGTAAAAATATTATTATATAAATATAATATATTATTGTTTTTTCCAGTTGTATATAATTTATACCACTGTGTTTTGTCTTTTATTATATTTTGCTGTGCTTTAACTATAATTTAATTACCAATAATAAATGGGTGTGTTTTTAATACTCAAACACTAAGACCCTTATTATTTTTTCCTTTTTCCATAAAAGAAGACATCTGTACTGTAAAAAACAGTTCCAGAGGCATGGTTGGACATATTGATAATTTCAATTGTCCAGTACAGAACCACTTGTAAGATTAAACTTGTGAATTGAAAGTTAATCTGTGAGATATTGGATACAAACAGTATACTATACATCCAAAAACAAGTATTTTTGATGTGTAATTCATAATCTCAATTATACATCATGATACAAGGGTATAATATAGAAATATATTACCCCAGAGGCCATGTTTGGAAATACAAATAGAATTTTAAAAAGTCTTAACTGAAATAAGCCCTCATTTCTCTGTTTCAGTGGAAGGAAACTTTGTACCACTTGACACCCAGTGACAAGGCAACATACCTGTGGCACCCTCAGACACAGAAGTGATAAGAGAAGGGGGAAGAGCCACAGTGAAAGCCTCCTCACTAACAAGAAGTGGACACCAATTGCCACTCATAGAAGCAGAAAACTATGAAACTCTGCATCCATACAATTTAAACCAACCTTAATAAATTGTACAGGTGATATTACAGTAATTAACCCAGTTGTAACCTCTAAAGGCAAATTTACCAAAGCAGTAGATAACAAATTTGTAAAAGGCTCATTCAAAGGTACATAACCTAAGAAGATAAGGTTTTTTACTGCTTGCAAGCACTAACATGTCCCCTGCACACCTCTGGAATGGCTATAGGACAGACAAGGACTGTTTAGAACCAGAAGGCCAGGGTCTGGACACCTTATTGGATGGCAGGAGACTGAGGGAATTCATACCCACACTGCCATTCACCTTGCAATTCAACAAGAGCCTCAAACCAGAGGACTGGAAGGATATGGATCACATTCTTCAGCTCCATAAGATACTAATAGATTTATTACAATGGAGGATGGGAGACAGGAGGTTCAACCTAGATTTACACTGGGAAAAACTTTGATAAGGTTTCCAGAAGATATGTCTCAAAGAGATACCCTTCAAATATCTAATGGTAATCACCAAAGGATGGAATCCCAACAGGAAGTTCAAGCTCCTGTAGGAAAGGGAAGGCAGGATTAGGGAGAATCAAACCACTATCCAAGCCGTAGAAGAACAACTGAACCAGACAGAGCCTGCTCTGATTCCTTCAGGCTCACAAGGAGTAAACCAACCAGATTCTCCAGTAGCTTCACACAATTAAGGCACCAGAAGATCAGTGGCCAAGAGTCACCATTCTTCACAATCCCAGGTACTTTCCAGGAGAAGACATCAATAAAAAGTGAAAAACAAGACTTCTTTCAACCAGAGGCAGAAAGAGTTGTACCTCATGATCCAGAAGCTGTTGGACTTGGTGAAAGAGATTCAAAAGAGCCAGAAATAGCTTTAACTGATTCAAATAGACTCAGAAGTCCTATTAATAGAAATATTACCCCCACTCAGAATGAAAATAGTGTTTTTACACCTGATAGTAACACAAACAGCAATGAAATGTGGTTACAAATGTCTTTATTTTCAGAGAAATCCCAAAAAAAGTTTCAAAGCTCCAAGAAAACAATAAAAGGATGCAAGAATTGACATCCTTACAACAAACAACCTAAAAATTCTTAAATAGTGCTAGGCTAAAATAAGCAAAGCCTCGGAAGAGACTCAAAAATACTAAATCAAGTCTTAGAGGAGAAATACCACTTCAAAGGGGACAGGGAGTGCCTGGAGCAAGAAATGGAAAAAATTCTCAATGTCTTCCAAAACATCAATCCTCAATAACAAGGCAATTTTTTGGGTCATCAATACCACTAAGAAGCTGTCAAACCAGATGCCTTGTTGGAGAATAAGGCAACATCTCCATCACAATACCAAGATGGAGATAAAATGTCTTATTCTGAGAAGGAAGCACTAAAGCAGCTTCCAGAGGCCACAAGCTGGTCAAATTTCTCTAGAATATGATCAAAGGTAACTCCTAGATTATATTGATGGACTCTTCATTTATGTTCCAAGTATACTAGATGACTGAATTACAGAAAGACTAAATACAGAACTAAAAGGAAACACTAGTATCTAGTACACAGAAATGAAAGAAATAAATCACAGAAAAGTCAAATAATCCAAAAGTACAGTAATGGTACTTGGATATGGTAAAAGAAATTTTCATTCAAAAATGACAAATATTCAGTGGACAAAGATCTTTATTAGTTGTGTCTCAAAAATTCCAAAAGACTCAAAGCCATCAATCCTAATATGGATATTCAAGTGAGGAATCACAACATCATGACACAAATGCCAGGAGAACCAGTGAATGAATTAAAATGTAGATGCAATCAGAACTGCACTCTAGATCAAATTGCCAACACCTTAAAAGATATAAGGACAAGGACAAACATAGGGAAATATTCCCCATATAGAGGCAACAGTTTCAGAGAAAAACAACCTTTTAGGGTTGGCAAAAAGTAAAAATCCAGAGAAAAAATGGCAGAAGTGGCCAAAATGAAAACTCTTCCCACAATTGTGGGTCAACAGACCACTATTCTAATAAGTGTCCAAAGGAAAAGAAAAAAGTCTGTTTTATTGAGAAAGTCCCAGAAGAAGAAGCTCAAGAAGGGGATTCTGAATTGGACTCAATGTGTAACATTTGTCTATGAAACTGTTGATAATATTACTATTAATCAAGAATACTATGACTGTTTTTATGAAATATAATAGTAAAAATTACTATAAATACAATTAATTAATTAATCATTTCTTTTACTTGCTATAAACTACTAGTGATTATAATAGTAAGCCGTAATTGTCAACAAGAATCAATTACAAAAAGTATTTAATAATAAAACTTCTTTATTAAAATAAGAAAACCATTTTAATATATAATTCTATTTCGCAAGAATAATCATAAATATAAGTCTTTAAGATAACTAATGATAGAGAAAAACTGTAATAATTAATTAAAACCACTCACTAATACTCCAACAAAACCTGGAAAAGAATTATTAAAGAGATTTTACAGATAAATTGTGGATTTAAAGGATTAAAATTTATTTAAAAAGTATTACAACAAGTTATAGTTTATTTGTATTATTTAAGATCTTTCTGATTTCTTTTGAAACATTAAAACCCTTAAGAAAATATTTTAACTAATACTTAGTTGTTGGTAATAAAGGTATAATTGGATAATAAGATTATTTCGTAAAATCAGCAAGAGGAGGCCTCTTTTAACTCAAAAACAGCTCACAGAGGCGCTCCATGGAGAGAACTGAAAAAAAGTGGGTTAGAAAGAAATTATCTTTTGTGGATTTTTGATTGCATCATCTGTTGTCATGTAAGATTATCATAATTACTTACTAAGTCTTTTATGTGACTACCAACCCCTTTGGGGTTAAGAATAAATGGAGTAACAACTGTAAATCTTGTTTTATTCAAAATTAAAATTAATTTTATTAAAAATTTCATTGCACGTTGTATTTTCTGTGAATTTTTGAAGATTCAGTGTTTCACATGGAATCATCAAAAAAGGACTGTAGGTAGAACATTGAATTTTACCCGTTAAACCATAGTTACTTTTGGGTTTATTTATGAATATTACACTTCCACATTGGTTATGAAGTTTTTAGAAAGATTTGTTAAGAATTGTACTTTTAATGAATTTTTGAAATTTTTACCTTATTTCTATGTAGAATTGCAAATAGTACAATTTAGATGGTTACTATGAGGTAAATGAATAGATAATAGTCTAAAAAGGCTTTTAATTACTCTTTTAAGGTTCATCCATGGAAAATCTCTAATAATTTACATGTTTACAGGAGTCTAAGTTGCTCTCTACCTCCTTGTCAAGTCAAAATAGCAACTTATTTGCAATTTTCTTATGATTTAATGAGAGTTTAACTTGGTAACCCAGCTCCCAAAAGGTTTTAGTATACTAATTGGGCCATTATAAGCAATGGATCCAAGATTTAGAGCTATCCATACCTCAGGGGCCTCAGAAGTTGGGTACCCTGGCTCTCTTTGATGTCTTTTGTCCCCCTTAGCTATTTTCACATCAGAAATAGTAATTCAGGCTTCAAGACTGATATCCACTATGGGTGTACCAAAGCTGTCTGTAAGAATACTATGTTTTTAAATGCCACAAACATGCATAACACTAATAATATCGTATATGTAACATGGGATTTCTCACATTCCAGTTATTTCAACTTGAAATTGAGAAAAACAAAAAAATTCACAATTCTTATATGTGGTATTGAAGTGTTTTCCATATTACCACCTCAAGGAGTTAATTAAAGACTATTCACTCCATGGAGCTAACTTAGGTAAACTTTTTGTGTAGAATCCAAATCTTACCTTAAATCCATGGATTTACTTACTCACAAAAAAGTTATTCATCTTTTCTTGAATAAAGGATAATCAATTCTGGATATATGCATGACGTAAGGGTTCTGCATAGTTCAGAATTTATTTTTAATATTAATTGTGGCCTATTGGGGTATGTAAAATATACCTCAAGGCTCACACTATGGGTGATGCAATCAGAGAAAACCTTGATGATGACAAAGACCAAATAGAGGAATTTCTGGTGGAGTACAAAGAGGAAAAACAACTGGGAATAAAGAACATACGTTTTCAAGGAGGTCTACCACAAGAAACTGCAAACAAAAATTTGTGCAAACACACACAAGATGCACAGACACTCCTAGTAACCCCAACTAAGGGAATGGCATAAATTCATGGAACAGCCACTAAGATGACTGTTTGTATTGACAATTCTTAGCATCTATTGATTGTTGAGAGTGGTGAAAACTGCTCCATAATGGCCAGAGAATATCAGGACAAACACTTCCCCAATTGGGAGAAGAAACTCTTTCCAACCAACACAAAGTATTTTAAACATGCATCAGGGAAGATGACATCCATGGGGACTATTATCAAAAAGATAATTATACCCCAACGGAAAGCTAATATCAGACTCAAACCAGATTTTTTAGTGCTTGAAGATGCCCACATCCAAGGTTTTTTACTGGGAAAATGATACAAAAAGATGTATTGAATTAATATTTACAACAGTAAAAACAGGCACATTACCATAGGTGCAAACAAGGAAAGGAAATTTTCACTTTTAATATACCAGTTGTCTCATCAAGACCCCCTAGAAGAATTACTTAATAAATTAAAAGAGGGACAATTTAGTGTCAACCTCACTAGCAAACAGAAGCTCAGTTTACTAAAAACATTGAGGAAAAATAGACCAGAATTTTCCATAGGGGAAGAACCTTCAGAAAAAATGATATTTCATGATATCTAACCATATATTGATGTGGAAAGACCTTATCCATTCATGATTAGAAGGCCTTCATACCCAGAAATTCTGGAGACTAGGAAGTAAATTGAAAAACATGTCAATCAACACCTAGATATGGATGTCATCAGAAAGATAGGACATGATGAAGTAGTGCAAGTAACCACACCTGTCCTTATCACTTTGCATGATGGCAATTCTAGATTTTGTGGAGACTTCAGACCCCTAAGCAACTAGACCAAAGCTGAAAGTTACACTATACCAAGGTTACCCCATGAGCTAGACAAGCTGTCAAAAACCAAATACATAACCAAGATGGATTGTATGAAAGGCTTTCACCAAAATGAAGTTAAACCAAACTCCATTAAATTACTCAGAATTATGTGCCACATTGGTATATATGAATATTCCAGGATGCCATTTGGAATCAAAAATGCACCAGCCCACTTTCAAAGAATCTTGGATACAATATTTCAAGAACACATATTGGAGGGCTGGATGGTAGTATATATTGATGATATCATTATATACTCAGATACATGGTAAGACCATGTGCAGTACATAGAGAGAGTACTAAGTAAATGCACGCCCATCACTCTGAAAATTTCACTTAAGAAGTGTGGTTTTGGCCAAAAAAAACTATTGGCACTGGGGCATAAAGTCTCAGGCCTTAGCCTGGCCATAGATCAGAACAAATTGACAGCAGTACTGCAAAAGCCAGTACCAAAGATAATCAAAGATATGAAATATTTCCTTGGGTTTTCTATCTACTACAGAAACCAAATCAAACATTTTTTCCACACAACTAGTAGCTTATACAAGTTGTGTTCAAAGTATGTAGTTTTTGAAATTAGCAAGGAGACAAGGGATGAACATGACAGGATCATACATGAAGTCACTAATGAACCTGTCCTTATGCTAACTGAATTTTTAATTAACATTCAAGTTTTACATAGATTCAGCTTGCAATAAGCAATAATGGGTAGCCCTTCACTAAAGACAAATTTTAGATGGTGAACCAAGGGAAGGGGTAATATGTTACATCTTGAGGAAACTGAATGATTCAGAGGCCAGGTATAGAGAAACCCAAACTGAATGCTTAGGTTTGTTTTGGGCCCTATAATACCTCCAGGGTGCAGTCTTTGAAGTTTACACAGACTTAACAGAAATGAAGTCTTTTCTCAACATGAATACTACTAATAGACACATGTTGATGTTGTAAATAGCAATCAAAGGGTATAGAGGGAACATGACCATCATATACAAGGAGGGAAAAGGCAAGACTAATTGTGATGGCCTCAGTAGATGGCCATTGGACAATGTCAAGAGCAACCCAGCTTATGACACAGAAGCATTTTCCAAAACAAATATCCACTTCATGGAAAAAGATAGGAGAAAGAAATTTAGATTCTCTAAATGGGAACCAAGAAGTGGTACCCCAGACACTCACCAATGTGAACCAGCTGAAGCCAAGACTCTCATATTTGGAATAAGTTACTCTGAATTTCACAATGAGTTTTTTAATTTGGATATCAAAACTTATTCCAAACACAAATGGTGTAAAATATTGTTATAACTCCTTCAACAAAAATACAGGATGTCAGAGCTGGAATCCTAGTTAGAGGAACCCTGGCTAAGAGACTAGGAGGAAAATAAATTTTTCTTATAGATGGACTGCTTTATTAAACAGAAAAGCAAACTAGTTCCCTCGCAGTGATATACAAGGACCATATCTCCCTGATCCTTCAAGAATTCCTTGACTGCCCCTAAATGGGACACCTTAGTAAAGACAGGACAAAAGAGAGGGTGGCAAGCACAGCTTGGTGGCCTAAATGGGAGAAAGAGCTGAGGGAATAAATAAACACCTTTGAGAGATTCCAGAAGGCAAACGGGAAACAGAGGAAAAGGTGTGGGCTACTCCAACACATAGAGGAGCCCAAGTACCTGTGGGAAACCATTAACATGGACTGGGTAACAGTAATTCTCCCAGGAGGCAAAGGAAACTTCAATTCTTGCCTAGTAGTAGTAGACAGGTATATTAAAAGTGCTAGATTCTTACCATGCCACAAAGAGAACACAGCTATGGACACAACACTGTTATTCTGGAATAACATCATAGCTACATGTGGAGTCCCTAAAATCATAATTAGTGATAAGGACCCAAAATTCACAACAGACATTTGGACTGACCTCTATAATATTCTTGGAACCCAGCTTGCATTTTCCACACCTTATCATCCACAGACAGATGGCCTAGCTGAAAGGATGATTCAAATAATGGAGGACATCATCAAAAAATTCTGTGCATATTGAATGGAATACATAGACAATGAATTGTACACCCATGACTGGGATGCACTTCTACCAGCAATAAAACTGGCTTACAATAGAAGTCAGAACTCTGCCCCAGGGAAATCACCCTCATTGGTAGAGAAAGGTTGAAATCCCTTAATGCCTATTAATAACTTGAAGAAAATTCTTCTGACTATCCTCCCACAGCCAAATACCTCCATGATATATGCAGGAGGGAATGTGATACACCAGCTAGATGCAGGGCTGAGGTTAAATAAGATAACAAACAGAGGTATGACAAGACCCACAAGGAACCACACTTCAGAGAAGGGGACCCAGTGTTAGTGTCTATCCTGAATTTAAACAACCTCAAAGGCCCAAAAAAATGAGAGACTCATTTGTGGGACCATTCACTATCATTAGAATGATAGGAAAAATGCATTGGAGGTCAGGCTCACAGAAGAATTCTTTAGGAAACACCCAGTTTTCCCAGTGTGTTTAGTCAAGCCATACCACCAAAAAGGAGGGGATACATTCCCCTCTAGAATCAATAGCCACACTTCACAGGAGATAGTGGAAGTAGAGGACTCTCCTTTCCCAGTGAATAAGATCTTTAATGCAATGAATATCAGCTACAATGGTAAAGACCATAGACAATAGGTGGTCAGATTTAAGAACCAGAGAGCTGATAAAGACAAATGGTTGGAAGAGGAGGCCATACCAGATGGAATCCTTCACCTGAGGAAATTCAGAGCCTCCAGGAGGCCTAAACAGCCTCATCTATTATTTGCCTTTTTAAAGGGAGGGTAAGTCAGCCTATGACTCACAACCAGAGGACAAGCATGACCTCCAAAATACCATAAACCAATGGGAGAATAAAATACCACCAAAAAATGGAGCTGAGCCAAACCAGCTCAAAAGGTATAGAATGCAAGAGGAAACTAACATCTTTCCAAATATACAAGTCCGGTAATGATAGGACAAAGAATAAAAACGTTTTTCAGGCTCAAAGCAGTTTCTGAGCATAAGCCTTAATTTTCACCTCTCATCTAAAAGCCAGAGAGAGGCTGAGCCCCATTAAATAGGTGTTAATATTGAAGGCATAAGTCAGGGCTATCCAATGGTACTAGCCAAACTGAGCTAACATCAAAGCTACAGAAGTTATGGCCAAATTCAAGCCAAATAAGGGTGAATAAAATATTCACCTCTCCTCTAGCTTCACATTTTCAGTATGAGATACCTGATCTGGGGTCAGTATGAAAAGATAAAAATAAGGGCTATGTGACAATGCCATCCATTTCTCCATAGCTCATCTAGAACCAAAGTTATGGAGCAAATAGGTTCCATACAGGATTAGAGAAAAATTCATATTTGGATAATAGGAATTGAACATGGTCTAGCTTTTCCATATCTAATGCTACCCATACCAAATGAGGTACAATGAACAAACTTTGAGCACAAAATGTTTAAAACTGACAAAGGTATGGAAATTTAAGATTAAATTCCCACAGCTGGGCCAATACATCTTCACTGTGGGTTACTGTCCCATATGTTTGAATATGAGGTGTCAAATAGACAAATGAGCCTGTTTTTCCTTAAATACCTCATAGCTTGTTCAATACTGGGGTCCCACACAGGTTCTTTATAGAATCCTACAGATAATACACATCAGAAGAGGGCTGTGTGGTCCTTTGATGAAAATATTCACCCTGTATTGGTGAAAGCATCCCAGATGTGGTTTGAAAACCACGTCTGAAAGAAATACAGGCTATAAAGGCCTTGTGTAAGCCACAAGACAGTCCTTGTAAGTGAAAAATCTTCACTTTCTCTACGTGAAATGGTCTAGAGGGCCTTTTCACCCATTTTCAGGATAAAAAGTGATCTTTCTCTGTCCAAAAGAGCAATCCCCATCCTACTCTTGAATTCCTATGTAGTAAATGTTTTCACAGAAAGCTATAATATTAGAAAATAATGAGGTATAACCATAATAATAGTTATTGTAGAACTTCTTATAGTAATCCAATTGATAAATCTGCAACAAGGGCTTTCAACAGTGCTCACCACCACTATTCCTCAATAGTAAATCCGTGAATTGTATTATCAAATCTATGTAGCAACCATGGCAATTCACCCTCTTGGACCTCAATATGGCATACTCATGCCAATTCCAAATTAATGGCAATTTGGCCATATCCATAATCATTGGCCAAATTGGCCATTTCATTCCTTTTGGCCTTTTATGTCATTTAAATATCTGGGCCCAACTTGGCCCCTTCACCATCATCAGGCCTTTCCTGGCCTTTCTCTTCTTTTGGGAACCTTTGGGTATTTTCCAGTCAACAAAGGAAATACAGCCAAAACCCTATATTTGGCTTTTTGGGCTTTAAATACAGATTTGCGCATTTTGCCTAAATACAGTTTTACAGATGTATAAGCTGTATTTGGCTAAAAACCCCAAAACATGTTTTCATCTTTGAAGTCACTCAAAACCCATTTTTCACTTATATCCTCCTGGCATCATTTCAAAAGACCTTTGGCCACTTCCACCCTCCAATAATCAAAAGTGAAATAAATGGTTTTATACACTATTATGCATATTTTTCACCAGCAATCCAATGGCGCCAATATCAAATGTTTATTTCAACTTTTTATCAGGTCATCAAGGCACATCATCCAGAGGATTCATCAAGGCTCAAAGAAAAGTGTCAATCTCAAATACCAATGATGTCATCACGCAATCATTGGTTATATTCATTCACAGTATTCCTATAAGGTAATACCGGAAGTTCATTCTCAAGGGATATTCAAGAGGCAGTTCCAAAACAATTTGCCCAGGGTCAGTGCTCTATCAATCCACCTTGGAAACCACATTTATTCAATACAGTCTTGATTCATCAAGACCTGTATTCTCAATCATACACCATGGGAAGATCATTAAACCCAGTTCATTTCCCAATTTGGAAAGGTATACATTCCCTCAGACCATAAATACAGCTTCCAGTATTCCATACAGACCAGCTGCCAGCCTGAAGGAGTCAAGCTCTCAAATTTTCACATATACCAGACTTCTTTGACATGGGTGGGTTTTTCCCCCAGTGAATTAATATATTTTGATTTTATTTTATCTTGTTTTATCTTATCATTTTGTTAGGTGAAACTGATATTATCAAATCAGTCATTTAGCACCTCTTCCTTTTTCTTTCTTCACCTGTCAGTGGATATTGGTGGTCATATCCTTCACTAATTCCATTTTTCCTTCTGTCAGGTTGAAACAGTGATTAAGGACTTACTTGGTTGGCTCTTTGGCCATTTTTCTTTGTATTTCTCTTATTGCATCTCACTTTTGTACCTGCATATTTTCTTAGAGAAATTTAATTCTTCATTTTTATACTCTTTATTCTTTGGAGTCTTCCAAGTGAGCTCCCTGATTTCTGAGTGCCAGGCCACTTTTGTTTTCCCAAGAGCCCCATGACAATCTATTATTAGTATTCTGATCCATGTCATAGTCATAGTGAAAGGTTTTAAATACACATATAATCACTTTATCATAGACTCAGCCAGACAAGTCCTTCATACACTGAATTTTTGATTATTTCATGTGACAAACTGAATCTTCAGACATTCACAGAAAATACAAACTGAGATGAAATTTCCACTAAACTTTATATATTTGAGAGAACATTCATTTTGAAATGAAAGAACATTTAAAATTTTGACTCCTTTATTTTTTAACCATAAATAGATTGGTAGTCACATAAATTTAAATGACTTAATTAAGTAATTATGCTAATCTTCCATGACTAAAAGTTATTCAATTAATGAACCAATTCCAATTACGTGTTTTAATTCACTTGTTTTTCAGTTTTATTAATTTCCTGTATCAGTGAGCTGTTGTAGACTTGAAAGAAGCTTATTGTTGCTGCGTTTTAAGATATCATCTTATCACTTAATATAATCAATAAGTAAATAAGTAAGTATTAGCTAAAGCCATTATTAAGTATTTTTATATTTCCAAATGAATCAGAAAGATTTGAAATTAAAGAATAATACTATCTCAAATAGTTTTTTACTATTAATCATTGTATTAATTCTTTAAATCAAATTTTGATCCCCTAAATCCACAAATAATCCATCAAATCTCTCTGCCAGAGACTTTAAACTTATGTTTTGGGGTAATAGCTAATTATTTGATAAATATAAAAGAGTTTCTGCAGTTTCTTGTATTTTTTCCAGGTTTATTATAATTAATCTTGAAAAATACAATTATTGATTAGCATAATTTTGTATCATTTTAATAAAGATGTTTTATTATTAAATCTTGTTGTAATTGATTCTAGTAGAAAATCAATTCTTACCTTTATCATCACTAATAGTGTCTGAAAAGTAAAATAAATTATCAAGAAATCAATAAATTATTTGTTTTTATAATAAATATATTCATTATATTTTGTAAGAACAGTCATAGTACTCTTGATTAAGAGTAATATTATCAAGAGCTTCATAGACAAGTATTAAACAATATGATCTATTGGACTAATTATATGAGAAAAATTGAAATGTTAACTATGTCACAGGTGCTCTTCTAAGTGAAGAAGGCCTGGCACTCAGTAAACTGGGACTCACTTATGGAGGACTCAAGGATAAGGTAAGAGATGAATACATTTAAGAGTGTAATAAGATGAATTACTAATAAAAGAGAAATGAGAAGGCAGCAACAAAAGAATAAGAATAAGAAATAGAAGAGCCAACCACAAACAAGTCCAAGTCCACTGTTTCAACCTGTCAGAATGGAAAGAGAAGGGTTAATAAGGATATGGCCACCCAACTCATACTGTACAGGCAAAGAAAGAAAAAGGCAAAGACTAACTCAAAATTAAATAACTATAATACCCACAATAAGGATAAGAATAATTATGAAATAATAAATAAGCTAAATTAATTAACTGGGGAAAAGTCACCAGGGGGAGAAAGAGTGGTTGGTATATGTGAGAATCACCAGCCCTGATCCAGAGAGAGAATTTCCATGAGAGGATTTGATGATTGAATTGAGTCTGGCCAATACAGGTCCTGTACAGCTGTACAGGGCCTGCACAGGAGGGGTGGTGGTATTGAGTGATAATACAGTTTGGAAATGGTGTATCCAAAACTGTATTGGGTAATTCCAACCTGTACAAGTATTGACAGGCTGTATTGATGAACCAGACTGTATGCATGTTTCAGCAAGGAAGATTGTTGAAACTGAACTCTGATACACACAGTGGATTTGCTGCTTTGAGGTGTTTGAGTGGGTGTATCATTGAATACCCTTACCCCTGATTAGTGGTTGTTACAGTATCCCCCTCTTGAAACTGGTGGTCTCCTGAACACCATAATACCCTGCCACTGTTGAGTGGAATCTCAATATCCCCACATTTTTTCAAAAAAAAAAAAATTTAATTTTCATTTCCTCTTTACCATTACCCTGAAATCCTTTTTTCAATTCTTCCCTGCCAAATCAATTTGATTCCCCCCTTCTTTAACTTGAGTAAGTCTTCCACTTTGAAATATTCTTCTTTTATTCTTTTGATTCAATAAGTCCTTTTTTTTTTGGGCATGGCCTTGGATTGTATCCCAAAATGATGGCCACTGAGCTCTTCCGCTCAAAAATTGATGCAAAATGAGTATATGAATGTATACCCATATGCCAAGGCCAACCTGATGTTGGGCCCTTCCTTGCCTTTACTGAAAGTGTCTTGGAAGAAATATTCAATGTGGCTTGTCCCCATTTACCTTGGAAATACCTCGCCTGGCCTTACCATAGCTATTCTGGGCCTTGGCCATTGCTAGGGTGCTTCTTTGATAGAAATGAGTTTATGGCCATTTGGGCCTTTTTTGGATCTTGGGGTGAAAATGGTGTAAACTTGAGGTATGGCCATTTTTGGCCTTTTTGAGGTTCTGGTGTCCTACGGTCCGCCGTCTGTGTTGTGTGGGCCATGGGCCATATGCTGCAGTCCGTGGTCCATGGGGGCTATTGGAGGCCCCCTGGGCCCATTTTTGCTGGGGACCCAGGAGTGCCATGGCACAATTTTCACCTACATGGCCTGGACCCATTGAGAGGATACAGGACCATCAAGATCCTGGCCTCTCCAAAGTTGCAGGGGAGGCCCTGGGTGATGAATTCAGCCCCAAAGGGGTCTTGAATCTTCACTTTAGATGCTTTGAGGGGGGGCCATAATTGAGTTATGGCCCCATTTACTTGAGGTCATGGCTTTTGACTTGAAGTGGACTGATTCTGACGTCTTGAAGCTTCTGCTTGCATATTTCTTAGTCATGAGTTCCAAACTGACTGAACTCACTGAATCTTCTCCTTATGTTCTTTGTGGTTCTGGCATCCTCAGTCAATTGGCTTCACCCTCCATGGCTTCTTCTGGACATTTTGATCCCTCCCAAACTTATGACAGTTACAAGGCAGTTGAAGTTCTTGATCCTGCTTGTACTGAATGTTTGGCCAAGGGTAAGGATTGTTTTCAAAATTACAATCCCTGATCTTCAAAGTGTCTTTATTGTTTCATTGGGAAGAAGCCATGTTGTTGTACTGCGTTACAAGCTTCAAATGTCAGGAGGTATTTATGGAGTAGAAACAATGGGCCCTTTGGAAAAGAGTTTCCAGTTTCTGAGGCACCTACTCGTGATGGAACTTCAGGGTTCTCTAATTGTGATTAGTTTGAGTATTTTGATTGAATTTTCTACTGATATTCTTGATTTAGTGACTGGTTCTAGGAAGAGGGATGTGGCAAGGTGGACTAATGTTGGAGGACCCATTCCAGCTGGTGGTAGGCCAATATACTCCATCTCAGAAGTCCCAATCTCCAGAATCAACACTGACAGTGTAGTGAAGAGAATAAGAATATTTGCTGATTCCCCACCTGATCCAGATGCTGAAGGTAGTGATGAGTTGGATGGTGAGGAAGTTGAAGTTGTTCCTCATTCAGTTGGCCATCAATCCAGCACTTCCTCTTCTCAGCCTCTTGCCAACAGATTCCATAGTCACATAATTCCAAGTACTCCCAGAACTTTCCAACCTACTCTTGCTACCATTCCTCCTGCTTCACCAATTCCTTCCCATGCCAGGCCTGCATTGAATCCAGCAGTAAGACCATCACCCATAACCACCTCTCAATATCTCCAACCTATGGCCAGCTCCAGCAGAAGAAGAGATGGATTTTCTCCTTTACCTTTTCCTTCCACTCAAGTATTTCAAAGAAGGGATTGTTGGCCTATCTGAGTTTCCAGAGAAGATCCAAATGCGGCGAGTGAAAATCAGGACGCTGTGGCCAGGTTGTTCAGGAGAGTTGATAGAAATATTAGGGAGGTGATTATGTATGCAAATGATAGAACTATTCCAGGCACTGCTTCTGAAGAGATAGCTGCAAAATTTGCCTGGTATAAATATGAGTTGATAAATGACTTCCAGAGAACTTTTGATGATTTGGGTAGAGATAACTAGCTTCTTTGTTCTTGTTTGTGTTTGGTTTGACTTCTATCCCCACTCTTATAACTACTAAAAATGAAAAAATAAATGGAACCTCCCAATACATGACTTGGGAGGGGATGCTTCTGCTTAAAAGAAATAAAAGAAAACAAAATTATACAAGTAAAGAAAAAGAAAGTAGAGAAAAGAAACAGAGAAATTCCTGAGGTTTGTCCTTCTTGTGGTGAGCTGCTTGAATTTGGCCAAGAAATGTCTGAAGGATAAAAACCCAAGCATTTGATGCTCACAGAGTGGTCAAGGTAATGTTTTACAAGAAGTAGAACCCTCAGGGATACATACCAGGAGATGGAACTTACTTTCATAACTCCCACTCCCCACCAAGCACCATAAAATGAAACAAATTGCCATAAATGACTTGAAGTATTGAGTGTCTTGAATCATTATTATTGGCATAAATCTAAATGATAATAAAAGAGAAAGAGAATAAGGATAAAGGATAAAAGAAAAAGGAAATTTGGCCATATCTTGAGGAAAGGGCCAAATTTGAGGGTATTGATGTTGGAAGGCCTTCTGAATCTGTCCAAAGAATTGACAAGTGCTCACAAAGTGGCCAAGGTGATGCTTACAGCAACATTTGGTAGAATACCTCCTTAAAGGTGCATGCCAGGAGAGGAACTTACTTTCATAACCTCTTCTCCCCACCAAGCACTATAAATCAAACTCTTGAGGTATTTGGATCAGGCCTACCAGGATACAATGAATGTAAATCCTTGACAAGGTCTGGTGAGCTGGTAAGGTTGTAAGCTGGTTCCCAAGTTGTTCTTTCTGGGTCTTCACTAAATCCTTTCCACTCTACAAGATACCATAGTTTACCTCTTTTGAGTTTGGAGTCCAGAACCTGAGCCACTTCCCATTCTTCTTGCTCCTCCACTAGGACTGGTGGTTTTGGCAATTGATGTCAATTTGGGATAGTTGATTTCTTCACTGGTTCTAACAAGGACACATGGAAGACAGGGTGAATTGACTTCCATTTCTGAGGCAACTTGAGGTGATATGCATGGATGCCAATCTTCTTCAGAACTTCAAAAGGTCCCAACCATCTTTCTGATAATTTCTTGGTGGGTCTTTTTGTCTTGATTTTCTTGGAAGCTAGCCATACTTTGTCCCCAGGTTGGAAATCAGGTGGAATTGCTCTATTTCTATCTGCATATTTCTTGAACCTCCTTATTGCTGACTCTAATTCTTCTTTGAAAACTTGCTGTACTGATTGGAGTTTTTGTGATAACTTTCCAGCAGGCGAGTCTTGAGAAACATGGATTGAGTCAAAGCTGGGATTTCTTCCATAAGTGGTGAAAAAAGGTGATTGCTTTGTTGATGAATTGTGTGCATTATTATAGGCAAATTCAGCCAGAGGGAGCCAGGTGTGCCAGTCATCTTGATGGTAACTGACATACATCTTAAGATACTGTTCTATAATATGATTTACCCTCTCTGTCTGTCCATCTGTTTCAGGATGAAATGCAGTTGAAAGATCTCTTTTTATATTGAGCTGCTGAAATAATGGAGTCCAAAATGATGAAACAAATAAAGAACCTCTATCGCTAACAATACTGACTGGGAGGCCATGTTTGTGTCACAGCCAAGGAGGCAGGGGCATTACCAATCATTACTTCATTGATACCCCTCAAAACCCAATCAGCAAGGGGGTTTCATTCAACATCCTCCAAATACAGTTTCATACAGGCAAGACCAAATACAGTCCTGTAATCAATACAGACGCAAATACCTGTATTGACTGCATAACCTGTATTGGATTCACCAATACAGGATTCAATCCCACATCCAACTTCTTCCAGCATACAGACAAGTATCTCAGCACTCAAACTCCAAGGCTGGTATTTCTCACATATACCAGCCCCTCTTCACCCACCTGGGGGTTTTTCCCCCAGTTAATTAAAATATTGGATTTATTATTTTATTATTTATTAAGTTAGTCTTTGCCTTCCCTCACCTGTTCAGTAGAGTCCTGGTGGCCATATCCTTTATTAATCCTTTTCTCTTTTCTGAACAGGTTTAAACAGTGGTACAGGATTATTTGTGGTTGGCTCTTTATTATTGCTTTTGTTTTCCTCTCATATCTTTTAATTCTTATTATTTTATGACTAGGAAATTATTATCTTATTTCATTACTCTTATCATTTGAGTATTCCTTCTGAGCCCTCCATAAGTAAGTCTGTTCACTGAGTGCCAGGCCCTCTTCATTTTAGAAGAGCCCCTGTGACATTATTTTAATTAACTCATAATTGCTTCTTTTTCTTTCATTCATTTTATTCATTTCTCTCATTCTTCACTTATGATCTTTTCATGATTTTATGATTTTTTCTCTCTCATCAATTTTCATCTCATTCATTTCATTAAAAATGAAAATTGATTCTCTTTCTCATTTCAAAAATTCTGCTGACCATTTCACTTTATTCTTTATCATTCTCATTTCTCTTTTTGTCTGAATTCAGGTTTTTATCAGGTTATTTGAGTGGAATTATTTGGGTTAATTGATTCATCATTCAGGGATTTTTATTGATTTGGGGTATTCAGTGATTTTGGTTTTTAAATTTCTCAAATTTATTGATTGATTCCTCAAGACATTGATTTCACCTCAAGACTTTGATTTGAATTTGATTGATTTGATTGATTGACTTGATTTGATTCCTCAAGATAGCTGATTTATCCTCAAGATTTGATTTGATTTCTTGATTTGAATTTGATTCCTCAAGAAAATTGAATTGATTTTTGAAGATATTGATTGGATTCCTCAAGACTTAATTGATTTGATTTTGAATTGACTTGATTTACTTTATTTGACTTATTGATTGAAATTGATTATTCATAAGAATTTGACTTTGTCATCTTCACTCTTCAAGATTTATTCATATTGATTCACTTCAAGACTATTGATTGATTTCTCAAGTTCATCAAGATTCTCATTTGATTGTTTTGGTCAGGCCTTATTTTATTCAAAGTATCATCAAGTTTTTATTCATTCTTCTTTTAAGATGCCAGTTCAGCATAGCCCACCAGCCAAGAATACAAGATCCCAGAGACATCAAGCTGTTCTCACTCCTACACCAAGGGCTCCTCTTGACCGCACACCATCAGTTCATCAACTGAGTGCAAATTTGGACAGAGGACCACCAATGGAAGGAGCAGCACCCTCCAGAAGAGGAGGTGTGAAGTCTAGAAGATCAAGATCATTCTCTGGACTATTGGGTGGTTATCCTGGTGTTTCTCAAGGGCCTAGAAGTAGATTGGGGGAAGCTGAAAATGAGGAGGGGGAGGGGTCTGTGGAAGAGGAAGAATCTGAGGAGACTGAAGTGGCAGCTTCCTTGGCAGGTACTCCTGAAGCTCCTGAGGCTCCAAATCTAGCCCTTTCTAATCAACCTTCTGTCTCTCAAGCTGAACCAAATTTCCTCAAGATGATGGAGCAAATGACTCAGTTTATGGGACAACTCACTCAAGCAGTTGCCCCAAGGGACACTTCAAAAGTCCCTGCATTCAAGACTCCATCAATGAAGGCACCTGATTCTTTTGATGGTACTAAAGCTCATAAATTGAGAGGATTCATTCAATCCTGTCAATTAATCTTTCATAATGACCCAGCAAACTTCTTCTATGACAGGAAGAAGGTGCTTTACTCAACTTCTTTTCTTACTGGTAGAGCTGGCAAATGGATTGAACCTTACCTCTCAAATATCTCCAATGAAGACCCTTCTTATCTCCTCAATAGCTGGCAGTTTTTTGAAACCCAGTTATTCACTCTGTTTGGTGATCCCAATGAAGTCAGAAAAGCTGAACAAGAGTTGGACAATTTGAGGATGAGGGAAAGTGGTCAAGTTTCCTTATACATAGCTGATTTCAGAAGTTTAATGTCAAGAATTGGAGACTGGGGGGAAAGGGCCTATATTCATGTGTATAGAAGAGGCTTGGCATCAAGCTTGTTGGACCAATTGGCTTCTCACCCTGGAACTTTTGATAGTCTTCAAGAACTCATGGATGTCACCTTGGAATTAGATACCAGGTACCATGAGAGGCAGAAGGAAAAGGGCAGTCATCAAGAGAAGAAGCCTCCAATCAGTGAATCCAACTCCTCCAAGCCCCCTCAAAGTTCATCATCACAGAAGCCTTATCACAAGAAGAATAAGAAGGGGAAGAATTTTCAAGTGTCCAAAGACAAGCCTCATGCTGCTCTCCTCAATAAGGACAACAAATTAATTGGTTCTGAAAAGGAGAGGAGGATTAAAGAAGGCTTTTGCAATTATTGTGGTGGAAAGCACCCATTTGAAAAATGCTTCAAGAGGCTTGAAAATAGGCAAGGGTCATCAAAAGGCTTCCCTAGCAAGCAGGGAAAAGCCTGAGTGGGAATCATGATGTGTTCAATGGTTCTCACGTATTTCCTTCAAGAGCACAATTGTGCACTCTGAATACTAGTGTCAAGAAATCTATAAAATTTCTTATTTTTTCTTCAATCTCTGATATTTTTTATAGTATTCTCATTGATTCTGGTGCTACAAACTCCTTTATTGCAAAGAATTTTGTTCTCAGGTACTCATTGACCATGTCAGAGCTCCCTGAAAAGATTCCTCTTTTCATTTTGGATTCCAATGAATCCACTTCCCTGTTCATCACCCATTATACCAAGTGGGTTGTTGATTTACCTTCCTTCCCAAGCTTTGAATGGGATTTCTTTATCATAGACTCACCGAAGGGAGAAGACCTGATATTGGGCTATGACTTTCTTTACCATTTTAATCCCATTATTGATTGGAAAAATGGATTGATCACCTATGATTCTAGTCATAAGGATTCTAGTGGTATTATTTCTTCTACTAGTAATGACTTTTCCACTGCTGTCAACAGTTTTGCTCTGGTTGGTGAACTTAAGACACCTTCCCTTCCTCCTTCTGTCCATAACCCCTCCATTTTTCCCTCTCAGTCATGACTTCCATTAAGAGATGAAGTCTTCAAAGAGATAAAAGATGTTGGAGAATATGTTGCTATATCTTCACTTCATCTCTTTCAAGGGGATATGTACCTTCCTCCTTTATCTTTTCATGCCTCCCTGGGGGAGCAGTGGGATGAGGAGGAAGAGCCATAAGAGATTGAAACTGTGCTGAAGGTAGTTCCTCCTGTTTATCACAAATATTTGGATGTATTCTCCAAAGTGTAAGATGAGAAACTTCCTCCACACCATGCCTGTGATCATCATATCAAACTGGAGGGTCTTCTACCTCCAGTTGGTGTTATCTACTCTTTATCAAAGAATGAGTCAGAAACACTGTGGGCCTACATTTCAGAGAATGTAGAGAAAGGTTTCATAAGACCAAGCTCCTCCTCAACAGGAGCACCTGTCATTTTTGTTAAGAAAAAGGATGGTGGTCTTCGTTTGTGTGTTTACTAACGCAAACTTAATGCTGTCACTAGGGAGAACAGGTATCCTGTTCCTCCAATGAATCATCTTCTTACCGTTTTTAACGGTGCTACTATCTTCTCCAAGATAGATCTGCGTGGTGCTTATAATCTCCTGAGAACTAAAGAGGGGGATGAGCATTTAACTGCCTTTAGAACCAAATATGGAAGTTATGAGTATTTGGTTATGCCATTTGGCTTAACCAATGCTCCAGCTTCATTCCAAAATCTTGTGAATGATATCTTTGCAGATTATTTAGATATTTTTGTTGTAGTGTACTTAGATGATATTATGGTCTTCTCTAGCTCTTTGGATGAACATGTTAAACATGTGGCCTCTGTTCTCCAAAGACTGAGAGACAATAATTTGTTTGCTAAAGCCTCAAAGTGTGTATTCCATGCCTCAAGTGTGGAATACTTGGGCTATGTTGTTTCAAGTGATGGCCTCAAGATGGATTCTTCAAAGGTTCAACAAATCCTCAATTGGCCTCAGCCCAAGAACATCAAGGCCCTCCAATCTTTCCTTGGCTTTGCCAACTTTTATCGTTGTTTCATTGTAAATTATTCCAAAAAAATCTCTGCTCTCACTTCCCTCCTTAAATAAGGATTCTCCTTTTATCTTCAATGAGGAAGCTCTTAGTCAGTTTCAGATACTCAAAGAAGCTTTCACCACTGCTCCTATTCTCTCTCATTTTAATCCTTCTCTACCAACTATTGTAGAGACTGATGCTTCTTATTATGCCTTGGGTGCTGTACTGAGTCAGGTGAGTGACTCAGGAAAGCATCCCATTTCATTTGATAGTCGCAAGCTCTTACCAGCTGAACTCAACTATGAAATTAATGACAAGGAACTCCTTGGCATAGTTTGGGCTCTCAAGCGCTGGAGAGCTTTTCTCCTTTCTCTCTCTGATTCCTTTGAGGTCTTGACAGACCATTGTTCCCTTCAGTATTTTATGTCCTCTAAAGTCCTTACTCGTCGTCAAGCCCGTTGGGCAGAATTTCTATCTGAGTTCCATTTCATCATCACTTACCTCCCAGGCAGGCTGGCCACTTTACCAGATGCCTTGTCACATCGGGATGACGTGTACCTAGAGAGGGGGGTGGATTTCATCAGCAAGAATCCTCAAAATTTTCATCAAGTTCTCAAGCAAAATGAAATTCAAGAGTCAAGATTCTTTTCAATTAAAGTTGATGTTTTTTCAGATGTAGTTGATCAAATTCAAAGACAAGTATGGCAAGACAAAGATTATAAGGAAATCCTCAAGAAATTAGCAAGAGGAGAATCAGTCCCAGACTATTCTCTTGAACCTCAAGCAAAATTATTATTGTTCAAAGATAGAGTAGTCATTCCAAGCAATCATGAGATTCAATTGGACATTCTTCAAAAGCGTCATGACTCACCGTTGGCTGGCCATCCTGGCCAGGAGAAGACCCTCAAGCTCATCAAGAGGGATTTTCATTTGGCTGGCATGAATCAAATCATCAAAGACTATGTGTCCTCATGTCAGCAATGTTCAAGAAACAAGAACATCCACCATAAGAATTTTGGGCTACTCAAGCCTCTTCAAATTCCATCTGGTCCTTGGAATTCTTTATCAATGGACTTTATCACTCAATTGCCCTTGTCAAGCAACTTTGATTCAATTTTAGTAGTTGTAGGCAGATTTTCAAAAATGGCAATATTTATTCCAACTTATTCAACAATCACTGCTTTGTACTTAGCTCAAATATTCATTAATCATGTATTTTCCAAACATGGTCTTCCAATCATTATTGTTAGTGATAGAGGTTCATTATTTGTTTCATCATTTTGGACTCAATTGTATCAGCAGCTCAAGATATCAAGAGATCTTTCAACTGCCTTTCACCCTGAAACAGATGGACAGACAGAGAGGGTAAATCAGATTCTAGAACAGCATCTTTGGATGTATGTCAGTTACCATCAAGATTACTGGCACACCTCGCTCCCTCTGGCTGATTTTGCCTATAATAATGCAGAACATTCATCAACAAAACAGTCTCCATTTTTCACTATTTATGGAAGGAATCCCAGCTTTGATTCAATTCACATTTCTCAAGATACACCTGCTGGAAAGTTATCATCAAAACTCCAATCAGTACAGCAAGTTGTTAAAGAAGAATTAGAGTCAGCAATAAAGCGTTTTAAGAAGTATGCAGATAAAAATAGAGCAATTCCACCTGATTTCCAACCTGGGGACAAAGTATGGCTAGCTTCCAGAAACATCAAGACAACAAGACCCACCAAAAAGCTTTCAGAAATATGGTTGGGACCCTTTGAAGTTCTCAAGAAGATTGGAAGCCATGCATATCACCTCAAGTTGCCTCAACAATGGAAGTCAGTTCACCCTGTTTTCCATGTGTCCTTGTTAGAACCAGTGAAGCAATCAACTATCCCAAATCAACACCAATTGCCACCACCTCCAGTAATAGTGGAAGAGCAAGAAGAATGGGAAGTGGCTTAGGTTCTGGACTCAAAACTCAAGAGAGGTGCATTATGGTATTTAGTGGAGTGGAAAGGATTCAATGAAGACCCAGAAAGAACAACTTGGGAACCAGCTTCCAACCTTACCAACTCCCCAGACCTTGTCAAGGATTTTCACACTTTGTATCCAGACAATCCTGGCCCAAATGCCTCAAGAGTTTGATTTATGGTGCTTGGTGGGGATTGGAGTTTATGAAAGTAAGTTCCTCTCCTGGCATGCACCTTTAAGGGGGTATTCTACCCAAATTTGTTGTAAGCATCACCTTGGCCACTTTGTGAGCACTTGTCAATTCTTTGGACAGGTTCAGAAGGCCTTGCAACATCATACCCTCAAGATTTGGACCTTTCATCAAGATATGGCCCAATCTTTCTCTTATTTTCTTTTCTTTCTTTAATCATGCCATAAATTATCTTTCAAGACATTCATTACCACAATTCATGTTATGGCATAATTCCCTTTTCATTTATGGTGCTTGGTGGGGAGTGGAAGTTATGAAAGTAAGTTCCATCTCCTGGTATGCATCCCTGAGGGGTCTACTTCTTGTAAAACATTACCTTGGCCACGCTGTGAGCATCAAATTCTTGGTTTTATCTTTCAGAACATTTTGGCCAAAATCAAGAACCTCACCACAAGAGGGACAACCCTCAGGCATTTCTTATTTCCTTCTTTACTCTCTTTTTCTCTCAATTCTTTTTCATTTTTATTTTTTATTTCATTTCTTTTACTTGTATGATTTATTTTTCATCTCTTGTTTCAAAAGCAGCAATCATAACTCCCATATCTTGTTTGGGGAGTCAATTTATTTAATAATAAAGAGCAAACACTAGTAATGGTAAAGACAAGCTACAGATAATCCTCATCAAAATTTCTTCAAGGCTTCTCTAAACTTAGAAACCATGGCATCTTCATAAGCAACTGCTTCCCTGGCCAAAGTAGCAGTGGGCTCCCCTGGAATAGCACTCTTCATAGCCTTATCAACAAACACCTCATTCAAAACATCAACTTCAGCAAATAGAGAGGTGACCACCTTCTTGTTCACCCTTTTCTGATCAGTGAAGTTTTCAGTAATATTCCAGCGGCGACTGTTTTCAAAGATTGATTCAGGCTCTGGAGACATTGGGTCTCTAGAAGTGCTGGCCACTGGTGGTTGGATATTGGTAGAGGTGGAGGCAAGTGTGGAGGGCCTGGTTGGGGATCTAATTGGAAGCTGAGGTGGTTGGGGGGACCTGATCACTTCATTATTGGTGGTACTGGCTTGGACTGGGGATTGTGAGGTGGATTGGATTCTCCTTTTCTGGATTGGGGTAGTCATTTAAAGCTCTTCTCCATCAATCTAATCACTGCCTTCAGCATCAGTATCAATTTCATCTTGAGCCACCAAATTTCTCTTCAATTTTCCAAGTCTTCCATCCTTTCTGGTAACCAAAATGGGAACTTTTGGGGCCACTCCAATGGGATTTCCTTGGGGGTGAATTGCTCCTCCAATGGCTGCCCAGGAACCACTGGTATTATTCCATTGTTGGACACCTCTCATTCTAGATCCAGTCACTGAATAAGAAGAAAAGAAAACATATAAGTCAGTAACCCATCAATTTTATGGCCAATCAAATCACAATTGGAGTGACCAGAGGTGGCATCAGAGGTGGGAGGTTCATCAACAGGAGCTTCCAATCCAAATCTTCCACCCTTCTTGATGCTGCTCCATAATCTTCTGGCATTCTCAGGAAAGCTATAGTGGGCTTGAGAACAATTTCTTTTTCCAAGATTGCAAAATTGACATCTGGTGGACCTAGCAGTAGCAGATTCCACACAAGGAATCCCTTTCCTCTTACAATTGGTGCAGGGTGGTTCAATAACGCTGACAGATTTAAAACCATTATAGGTTTTCTTGATGTCCCAAATCTCTGTAGGGGCCATACTCTCTTCAGAAAGCTCCCTCAAGTTATTAAAAACACCATGACCATAAAGTACAGAAGGTGGGGAATCAGAGTGATTGGAATCACAAAGGGAAGTCAGCCTTGAACTCATCTTCAAGTCAAAATTTCAAATTCAATACCAAGAGAATTATGGACAATTGCAAGTCAGAAAGGCATTTATGGCAATTGACCAGTCAAGGAGGGGATAAGAAGGAAGACATTCAAGAAAAAATCAAGATCAAAAGAAGAAAAAACTGCTTCAAATGGCCCAATTGGCCAATTTCATGAATTTATGCACTTTGGCACAAATTGCCATATCAGACCTCAAAACTTCAAAATAGCTCATTTTCATCATTTTTCATCAAAATATGCTTAATTATGCATATTGGCAAATTTGCGCATTTTGCGCATTTTTGCACATTTGCACACATTTGCGCAAAAGGCCTCTTTACCTTGTCAAAAGGCTTCAAAAGGCCTTTTTGGCCCATTTCATCATAATTGCGCATTTGTGCACTTTGCGCAAAATGGCCAGGATACTTTATAAGGCCAATTTTTCATCATCCATCAAGTTTTTTCAATTTATTCACCATTATATGCCATCATGGCATATATGCGCATTTGCGCACTTTGCGCAAATTGGCCAAAATCCCCTTTTAATCACAAAATCAAGGATTTTGGCCAGGACTTCTGAAATGGTCCAAAACCTCAAGTATTGGCCACTTTATGCCAACACTCTCAAGATGAAAATTATGATGAAATCAGGTGTTCTTGGGACATAAACCCAGGTCACCCACTTTTCAAAAGCCATGAGGACTCAAGAAAAGGTTTGGTGAAGACACTCAAGACAAGAATGAAGAAATTTTAAGAATAATGAAGGCTTTTTGAAGTAGAAGAGGGAATTCAGAATCAAGATCAAGGGGAAAAGACCTACAAGTGATTAAATGAAGATTTTGTTTGAGTATTGATTGAAGAAGAAAGTTTAATGGGATAAATTTAAGGAATTGGGGGAAAGAACTGTATGGATTGATTGCAAGCTCATCAAGACTCACTGTACGTATGGTGCTCAGAGCTCACCACTTCAAATAGGGGGATAATGTCACAGCCAAGGAGGCAGGGGCATTACCAATCATATTCAACAATCATTACTTTATTGATACCCCTCAAAACCCAATCAGCAAGGGGGTTTCATTCAACATTCTCCAAATACAGTTTTCAGACCTCAATACAGTTTCATACAGGCAAGACCAAATACAGGATTCACCAAATACAGTCCTGTAATCAATACAGACGCAAATACCTGTATTGACTGTATAACCTGTATTGGATTCACCAATACAGGATTCAATCCCACATCCAACTTCTTCCAGCATACAGACAAGTATCTCAGCACTCAAACTCCAAGGCTGGTATTTCTCACATATACCAGCCCCTCTTCACCCACCTGGGGGTTTTTCCCCCAGTTAATTAAAATATTGGATTTATTATTTAATATTATTTTATTTTGCATTTAAGAAATATTATTTTATTATTTATTAAGTTAGTCTTTGCCTTCCCTCACCTGTTCAGTAGAGTCCTGGTGGCCATATCTTTTATTAATCCTTTTCTCTTTTCTGAACAGGTTGAAACAGTGGTACAGGATTCTTTGTGGTTGGCTCTTTATTATTGCTTTTGTTTTCCTCTCATATCTTTTAATTCTTATTATTTTATGACTAGGAAATTATTATCTTATTTCATTACTCTTATCATTTGAGTATTCCTTCTGAGCCCTCCATAAGTAAGTCTGTTCACTGAGTGCCAGGCCCTCTTCATTTTAGAAGAGCCCCTGTGACAGTTTGGAAAATACATGACTAATGAAGATTTGAGCTAAGTCCAGGGAAGTGATTGATCCATAAGTTGGAATGAATATTGCCATTTTTGAGAATCTGTCCACAACTACTAAAACTGAATCAAAAATTTTAGACAGTGGAAATTGAGTGATAGAGTCCATTGATAATGAATTCCAAGGACCAGACGGAATTTAAAGAGGCTTGAGTAACCCAAACTTCTTATGATGTATGTTCTTGTTCCTTGAACATTGCTGACATGAGGACACATAGTCCTTAATGAATTGATTCATGCGAGCCCAATAAAAGTCCCTCTTGATGAGCTTGAGGGTCTTCTCCTGACCAGGATGGCCAGCCAATGGTGAGTCATGATTCTTTTGAAGAATATTGAGTTGGATTTCTTCATTGCTTGAGATTACCACTCTATCTTTGAATAATAATAGCTTGGCTTGAGGTTCAAGAGAAGAATCTGGAACTGATTCATCTCTTGCTAGTTGCTTGAGTATTTCTTTATAATCTTGGTCTTTCCACACTTCTTTGTGAATCTTGTCAACTAAATCTGAGAATATTTCCACTTTGATTGAGAAGAATCTTGACTCTTGAATTCCATCTTTCTTGATTACTTGATGAAAATTTTGAGGATTCTTGCTGATGAAGACCACCCCCCTCTCTGGGTACATGTCGTCCTGACGTGACAAGGCATCTGGTAAAGTGGCCAGCCTGCCTTGGCAGTAAGTAATAGTAAAATGAAACTCAGAAAGTAATTCAGCCAAACGGGCCTGACAACAAGTAAGGACTTTGGAAGACATGAAATACTGAAGGGAAGAGTGGTCTGTCAAGACTTCAAAAGAATTGGAAAGAGAAAGAAGAAAAGCTCTCCAGCGCTTGGGAGCCCAAACTATGCCAAGGAGCTTCTTGTCATGAACTTAATAGTTGAGCTCAGCTGGGAGGAGATTGTGACTATCAAATGCAATGGGATGCTTTCCTGAGTCATTCACCTGACTCAGTACAGTGCCCAAGGCATAATCAGAAGCATCAGTCTCTACAGTAGCTGGTAGGGAAGGATTGAAATGAGCAAGGATAGGTGCAGTGGTGAATGCTTCTTTGAGTATTTGAAACTGGCTAAGAGCTTCCTCATTGAAGATAAAGGGAGAGTCTCTTTGAGAAGGGAAGTGAGAGCAGTTATTTTTTTGGAGTAATTTTTAATGAAACAATGATAGAAATTGGCAAAGCCAAGAAAGGATTGAAGAGCCTTGATGTTCTTTTGCTGAGGCCAATTGAGGATTTGTTGAACTTTAGAAGCATCCATCTTGAGGCAATCACTTGAAACAACATAGCCCAAGTATTCCACACTTGAGGCATGGAATACATACTTGCAGGCTTTGGCAAACAAACTATTGTCCCTCAGTCTTTGGAGAACAGAAGCCACATGTTTGACATGTTTCTCCTCAGAACTGGAAAAGACCATAATATCATCTAAATAAACTACAACAAAAATATCCAAGAAATCTGCAAATATGTCATTCACAAGATTCTGGAATGAAGCTGGAGCATTGGTAAGACCAAATGGCATAACTACCATATTTGGTTCTAAAGGCAGTTAAGTGCTCATCCCCCTCTTTGATTCTCAAAAGGTTATATGCACCACGCAGATCTATCTTGGAGAAAATAGTGGAACCATTTAATACGGTAAGAAGCTGGTTCATATGAGGAACAGGGTACCTGTTCTTCCTAGTGACAGCATTGAGTTTGCGGTAGTCAACACACAAACAAAGACCTCCATCCTTTTTCTTGACAAAAAGGACAGGTGCTCCTGTTGAAGAGAAGCTTAGTCTTATGAAAACTTTCTCTACATTCTCTGAAATGTAGGCCCGCAGTGTTTCTGACTCTTGATTTGATAATGAGTAGATAACACCAATTGGAGGTAGAAGACCCTCCAATTTGATATGATGATCACAGGCACAGTGTGGAGGAGGTTTCTCTTCTTTCACCTTGGAGAATACATCCACATATTGGTTATAAGCAGGAGGGACTACCTTCAACACAGTTTCAATTTTGTCTGGCTCTTCCTCCTCATCCCACTTCTCCTCCAGGGAGGAAGGTCCATATCTCCTTGAAAGAGATGGAGTGAAGATATAGCAACATCTTCTCCAACATCTTTTATCTCTTTGAAGACTTCATCTCTTAATGGAAGTAATGACTGAGAGGGAATGATGGAAGGGATATGGGCGGAAGAAGTAAGGGAAGGTGTCTTCAGCTCACCAACCAGAGCAACACTGTTGACATCAGTGGCAAATTCATTACTAGCAGAAGGAAGAATACCACTAGAATCATAGGTGATCAATCCATTTTTCCAATCAATAATGCAATTAAAATGGTAAAGGAAATCATAGCCCAATATCAGGTCTTCTCCTTTAAGTGAATCTATGATAAAAAAGTCCCATTCAAAGCTTGGGAAGGAAGGCAAGTCAGCTACCCACTTGGTATAATGGGTGATGAACAAGGCAGGGGATTCATTTGAATCCAGAATGAAAAGAGGGATCTTTTCAGGGAGCTCTCACATAGTCAATGATTACTTGAGAACAAAATTCTTTGCAATAAAAGAGTTTGTAGCACCAGAATCAATGAGAATACTATAAAATATATCAGAGACAGAAGAGAAAATAAGAAATTTTAAATATTTCTTGACACTAGTATTTAGAGTGCACAATTGTGCTCTTGAAGGAAATAAGTGAGAACCATTGAACACATCATGATCCCCACTCAGGCTTTTCCCTGCTTGCTAGGGAAGCCTTTTGATGACCCAGGCTTGTTCTGAGGTCTCTTGAAGCATTTATCAATTGTTTTGTCCTGGTTCTGACTCTGGCAAATCTGCAGGTGTGTGATCTTTTTTGCTTATTTTTTTAATAATTTCTAAGTAATTACAGAATTTTGAGGTGTTTACTCCAGAAAACCAGGTTTAACTCCTCATCAAATTGAAACAGATAATAATCAATGGACCAACCTTCATCAATATGACAAATTTGTTTACTCAATAATCTCCCATTTTTCAAAATTAGCTGAAAATGAAAATCAGTCATTAATTGAAGCAGCCAAATTACCAAATTTCAGTCAACTTGAATGGAATTCTGCCAATCAAAAGGAAGAGTTCAATTCTTTTACAAATGTCATTGTCACTCAAGATGGATTTTTCAAGAAGCCACACCAAGATTTAAACAATCTCAATGGTTGTCCTTATGGTATATTTTGTTTTGTATCAAAAAAAGATTTCCATCCCCTTCCAACTTTCTTTCCCCCCTCTGGACATGGCTTGCACTTCCCCAAATTGAAAATGGAGATTGATTTTTCAAAAAAACTTGGAATCATGGAAATTCTTTGGAGGACATCAACAATAGTTCATCATACAACAAAACCTTCTCCATAAATTACCAATCATGACAAAATAACTCATTTTGGATGTTCTTTTCAAATCAACCATAACTTATTCAATGTAGGTGACAAATTCTCAAAAATGACACCCACCAAAATTAATTCAAAAGTCAATGGGTACTTTGAAAGAAATTTGCAGGACCAAAAAAGAACTCAAAAATATTAATTGTAAATAGTTTTATTTTACCAATAACATCTCCACTCTGTTGTATTCAATTAAATTAAGTACATAGATCAATGGTCCTAATGAAATTCACAATTGACTATTTTCCCATTCCAAAGTAATTGGTTTAAGTTTTTCACACATATTTACCACATCTTCCCAAATTTTGTTATTGGACAGATTTTCTGCATGTGGTGGATCAGCATTCTCATATAGATCAAACCATTCATCACCAATTTTTGCTAACATATTATGTGAAATCATGCAAGAAACAACCCAACTAACAAAATATTCAATTTCATGATTATCCCTCATTTTATTTTGCATTTCCCTTAGAGAAAACTACCTCCCCTTCAAAATTCCAATTTCATGCTTTATTCTGACCCTTTATTTTTCTAGACAGTAATTGAAAGAATGGTTGTCTTCATTCTGTGCTACAACTACCTTATATGCCAGAACAACCCAAGGAGATCTTGCATATGTGGAATCAGAAAGTAAGGACTGATCCTTTTCATAAAACCCTTGAGGTGTTTGTGCTGTTTTCATATTTTGATAGACTTTCAAATCATGAATTGACCCAGTACAACCAACATGTAGAGCATTGAACTGTTTGTTGATATCACAGACCAGTTGTATTGACATAGAATACCTTAATTGTAAACAATCAGTAAAAATGAAATAAAGAATAAGAATTCAACAGCTTACCTCTTTTTGCAATCAAAATAGGCTTCACCATCATTGGGGGGATGTTGTGATAATGGTATGAGACTCCCATCAATAAACCCAATGCACCCAAGGAAGCCTTCTTCCTGTATTACTTGAGACATCTCTCTTGGTTGTTATATTTTTGGTCACACAATCACTTTGTGCTTCAACTTCATTAATATCTGGATCACTCTTTGAGTGTACAACACAATAGCCCCATGGCTAATTCCAAATAACATTCCAATCTTTCCCAAAGCAGCTTCATTGCCATTTGATTGTAGCCTTGATAGTGCCACAGCCAATGGGATGGCAGGATTGTGTTGTTTGTTTTGTGATGAGTTTTGAAAGTTTTTATAATCTTGAATTTTGCAACCAATTTTTCAAATCATTCATGTGTGGTCCTACATAGCTGTCAAAACTTTTCAGATGATAATTTTTGTAAACCATTCATTGTATACATGTAATTTGATGGATATCTTCTACAAG